>VYZT01034651.1:0-29049 GCA_013400735.1 Pomatostomus ruficeps | reverse complement strand
GACCTTCACATCCTTCTTAAATTTTGGGGCCCAGAACTACACAGAGCACTCATGGTGAGACTGTGACAATGCTGAATACAGAGGGATAATCACCACTTTTGACCAGCTGGTCATGTTTGATGCACCCCAGGACGGTATTTGCCCTCTCGGCTACCAGGGCACACTGCTGACTCCCACTGAAATGGCTGATGACCAGCAGAACTCCTTCTGCAGGGTTGCTCTCCAGCCACTCTCCTAGTTTATACTCGGCATTACTCCATCCTAGGTGCAGAATCTGGCATATGGACTTGTTGAATTTCATCGCATTAATCACAACCCAGTGCTTCTGTGGTGACCGCTTCAGGCTGTCTAGATCCCTCTGAAAGGCCTCCTGTCCTTCAAGAGATTCAACAGCACCTCCCTGATGGTGCTTTTAACTCCTGGAGCCACACCACTAGTAAGATATTGAATACAGCCGTCCCTAGAACTGAGCCCTGAGGAACATCCCCGGCAACCAGTTGCCAGCCAGATGGAGCCTCGTTCACTACAACCCAGCACAAATGTCTTCCATGGTAATGATGAGACTCTTTTTTCCTTCATCAAGAGCATTGCCACAAGTTTTTCAGCATTGTCTCCAAACTTGTAAAAGCCTTGTCACTGGAAATATAATACACCACCTAATCTCATGCAGAAAAAGGTCAGGTACCAATAAAAATGTGGGGACTTCATGAAAAAGTGTGCTTGCTGAGGTCAATTTGGGAAGTAATTCTGGTTGGAAAAAAAAGCAGTCCTACTCTCATTTTGTAATTATCTGGAACAAATATGGAAATAATGACAAAAAAAGTCCTCATCATTATTTATTTCAAAGAGAAAATAATCTAGCAAGTGTAGACAAGTGGCAAAGCAGGAAAAAACACCAGTTGAGAAAGAAAGCTGGATTGTTTCATTGTAACTTCTTGCACAAACCTAACCAGAAATGGGTGACAAAGTATGAGCCACTTGACCACATTAAAAGATAACTTTCCAAACAGAAAATAAATGTTTTTCCTTTAAAGCAACCAATTAATTCCTAAATTAAAAATTAAAGCCTTTGTCAAAAAAAAAGAGTCAGTATATTCTTGGAAATTCCAAAAACCAGGAAGAATAAGGAGTAAAACCTCAAAATATGGAACAGAATTTTAATTGGTTTTCAGTGCCAATTGCAAAATAAATAAATATTTCTTCTCCTGAGTCAGGAGGTACAGATTTTTTTATTCCTAATTTCTGTATTGTAAAGGTAAAAAGGAAAGAACACACCATAACTGCTTGAAAAACTTCACTAAATATTCAACAACACAAGAATAGATGTGAGATCTAGGAGATGTCAGCAGGGCAACTGCTTAGAGCTTTACACTACAGAAAGTCCCAATAGACCAAGCAAGGTAGTTGGCCAAGTGGTTTGGAAGAATGATGGAAAAGGAGCCTGTGACTTCACCTCTTCCTTGCGCCTTTGGTGAAGGATAATAATAACAACACTTCACATCTCTCCTCTTAAACTGAAGAGGACATGTGCTGTAAATTTTGTGAAATGTGAGAATAATCAAAGACTGATTTAGGCAGAGTAAATCTATGGTGGTCTTCTAGATTTAATGGATATACACCATGTGTGAATTTGGCTACTGAATGGAACATCACACTTTTCATTTGGGGCTATTTTAAGCATCTAGCATTGGCATAAGTTAGAGGATCTGTAGGTAGGAGCTGATAGTCAATAGATTAAAAAAAAAAATCTGTGGTGTCTCCACAGAATCATCAAGAATATTGAAGTCAGGAAGCCCAAAATTTGGGACTACAAGTGATTTCCCTTCCCCACTTTTCCAAATATATAATTTGTCCATTTTTCCTAATACATCATTTTAATATGCAAATTTATATAGCTGAAATCCTGTTAGTGCTATTCAAAAAAGTTACA
Source organism: Pomatostomus ruficeps (assembly GCA_013400735.1). Taxonomy (NCBI): domain Eukaryota; kingdom Metazoa; phylum Chordata; class Aves; order Passeriformes; family Timaliidae; genus Pomatostomus; species Pomatostomus ruficeps. The sequence goes on along the minus strand of VYZT01034651.1, from coordinate 27,119 downwards.
TTTAAAAAAGATGCATAAAGCACTCATACCTACCCAAAACTTTACCTCTGCTGAAAGTTTTAAATAAAATTATCTCCTGAGTTCAGTTTATATTTAAATGTTTATAAGTTACCAACACTTGCCATGGAAAACTATTCAGTTATTCAATAAAGAAATTATTTCATTGACAAACAAAATTCCATAAAGTAACCAATGACAGGAATTGTTGTGAAATGAGAAACAGGCAATACGTTCTAAATCTGAGTTGAAGATCATAGAATTTCAATCCAGAAATCTGGAATTTTTATGCATCTAGCACTGAAGTTTTGCTCAGAATCTGACAATCATGCATGTTTGTGAGGTTTATTTTCTCAACTACATTTCTGTGGTCTTTCTAAATTAAACAGTGGAGAAATCTTTCAGGTGTCATATTTTAAACTGAATTGTAATTGAAATAGATCTATTGACTAGAGGTTTATTAGCTGAAAGTAATAGCTGAAAAAGTTTCAATTTACATGAATAACAAGTTGTAGATTCTAGTATTTTAACTTACACATGGAAGTGTAATTCAGTCTGCTTAGATTCACTTGTCTTTGTAGACATTTTAATAAAAGCAGTTAATATTAAGGTATTAATAATATATGAATACTGTATTTACTCAAGTTCAAGACAAGTTTTGATGTTTAAAGACAAAGTATTGAAAAGTCTCAGAGAAGTATATGTGCTTACGAGCTCCAGTAAAAGATGAAGTAGAAAATTAAAACAGCCTTCAAACTCTCTTAGTAAGTGGCAATTGTGTCACACTGTAAATGAAGTGTGCTTACATATTCTGCTTCTTGTGTGAGGGCTGAACCAGCAGTAAGCCTCAAAGTTATACTTCCTGCTAAAATTAATTAAGACATCTATTTGGCTACACAGCAATTAAAATTATTCATCATGGAGACACATTTAAATGAAGGACATGCACTATGAATATGACAAGACATCACCAATGGATCATGGAAAACATCCTTTTTCTTTGGATTTTTTTGGTTTTGTTTGGGTTTTTGTTTTGTTAAAAGCACAGACAAAACAGTCTCTCAAACAAAATAAAACCTGGAATTAGGTCTGAAAGAAAACCTCTTGCATATGTTTTGGACAGGAAGTTCAGGAGTTAGTTGTGTGATTGTACTGTTCTTCAGAGGTGACATTGTCTGTGGCATCTGATGGGCACTGAAATAAATGAGAGGCATGTAATGGACTTCAGTAAAATTTGAAACTTGTTATGAATGATCACACACTTCACTGAAGTCACATTTTACAGGCAAGTATGACTAAGATATTTTCGTAAGATATTACATATGTGTTCTAAAACTCTTTACATAGCACCAAATATATTTTCCCCTTGTCCTGCCCTGATCTTGATCCCACACATGGTAAGGATACTGAAATCATAATGTTGTATTGCAACAACAATCTTTAGCATAAGTATATTATGAAAAGATTACAAAGATTCTCAGAACAGTTCATTGCCACTATCTATCTTGTTAGTCCAGCTTCCATAATCACCTTGATTAAGCAGATTGTTACTCAGATCTCATGCATCTATTTTTTGGTAGGGTGTTTTTACAAGCACAAGTAACATCTGTCCTTTTCATTCTCTTCACAGCATCCAACCACCCTGGCAGATGTTTCTAAAACCATACTGTCTGGTAACATTTAAAGGAATACAGTATTTACATAAGCACTGGGAATTCCGATCTTAGTACTTTCCATACTGTTTTAATTTTTTTAAATCAACATTTTTTGTTCTATACACATAATTTTGTTTTACTCCTCATAAAGCAGACATTGTGTGCACACATCTGTTAAATCTGGGCTGCATTTATTACAGTTCTCCTCTTCCAGAAACAGGAAGGATTAATTACCAAAGACCAGCTCTAGAAGCACCCCCGTGTTTCTTAACACACAAAATTAATTCAGAGTTGACAAAACTCTTTCAGACACAACCTGCTTCCTGCTGATGGTGCTTTATTAGCATATTCTTCCCAGAAAAAAAAATGCCTCGTAGACCCTTTTTACCTCTCCTCAGAGTTCAATTTGTAAAGCACTGAGTGACAGGCAGCAAAATGGCTTGAATATATCTAAGGCAAGTTGCCAAATCCTCCCGATAGAAGCACTTTGGAGCCTTTGTTCTGAGTACATTAAAGTCACAGAAGGTCCATGTACTGTAGACTGTACAGGGCAGGCAGGATGTTCACAGTAAGACAAAACAGCAGGTGATAAATGACATTAAATAACAGTGAGAATTTACCACAGACTAAATTAACTACTGGAGTGAAATGTTCTCAGCTCTAAGGCTATATTAACAGTGAATTTATAATCAGGTGATTGTAATTCTTTTTAGTGTTCAAAGAAGTCTATATGTAAAAATGATCAAGACAGCTGTATTTAACTCCAAAGACAAGCTGTTGGAACGTGTTCTAAAAATGATAGAGAGTAACTCTCCTTTCCACTCTTATTGAGTAATTCATACAATAAATACATAAAAGAGAATTTAATTGTTAGATACCTGACATGCTCCATTTCATGAAAAATTAAAGTCACACTGAGTAGCTCCTAGCTGGTCAAAATCTTAAAAAGAGTATTCTGTAATTTCAGTTTAAGAAACTTGTAAATGAATATTTCCTAGCTCCTAGGTGAGGGGGAAAAATGTGAACTGTTGTCATCTACATAAAATTCTACTGAGTTTTTTGTTTTGTTACAAGATTAATATTATAATTTAATGGAGTAATCATTTCACTAATTGATATTACAGCACAAATTCCTGATATTATCTATATAGGTGATTTTTATAATAGGAAAACCACAACTATTTATTATGAATAAAAAACAGAATCCCAAGGGGGAAAAAGTTATTTATACACTTGATTTACATTTACACACTATTTATTTATACATTTAATAGCACTTTTTTTTCTACATAGAAAAACAATTTTTTCATAAAATACTACAGACTTCTTTTTCCCTAGTTTTGTTGACTAAAGTTAACACAGTTCATCTAGAATATCTGTCAGAGTCTGCACATTTTTTCTCTAGGAAAAGAACACAAATAACTAAAGATAGTAAAACAACTGAGCAAGCACTGGAGATCAAAATCAATATAGAAAAACAAGACAAATGCAATAGACAAAGAAACACTGGGTGAGAAGCACTTTGAAAAAAGGTCTAAATACTGTGTTCTAAGATTTGTTGTTATTTCCATTTAAAATTTGGAGGGGGGATATGTAGGAACCATGTCCTGAGTGCTGTGGGTATTTATAAGGGTGCACAGGATAAAGGAACAAATTCATAGAAATTAATATATTTTATATTAAGCTAATACAAGCTTAATTTGACCTCACACATGAAGATTTAACCTGGATGTGGTCCCCATGTTCTATCAGCTGTATACAAGCCTCAGTTTCTCTGTTTCCCTGAGAAGCTTGCCCATTTCTGAGAGGAGGAAAGGTTGCAATGACAGGTTCATTTGCATTTGTTTATTCAAAGTTATAATTCATTCCAATCGCTCTTGATTTCTCATTTTGGGTTTATTGCAGACATCACTCCCAAAAGGTAATAGGTATCAACTGTACTTTATGAGCATATAACTATTAGTTGTTACTCAGTGTTTGGCATCCTAACAATATGATACAAACAGTTTCCTTTCCAGTGTCCTCTATGCTTCACACAACAGAACTAAGAGGCATAAAATAGAAACATGTCTTATTGTGTTCTTATCTAGTTGATTCCATGCACACAGCATGTGTATTAATTCCATTTCTTAAAAGCTTTTAAAATATGTCTAATGTTTACAATAGACTGCTTATGAACTGTGTTAAGTAAAAAGAAACAAAAAACCAAAAAAGTGCATTATTTTCTAAACTCAGGAGTTTTGAACAACAGTATCACTATAAAACCAGCTTAAATAACTACACCATCGAATGGTCACAGTGAACTTGTCATCTTTCAGAAGAAACAACAAAAAGTCTTGAGTTCCTATGATTTCTCCAGAGGCCAAACAGGTGTGAGCATATTTTTAATTATGCTGTTTGTTCTTTTTAATGCATATATTTCAAGGGAAACATTCCAAGAAGCATATCATACCAGGAAAAAAAATTAACAAACAAACTATAGCAGAGGTGACATGTTGGAAGCATTATCAAATTCTTCAAGACAGAAAAATTTCCTCCTGTGTACTCTCACAAGTTCACAAGGAGTGTACTGGATCCAGCTGCCAAACACATCGTAGTGGGTTAAATCAAGTTTTTCAATTTGATGCTTTACTATAAGACAAAATCTTGCCAAGTGTTCTGTTTTTGGGGTTTTTTTTAATACATTCTGAATAGCAGATACTGTTACATGACTTTTTTAAAAATTAGAATACTTAAAATATAGCAGTCTCAGATTGATATTCAACCAGTCATTTAAGCTCATGAAATTGCATTAAGAGCAATCATATGATCCCAATGTGAAATTGGAAGCTAAAATGAAAAAAATATTACTTGATTGAATACTGTGGCTTATTTATTTAACCAGTGAAAGGCTACCTTGGAATTCACACAATAGAGTATTTTAGAAAGGTCACATCTCTATTTTGGACGATTCCTGAATTCTCAGATTTCATTTTACAACATCATCAAAACCATTCATAATTTCTTGTTCTGGGTGGAGCAGTGTTGTCAATGATCCACAGGCAGAGATAAAAACAAACTGAATATGGTTTCCTTGGTTCCTCCATTTTCCTGGTTTAAAACAACCACAACAGAATTGTAAGCGGAAGAAAGTCTCCTCCCTTTGTACAGAGAATAAGCTTGATTCTCAGAGTGCTTTAAAACACTATCGTTAATTACTTTCTATTTTAAAAATATACTTGAAATAATTTTGCCCTTTGATTAGGTAGGCATATAGTTTCTTATCTTTATCATCATTTCTACAGGGCACTTCCACAGCTGCTTTAACAAAACCACAACAATAACAAAAGCATACACAAAACGTGAGCTTTTTATCTGTGCCTTGGAATCCAGACTGACTTTAGTCTTGGCTTCTCCATCAAAAGGTCAGGTTACCCCACAAGTCTTTCATCAATTGTTCTGTGGTAAGGTCTTTTGTGTTTCTGATCTTGATGTTGTTGTTAGGGTAGACTTTTTTTCAGTGTTTTGTTTTGTTTAAGTCCTTATACTTACTACATTGATATAAATATGCATATGATGCAGCTCTCAGCAGACACAGCTCTGTGCCCTGTCCCTCAGAGCAAAGCAAAGGTATGTAAATTGGCAACAGCAGTTTGCTGTCTCTTCTCTGAAGAGATTGGACCCCAAGACAGGCCCTCTGGCTCTCTTTCATTCTGCTGCTGATGCTTGCCATTGTGGAGTTGTCCCTGGCTTGTTCCTTGCTGTTAACACTAGGAAATCGCACAAGGATTCAAAGGAAAAATGTCAAAGGTCATTAAAAAAAAAAAATCTCAGTGTGTGTTTTTAAGAAATGTCATATTATTGTTCTTTAGAAGATATATTAAACAGAGAACAAGGAATCTACAATAATATGTAATCCTTAATTCCATGACGATTATTTTTGCTTGAAATGAAACTTTCATAATTGCAAATACGAAAAGAAATATCAAATATTAGGTGTTTCAGCAGTCATGAATTTTTGATTGTGCAAGCAGACAGCATTAAATTTATCACATAATATTTTTAATGGACTGCCCAGGTTACTAAAGAGATGAAAACATCTAATTCAAAACTCTATTGGGAACATTAATTGTGTTTTTATAGTTACAATCTGCCAACTTTCCCATGACTGCATAGCAGCAAATTTAAATTTCCTACAGACTTTAGATAGCTGTACCTCCAAAGTAATGCATATTCCACAGCCCTAATATGCAACAGTGGGCAAATATACAAAACATGGGAAGTGTACTTCTGCTACCTGTCTCTCACAATGGTACATGTTTGGGAATTTGAAAACTAATTTTCTTGGCTCACAATTCTATATATGATACAGTTCTTTCAATCTCTAATGTTAAAAGCCTGACAAATGCTGTGTTTGATGACTCTGCACTACTTGCAACATGCTTATTACACAAGGAAAGGATTCTACATTTTAATTTTTTTAACATAAAAGCAATTCTGATCACAAAAAAAAAATCAAGGTTTAAACCCCTTATAATTTAGTATCTGGAAGCCTGCAGCCATTAGTCTGTCTTTGTGAATATGGTTTCAGAGAAAAGTAATCAGGGACTGCATGCATCAGCAAGATGTTTCCTATTTTATACTTCCACACATTTTCTTCATGTACACCTAGTTACATCCAGCTGCCACAGTCAACTGCTGCTGAAATGGATCCTGGCTGTTCTGGCAGTTTCAGTCAAAACCATTGCAAGCAATAGGCAGATTCTAACTCCATCACTCAATTAGGTTCTAGGAAGAGGTCAGTGGTTTTTGGCCCAAACTTGCTCCTGCTGGAGCATTTGTGAGACAGGTGTAGACCCTTAAAATCATGTTTCTTTCTTGGTAAGAAAAGCACAGAAGTAAGCTGACCTCAGTGGAAGAAACACATCCTTTATGTCTGTGTGTGTGGGAAAGAGAAGTGGAATCACTGAAGCACCAAAAAGTGACATGGTGCTGAGCACAGGCTATTTATCTTGCTAAATATATAGGCCAAGTCATACAATCTTTGTTCATTTAAAACTACACTGATTCCAAAAGAAACTGACTACATAATTTCCCTCACTATGAATAATTCTACTAAATGAATATATTTAATGCACATGAATATTTATCACTTCTATCTTATGAAGTATTGCTAGTACTGAAATCATTGTGAGATTAAAACAATATTCTGTATTTAAAAGGTCTTTTTACTATCCCTGTGTCTGTCTGATGTTGAAGAAATCCTACAATAATTTCAGTGAGGTTGACACTAACATCTGCAGTGGGGCACAGATATCAGAAGAAAACAAATGACATTGGATGGCTTACATATTTCTACTGACATTAACATAGCTGGTGTTTCTCACCTTGTCCCTGCCCCAGTAAACTGATAATGCTGAACACAACTGCAGTAGTTGTATAAAAACAATTGTGGGACATTTTACCTCTCAAAGTTTACCAAAACACTTTTTTAAGTTACTGCTTTATAAAGGACATACCAGTTGTGGAATGTTTTGCACCAAATATTCCACAGAAATTTGTTTGACTCTTAGCTGTCCCAGTTTGAGACAAATTTGGGAGGAGACTCTGAAAGGGTGTCTCCCCTAAAAGGTAGCATTTCAGCCCCTCCCCCCAGCCAAGGTTCGAAAAGAAATTTTCTTGGAGGAAAGTGAAAAAAAGCTGTTTATTTAACAAGCAAGGTGCATGCAGGCACAATTTAAAAAAAATTAATAATATTAGACAGTAAACCTTCTCTGCTGTGGAGAAAGATGGTGGATTTTAGAGACTCCCCTTTCTCTTGCTTGGCTCCTCCTGAAGGTTCAGCCTGCCTGGGCCGGGGGTCCGGCAGCTCCTGGCGAGGGTCCCTCTGTCTCCCCTGGAGATGGTCTGATTTTCCAGACGGGAAAAAAACAAGCCAAACAGTCCAAAAAAAGGGGGTAAAAAACACCCCAAAAGCTGCAATCCCAGCAAGAAGGGGAAAAAAACCCCCTCTGTCCTAACTCACAGCTGGACAGACTACTGGGGGGAAAAAAAGGGAAGGAAAAAAAAACCAAAAAAACTTGTGCTTTATCTCAAAGAGGTAAAAACAAACCATGCCAGTACATTCCCTGACTACTTTTCCGTGCCAGCTGAAGGTTACAGGACCCATTCCTGGGCATAAGCAGATGACAGGGAAATACAGAGCATAAAATCACCCCAGGACAGGAGCAAAAGAAATTAAATATATTTTGTTATCTATCTATTTCCAGGGAGTGCACTATATTTATTGTAAGATATTTTGGGGAAATAAAAAGAAGAAAATTCTCAAAATAGAAATTACAATTCTTCTGTTTTCTCTGCTTAGAGCAGTTTTATATTTATTTACATTTTTTATTCATTTGTGGGTGTGCCAATACATTAAATATCTACAGTTACTATGCCATATGGAAAAGTCTACAGCATCTAAACTTTACCATAAGGCTGGATGTTTTCAACGAAGTATGGTTAACATTACAAAGGTTCAGACTGTCTGATAGAGCTGCTGGAAAGGACAGGAGACATCAGATTGCTTGGTTTTTACTTCCTGTAATAAAACCAAAATGCTTACCAATCTGGGTTTAATTTTATTGAAGTGATCCCGGAAGCAGCGATAAATCCATGCACAATGCTGATGGACAAAAAGGATCTCTGCCTTGGTACAACATTTTCAGTCATCACATGACATAGTGTACCACAGCAGGCCCTGCTAAGACCATTTATGTCTTCCAGTAAATCTGTGCTAGAAATTCTTTTTAGTTGTATACAACAGCAATTTTTTTCAGTATTAATGTTCACTTGCTATTGATACTCAGGCAGAGGATTCCAAACTTTGGACAGCAGGCTACCGACAATCCCTATAAAGAGAGCTCGTGCTGTGTGGCCTAGACTGGACACGTCTTACTACATTTCTCTTTAGGATAGCCAAAATTCTTGCTTCATGAAGGCAAAGACATTATCCAAATGGAAGGCAAATGTTACAGGCATTAAAGTCCTATTGAACTGAGGGCAGTAACTAATACTGCAGAATTCTAGGTGACGTTAGAAGCCACAGCAGCCGTGGATGTCAGGAGAAGCTGCAGTAGCCATAGATGCCAGAAGAAACCGTAGCAGGTGAGAGACAGAGACTGAGATAAAAGTCCCACAGTTTGCAGAGGAGGTGACCACGCTGGAGCGGGTGGATGTTGGAGGAAACTGCAGTCCAGGTGGGAGACCCAGTTGGAGAGAGAGGGGCCCCCTGCTTCCATGCTGGAGCAGGTTGTCCTTGGAGGATTGCATCCCGTGGACGAGTAAACCCACACCACAGAGGTTCACAGAGAACTGTCTCTCGTGGGAGGGACCCCACGGCAAGGCAGAGTAAGAACTCCTCTCCCTAAGCAGGGAAAGAAGATCTTGAAAATGGGCTGACCTGAACCCCCACACTCTGCCCGCCTCGCACTGTTAGTGGGAGGGAGGGAGGGGGTGGGGGGAAAGAATGGTGTCTTTAAAGGTTTAGTTTTACTTCTCATATCCTCCTTCTAACTCTGGTAGTAATGAGTTCCACTTTGCAACTTAAGTGAGCCCGTTTTGTCCTTGGAACAGTTTCTTCCAGTTCCTTATCTCAACTCATGGACCCCTGTGTTAATTTTTTTTTCCTCTTTCCTTCCCACCTCTGCCCAGCTGTGGCAGGGGAGGGAACGAGTGAGCCACTGCTGTAGGTGCCTGGCACTTGGCCAAGGTCAAACCACAACACTTAAGTTCTTCTACAATTGCAAAACAGTTCCTTAGCAAGCATCATGGGGTCAAAGCTTTAGGCAGAAAAGTCATTGCAAGTACAAAATTGTGCAAAGTATGTCTGTTCCTTACTGCATATTACCATTTCAACATATGTGTTATTTATTCCTACAAGACATTTTATTCTATTTGAATTGCTATTTGAATTAAGATTAGGCAAAATAGGTTAGTTTTGCAGAGTAAATTGATAGTAAGAGAAACAAACACGACAACCTGTTACCTAGAAGCCCAAGCTTTAGCATCCTTACTTTATAGCTAAAGAATTGTACATACACACACATATTAGTTATGTCATATTCCTGATATAAATATTACAAGTCTTGAATGTTTCCAAAAATCACCCTAAATTTTAAGATTCATTACATTTAACAATATAAAGTTCTTTAAGTTCTTTCCCTGTCTGAAAGTATATTATACCAATTATTCTAAGAATGTTTGAATTGTCCTCTGGAAATACATTCTATTACTGAAATCTAAATAAGTTATATTTAAGTTATTTAGATTCCAGGGTTTTATATTTAAGTAACTATGACTACTTATAAATGGCATTTGTTTCTACTATAATTGAGCCATAACCTGAGAATTATAAAAGCTTTATTTTGCTGGGAAAATCTGTAAAATACCATAAGGAAGGTAGGATGACAACTTTTAGAAAACTTAATCCAGGGAAAATTAATTCTGTCTGAAGAGCAAACCTAAAGCAAAACCTAAAGCACCAGAGAACACAGTCCAGCAGTGCACATTGTAATTCCATTATCTGAAATCCAGTTGCTTTTTCATGTCTCAAATGTTGGAACTGGACTCATAACAAGAAAATGGTTGAAATGTTTGGGAAATTTGCTAAAGTGCATAACCAGAACTCCCATGTAAATGTTATACTGCAGAATCCTAGGTGTAACCTAGGAAAGACAAAGTCGGTCTCCAAACTGTTGACTTGGTCAGAGCTGCAGAAATGCTGTTCAGTATTTGGCCTTTCCCCTCATGTTGGCAACTTTTCTTTCTCTTTCCTGTCAGATCTCAGAGGGCAATCATTTCACATGGTACTCTCGAGTGAGTGCTCTTCTACTCCGATGTGATTTTGCATACTGTTTTGACTCCCCAGCATATATCTCAGTCTGGAGTCTCTGTAGTTTACACTGCTGAGTAGAAAACCCCTCTCTATGTAATTTCTCTATGGAAAAATAGAAAAAGCAGTGGAAAATAAATTACAGCCATTTAATAAACATACAGGTACGTTTATTAAATTACACTGTCTTGTTCCCTGTTCCTTCTCTTTTGCTATTCATGTCAGCCTTCAATACCATTTATCTCAGTGGTGTCTTCAGGTCCTATTTTCTTCTTTTTTTTCATTATATGCTCTAAACTCTTGTTAAAAGTTTAATTGAGCACCAGAACGGGCTCCCCAGGAAAATGGTCACAGCACCAGCTTGGCAGAATTCAGGAAGAGTTTGGACAATGCTCTCAGGCACATGATGTCATTCTTGGTGTGTCCTGTGCAGGAACAGGAGTTGAGCTTTGTTCATCTCTTCCAATTTGGGATTTTCTGTGATTCTGTGGTTCTTCAGGTAGCAGGACAACTCAACCTCTTCTTAAGTATCTGTGAGAAAAGACAGATCTATATGTCATTAAACTCATAAAAAGATTTCTCCTGTTTTCTAATTGAGCTTCTTGCAATTAATATTTTAAAATCATTTGTTATTCTTTATGCACATAACAAAAAAATGAAACAACCTCAAATGAAAGAGCAGCAAGTATGTATATTTCAGTTGATAATTTACATAATTATATTGCTCTAAAGCACAAGCTTCTCTTTCATTCCCTGCTGTTCATTATATCTATTATTTTGCCATCAAGTATAATTGTTTCAAAAATGTCTTCCATGTCTTACATTCTTCCATAAAAAATGTATTTTTTTTTCCGATTGTCATATACACTACAGCTTAAAACTCAATTTGGTATAAGTTTGAAATTGTAGGACTAACACAAAGGTAAAATTCTCTTTTTTTTTTAATGAGGAAAATTGTAAGGATCTGTGAAATATTAAGGAATGGGGATATTTAAAATAATACTGCATACTTATGCATACTGCATAAGCTAAAAGAAACATTAAAAGAGGTGATAAAGAATATTATTTATTTATTAATTCCTCCTCCTTTGTATATAGGTTTGTATATATGTAGACAATCTTTTAAGCATATCATATTTCTGGTGAATTCATTATAGTATAATAATGTACTTTCATTACAGAAACTTACATTTGACAATCAATACCCTATGTCTGTAGAACATTAAGTTCTGTTTCAGTTGAAATGTTGGGACATACTAGCTGACTGGTTCTTAAATATTGTTCCAGGCCTTTTCTTCAATTTTTATATATTCTTACGTCTATCTGCTCACAAGTGGTTTTAGAAGGAAAAGTATCACCTACATAAAACAGCTGTCTCAGATTAATAGTGACAAAGTGAAAAAAGTCCCATAGGAAACACTAACATGTATGAACATGTTTCTGCAGGAAATGATCTTCTATTCAAAAAGTCAGGATCAGGTTCAAGAATATTATGTGTACTTGAGGGAAAGTGCAACTGGATTCTCTGCATGGGCAGAGGGCCCATTCTGAGGTGGAATTTCTGTCATTCTGCAGCCCTGTTCAAACAGGGCTGAGGAAATCAGAGGTGACCAATAGCTGGCACAAAACCTACTATAGTGGGGTTCAGTGTGGGAGCATATAACCTCAAGAAACACTTTTATAGACACCTATTTCAAATGTTTCCATGACAAAATACAATACCATCTGGGTTTGGGCTGCTGTGTGAAGCACTTCTTATTCAGCATTTCAACAAAATCAATGTGAATGCAAAAAGACTCAGCTAGGAAAAAAAAGTATGGAGAGGAAGAAAATTCAGATCCTATTTTCTCTAACTTATGAGCAAAATTAAGTTACTTTTCCTGTTAGTCATTAGATGGAACAATGTTAAAAAAGTATCAATAAAGTCTTCTCTTGACAGCAGTCTTCCAATGCTGAAAATAATTCCATCGGAATTATAAGCATTGAAAAAAGAAAATCCTTCTTTATTTAACTGGAATTCATTCAACGTGTGTTTCAGAAGCAAATTTGAGAAAAATCCAACCTGAGAATTCTTTTTTTTTTAATTACTAAATAATTCAATCCCTAAGATGTCCTTTCATAATAGTTATTGAGGGGTGTATGCAAATTACTACCTTTCCTGATTTTGAAACTTACTTCAAACACAATAAATATTAAAGAATAGATGTTTTTTCTTTAGTTCAAGTAGAAATGTACATTTCTTAAATACGAATCTGTACAGTCTTAAAAGATCCCGGAGTACTGCCTGTTTCTATTTTTTTTTTTTTTCTTACAGTCAGGAATATGTTTGAAGTTAAATAGACAGAAAGAGAAGGAGAGAGAGAAGGGGGAGAAGGAAGTGGAAAAGGAGAGGGAGAGAACGAGCACGCACTCATTATCGGGCATAGTAAATGTACATAGGAAGTCAAGTAATGTTTTAGGGGGAAATAGATATTTTTTCATGCAAACACGTGGAAAAAATTTAAATCAATTTCTTTTATATTTTTAACTGCAGATATATATATATATAGATACCTGAAGATAACAATTTTTTTTGGTTTTTTTTGGAAACAAATGTAACAGCACAACTAGATGTCAAATTGAAACATGTCTTTGCTAGAACAGGCCATATGTGCTTCCCTTTTCCAGAAGGGAAACCACACCTTAAGAGAGTCCAGTAGCACTACATGTTTCCAGACATGTCTCCTTGGATAGCAGCCTTGTCAGGAGTTCACCAATATTACTCAGTTGGTCATCTGCTGAAGGTCCATTTTGTTTTCTAAGGGTGTGCTAGCATGAAATTAAATATTCTTTATGTTTCCACATTCACTTTGTAGATACTTATGTAGGCGATGCGGCTGATTATTAGTGAACTTTCAATTTCAAGGCAGACATAGCTCCGGAGGCTTTGTAATGATGAATTGTGCATATTTATAGCTCTAATCTATATGGAGGAGAGAAAATTTAAGAGAGAGGAAAACATTGTGTTAATGATCCTGATAAGATTTACTTTCTAGATTTGCCCCTTTACAGTGATTTTTTTCATTTCTAAAACTCTAATTTAATGCCATAGTTGTGTTAACAATCCATAATATTGGATATTCTGGGGATTTTGTCCTAATTTTTAGTCCAGTTTTGGAGGAATTGAGAGGAATGATATTCTTGTGTTGTGAAGACATTGATGTATTGAAGTCTTTCTCTCTCTCCTTTGACACATTTCCTTTGCTATTCAGAGGATCTGCAGAATACAAATCTGCATCCTGCAGAAAACTGGGGGTGTAAAGTGGAATCATCACGATCCTGCCTTGGTTGACAATCTTGATTCCTTTTGAGAAGATTCTCTCATTAAAAAGAGAAACCATTGTTCAATGAAAGAACACTTGACATAGAGACTGTTAAAATCGTGGAAAATAAATATAAAATTGTTCATTTGAGATAAAATATACTGTTGCTATTACTACTGCTACTACTATAATGTGGAAACAGAAACTAATACGTTATTCTTCAAATTCCCTTTTACCAAAATTTATTAACTATCTGAACACATACATTGTGAAACACATCTCCTTTCATAGGAAAAAAAAAGAGACACCAAATTAAAGTGTCTGTTTAATGTCAAATAAATGATTTAAATATTCTGTTTGGCTTTTATCATCCATGAGTGTTAACTGCATGAAGAATTAAGAAATAATTTTACCTATTCCCTAATGTTCAATATTAATTCTACGTCTGTTAACTATTTTGTTCAAATTCTTCAATAACATTTAGATTTTATGTCATGTTCAAGTTGAGGAAAAGAGAATATAGCAGTGCTCAGTGGAACATTTGGCAGAAGGCTGATGTCTAGCTGCTAATGTCTTCCAGATTAGTCATATGATTATAAAAGTCCTACCAGAAACTCTTATGTCACAACATACATCTGAAAGAGATTTGGCAAATTTGTTTTTGCTTCCTTAACTGCATCTTATCTGTCTTCCTTATATTCTTCCTCTGTGTTTAATAAATTCCATCCTCTTTCCCCAACATAGCGTGTCAGAAATATTTTCCATATCTGCCTTCAGTGAAAATGTAATGGGATGGCAGGACATAATAAATATCTAAACCTACATAACGTCTCTCTGTCTTAAATTCTATTTGCTTCTCGTGCACAGCCCCTTAAGCTGAGTTACTTCCAACATTGCAATGTGATGAATTTCACACTACCACCTATTTTTGAACCAACTCATGGAATTTTGTTCTAGGCAAACCTCAACTGAGCTACTCTTTCTGTTAAATGTGATTAGAATAAATTATTTGCCTACAACTGCGAATGTTTTAATATAATTTTTTCTTAGTACATCAGTCAGCACTATCTTCTCACCTCTTTCAGTTTTTTTCTAAACTATTACCATCTCTGCAGATGATAAAACACCTGGTTTAATTACCACTCTGTCCTTCAGGGCTCATTAGTGTGTATTATCAATAACAATACCTAGTGCCAAAGATACAATGGTGTTATTTTTTAAATGTATTTTTATTCAAAAATAGCAAATATACCACATCTTCTTTGACTATTTTTGGAGGAATAATAGGATTTAAATTGGATGTCCTATCCTTTTTCTTTATAAATACTGTTGTGAGGTGTTTTTTACTTGCTTTGGGTTTTTTTTAAATTTACACACACTCTGTATGGTCTTTAAAATTTTAAAGCACTTCTATTAAAAGGCTAAATCCTGCAATCTTAAAAAAAAAAATACAATGCCTCTATGCAGCCTCTGTATATATCCTCTTCTACTTATGGTAACTGAACCTTGACAAGAATTTATTTACTTTCTAGACTGACTTCACTTAGACTGACTTCACTTGTGAATTAGAATATGTGAGTCTGTACAGGTATTGGGAGACCAGTGTGAAATACATATAATGAAAGAATAAAGCAACAGTCTAAATTTCTGTGAGTTAGTTATTCTGGTCTTCTGTTTTACTCCATGAAAAGGCAAAGCATATTAAGATGTGGTTCATCTAAAATGGATCAGATTAGTTAAGACCTACAAGAGATGTGCAAAGGAGATACTACATTTTATTTATGTCTATAAAATAAAGATAATCAATTGAAAGGACTTCTTTGGAAGTCCTTTTGGTTTTACCTATAAGTTTATTTCCTTTCCTTGAACCAGCGAGCTGAGCAGATAAACAGAT
The DNA here is from genome assembly GCA_013400735.1 of Pomatostomus ruficeps. Lineage (NCBI taxonomy): Eukaryota > Metazoa > Chordata > Aves > Passeriformes > Timaliidae > Pomatostomus > Pomatostomus ruficeps. The sequence continues at coordinate 11,417 of VYZT01034651.1, read as the reverse complement.
TTTCCCTTGATAGGAGTGGCACATGTGTTCTCTTTCACACCAACTGAAGTAGCATAGTACAGCTAACAAACGTTAAAAACAGTGGATTTTGTCAACAGGCCAAGACTGCCTATTCTGGTATCTCAGCCCTGATTATCAAGGTTAGTATTTCAGACCTTTTAGAGGGGGGTATACAAATATCTGCAGTAGATTTACCATGAGGATATCTATCACAAGGTAGTTTTACTATCATTGAGAATATTTAAAAGATAGCTTTTTTCTTTTTTTTCTCTTTTTGTTCAGAAAAGAGAATTTTCTCCATCTTTTACTTAAAAGTTCAATTTCAGCACACTGCTGACTTCAGTTTCAGCACAGATTTTGACATGTTTTGACCTGATGCTTTTAGGGATGATAAACACCTTGATTTAGGGAGCAAATGGGACAAACACCTTCATGTATCCCTGTTCCACAGGTTATGAAATCAAACAGTTCAGTATGTACTGAACATCAATAATATTGGAAGAAAAATAAATAAAGCAGGAAGCACACAAACTACAAAGGTTTCTAGTAGTATTTTAGCCATTCAATAATATTGGAAGAAAATAAATAAAGCAGGAAGCACGCAAACTACAAAGGTTTCTAGTAGTATTTTAGCCATTTGTATGCAAGCAACCTGTCAAAATGTCAGCATACGGTATCCTCCAAGACCTATAATAAAGTCTTAGACTTGCAATTTTCTCTGTGCAAACCTTAGTGCAGATTAATGATGGGAAAGCCAATGAAAATCACTTTCAAAATTACAAAAGAAACATTAATTATACATTAAATTTTAGAGTCGTAGAATAATAATACAAATTGTAAGATATCTTCTTTTTCTGGCTAAAGGTGGAAAATCTGTGTATTTTTTCACAAATTATGCTCAATGAGGCTATCGTTTTGGCAATGTCCCAACTAAGTACACAGATATACTTTCAACAGTGGCAATTTCTTGCTGGTGAAAAGAGAAAAGCCACTTGAAATCTCTCATTTTAGTCAAAACTAATTTTACACCCATATTGATTATGTAAAAATTAACAGAAAACTAGACACATTTCTTCTGAATGCTTTAGGAAGAATGCAGGAATCTGAGGGTCTTAGGAGAGTATACAAGGAACAGCAAACAGGCTACATAATGTTATTATCTGGGATTCATGGAGTCACAGAATGGTTGACACTGAAGGACCTCTGAAGGCTATCTTGTCCTGCCCAAACAGGGCCACCTAGAGTCAGTTGCTCAGGGCCATGTTGAGATTTTTTAAAAAATATTTTTAGGGGCAGAGACTCCACAACTTGCTGTTCAGTGGGAACCAGTTAGTATCCCCCTACTTGTACTGGTAAATGAAATTATTCATGCACCATGTGATACACAGATACATGTGGGTGACTTTGCACTTCCTCTTGTTGAACTTCACAAGGTTCCTGTCAGTCCTTTTCTCCAGACTGGTGAGGTCCCCCTGAATAGCTTCATAGCCCTCCAGTGGACCTGTCATTCCTCCCATTTTTGTAACATTAGCAAAATCCCTGAGAGTACACTATGCTTCATCATTAACTTAAATTTTTCAAGTGATCTTTACTGACACCTGCCAACGTGAAATACATACACTGATAAACAGACTGACCACTACAATATCTGAAATTCTTATATCTGTTGAAGATATATGACTGTATATGCTTTCTATTTCAGTTCTGTTTTTCCATTAATTTATTCATACCACTCATGCCTATATTCCACTTTCAGCTCAGATGTGTACTTTTCTGTTTAAATAATTTACTTTTGATTTCTCAGTAACACAGACAAATGAATTAGAGAAACTTTAATATGCAGTTAATTTTGTAAAGTTTTCAGGTATAGCACATTCCCTTCAAACATTATGCTTTTGTTAATAGACTCATTTTACTGACCTTCATTTTTATTGCTTACCACCATAGCCTTTACTGAAACTGTGCGGGCAACCTTTAAAAATAATAGTGCCAATGTCAATCACACAAAAACTACACAGAAAAACCTTCTGCAAAACGATCAATTAAGGCCTAAATACAAATGCAGTGTAACTAGGCAGACTGACTGGATTTACAGCCTACAAAGCAAAGTATACAATTAGCTTCAAATGCCAAACTTCACATGCCATTAAAGTGGCTGTACATTAAAAACAACAACAAAAAAATCGTAGTGAATTCTGCATTCATGATGAGTAGACTTAAGAATTTTGGTGAACAAAAGCTATTCTGCTACACTCATTTGCAAAGGATATAATTAGTTGTTCTTTCACTTTCTTGGATAAAGATGGCACATATGAAAAATAATAGGCTGTCAATAGCCAAGAGGGTTAGAAGTATAATTTTAACAAAGGAGTATATTTAGGACAACAACAACAGATTTCAGCTGAATGTATGCAGTATTTCAGAAGATTTTATGCCAAGAAAGATCTACTTGTAATTTATACGATATGTGGTAATTCTGCATTGTTTATTTTATTCCACATGTTATAAAAATGATTACAAAGATGGTAGCATTTTGCTAATGCATTTGCTGCAGTTTCAGGGGCACAAAGTTGTTACAGTAAAAATACACCTACAACTTATAGAATGCTAAAGACTTCTTTGTGTACATATACTACAAAAACATTTAGACCCCGAATACTTTAAAAGTTGAAAAAGATGTCAAAAAATTCATGTTGTCGCTCATTCCAGTCTGTGTCCATGTCTGTGACAGCATAACAAATTAGAAGAAGTAAAGTGAGTCAAATATGGCAATAAATAGCCATGAATTCTGCCCAAATTTAATTACAATTAACATTGTTGCCTTGTGGATTCATAATCAAGATTCCATAGTAAAAGCAAATGGTTTTGATTTCTGATTAAAAGTTATGTAATTGTGAAGGCCACCAAAAGGTAATATTTTTATTTCATTTTTCTTTCTGATTTTGCAGCTATAATCCTCAAAGTAAATAGACACTAAAGACAAATAAATAGTTGTTTCATGTATGGACATGGATTGACAGGTTAGACAGGAATTTGTAAAAATTCCCATTTTTTTAGTGAAATTTTTATTTGGTTATAAAACCATGAACTTTTCACATTTCTTGGAATTAAACTGTTTCTGTGATGGTATTTCTGGACAAAACATGGGGGGAGGGTTGAAGACCTGTTTGCCATGCAGAAAATAGCAAATCCCATTTTTAGACGATTTTTAAAATGTTTTGGACTCAGGATTTAAACATCATATTGCTTGGTTATGAGTCTTCCTATTAGAAATATTCATCACTAGTTAATCAGTTAATTTAGCAAGTATTGGAAACTGTATCAGCATATTTTGAGTGAATATCCTGAACTGTTTGATTTTCTGGAGTTAATATCTGTATGTAATTAAAAAAAAAATTCTCTCTTTTCTTAATGTAGTATTGTAGAATTTCATGGCTTTATAGCTTCATGGATCACAGAGAAAAATATCTTACTTGCCTTTGCAGATTGCTGTCTTTCACTGTACAAAGAAAAATTGTGAAGGGAACAAAAGGCCTCCCAAAAGAAATTTAAAAGTCTTAAATTGCATGGTTAGGTCTACAGGGAAACGACTAGGTTGCTGACTTACCCCTGACTTAAGGTCATGCTGCAGAGCAGAATATTAGGAGCTGCTGGAGACATGCCATGAGAAACTAGGGTGGACATGCCACACAGCCACGCTGACGTAGGTTAACAACAGCATCATGATGAAAAGCTGGATGTCATAGGTGGGTAAAAGGAAGTCACTTTACAGATATCTGGGGGTGGGGGGGTGGCAGAATTATAATAACTGGCAGCAGCAAGTTATTATCAGCTTTAGCAGTCACTGAGAGTAATAACATATAATGCCAAGATTGCCTAAATAAGTATGTTTTGGATGGTTGTAGGGAATCTGGGAAACTGTAATTAGGGGTAGGTTGTTTATGTAGGAGATAATTTGGACAGAGAAAGGGAGGTATGAGGCCAATGAAATGAAGCGTAAGGAAACAGAACAGGAGAAAATAAAGTATGAACATAACATAATTGGGGTTCTCTGGAGCTATTTGCTTCAAAGCCCTGAGCTTGATTATTGATTATTATCTAGCTAAAGCAGGAAAGTAAGTCTACATAATTCTGACCATGCCACATGTGTTAAACCAGATTCTATAAACAGGAGCAGGGGCAAGTGTCAGACACTGAAACACTATAGTTTATGGCTTAAACATTTTCATGAAGGACCTTTGCTTATTCTAACAAAAACTGTATTACAAAAGCTGCAGAAAAGATACCACACACTGAATGGGGCTCTGACTGAGACCCTGGAGCTCTCCCTGAAGACGGTAAGATAAGGTAACGACTCAGGGCTGGGGACATTCACAGAGCACAAGCCCAACAAGTTCGGGGTGGAGACCACAGCCCCAGGGCTATCAGCTGCCAGGCCAGCACAGACCCTCGCACCAAAGCGTGGGGGGAGGAGAGGTTTTGGGTGTAGCGCCCATCTCCGCTGTGCAGAGGAGCGGAGCCGAGGGGCCCCTTCANCGAGGGGCCCCTTCACCCAGGGAGAGGCCGCATGCACATGAAGGACAGAGGGGGTGCCATGGCTCGTCAAAGGCCCCCCCAAACGGGTCCCCAGACTCTGCGCCAGACATGATGCAACAGGTCCTCAGTGTTGCAAGGGACAGTGTCAAACTTGGCCCCATTAAGGGAGGCACCTGGGCGTTCCTACCTGCCCAAAATGTATATTAATCCACCGGATTCTATGCTTTTCGGCATGGCGCAGCGTGGCCATCACCACCCAGAGGACTGGATGGCGGGGAGCAACGAGACGTCGTTGGGACCCCCAGAAGGGTCATGTGCTCCCACCTAACCCATATCACTCTCCCTGTCCCCCCACCCCGCATGCACACTTCTCTCTCTCTTTCTCCCTTTCTTTTCTCTCTCTCTTTACCTCTTTTACTATTAAATAAAATATACCAATGTTTTGGCACCATCATTTAACCTCCTTTGGTTTTAATCACATTTTTGGGCATATTTTGAACCTTCAAAGTTCTTTCCATTTTATACACAGAGACCTGGCTTTCTCTGCTCCTCTGGGTTTAAACTGGATCGCAACAGCAAGAGTAAATGGGAAGCATTCCCTGGTAAGAAAGAGGATGCCCAGGACAGAGTGATCACACATCCTTCTATCAATGTCCATTCTAGACTTGATGTCATCAGCATTTTCTCAAACACTTCCTAGCAGACATCAAGATGGATTGCTTCAAGAAGAATTCACTCTTTTCCCCTTTACAACCCTTCCTCTGCTTTCACCATGTGAGACAAAGGAAAATGCATGTGGTGTTTTGCAGCGTGATCCATTATCAAGTAGTAACAGTGGGTGGTTTGCTATTTATCCTAGTATTCTCAACAAGGATAAATGTTCAATCTCAATTTTGAAGAATGCAGAAAATTACTATATTTCATTTTTTTGCTAATAACAAGGTACCTTCAAATTCAGTACAAGAAGCTGAATAACTTATTTCACATCTTCTGCATTTGAAGGAAACACGGTCTCATTTTTCGCTACATGCATGTACCTTCATCTTCACAGAACCCTCTCCTCCTCTTGATACCATTTTTTTCTAGCAACTACCAATTGGACATCTAGTGAATCATTACCAAGAAATGACTAGCCATCCAGCAACTCTGAGTTGGAACAGTAATTGTATAGTCATACACAGGTTCATTCACATTAAAAAAAAATCAAACAATATGTAGCCTGTAGAAAAAAAAAAATGTAGTCACTATTTGTGACTACAACACTATCTGTTGTCTCACTCTATCATCCTGAAACTCATTCCCCAGTTGCTCTACCACAACTGTGAGTTTCCCAGCCGCTCAAGTCCCTGTTGAATTACCTGAGCTTTGTTCCATACACTTTGTGCTGTTCATTCTACTTCCAATTCCCCTCCATACTCTGGCCATACAAGTAGTGTGACTTTTAGACAGGCAGGAGGCTGACTGCTCTGCAAATTATCCAGAGCTGTGTACATACTGACTTATTAGCCACACAGTGTCAAGCAAAATGGAGAGTGGTAACAGCCTCATTTTATCTGTTTATTGAGGGAATTGATAGGATTTCTTTTCATTTAGTTAGACATTGTTTTCCCAAAAATTTCATATTTTTGAAACTTCAGACTGTCAAATTTGTTTGAAATCAGCCAGAATGCCCCCATTAAGAGGAATAGCTAGTAGAGACAAAGAAAGATTACAGTTGCTTATGTCATTTTTTTTTTCTGACAACTGTTCCAAATGTTTGCCTTTTTTAAAAGACATGAAGATAATGCATCATAATTCATGATCTGCACTGACTGCACCTAAAGGCTGTCAGGTATGACTGTGAGAAGAGTAGAAAAGTCTTCACAGGGACCAAAGGCAGTATGCACATGCACACCTATGCACACCTAAATTAAAAAACGAAAATAAAAAACAAACACATAGTGTATTTCCAAGTGTTCATTTTTAATTTTTTTGACACCTGAGTCAAGTGTTCTGCTCAAACTTTCAGGTTTTTTTACATTTTCTGTGGAGTGTAAGACTTTAAGCTTTATCTTTAAAAGGTAAAAAGTACCATTGCACTTTTCAGAATAGAAAGCCCAGCTTAAAATAATGTATATCATATCTACACAGTAGTCCAGAGACAGATTCAAGCAACCTGTGCTCCAACACGTCAGGATTCAAGAAAATACTGATACAAAATCGCTTCAACCTCTCAGAAGCAAGGCATTTGAGCCTTACAATTCTTACACAAACAGGCACTAGAACATTAAAAAAGCTGCTGCTTCACTAGAGTAGAGCACAAGAGAGACAAACTGACTTGAATGGATGGAATTCTCAATAGGAAAAGGAAGCTAGTCTCACTTACATCATTAATTGACTTTGGAATTCCAAAAGTTTGGGGGTGTTTTGATCAATGCAGTGCTTCAGAAAGCAAAGTGTGATTACATCTATGCTTAATATTTACCTTCCTATTTTTTAATTAGCCATGTTTTGACTTAATTTTCTTGATTAAAAGTACATGCTTTTTATTTTTACTTCATTTCTTCAGTGCCTGTCCTCCTATAAATGAGGTAAAATTACAGAAAACTTATGAAGTTTTCAAATAAATTAAAATTAAAAACACCACAAAAAACCCAATAAACCCTACACATAAAACAAATTAAATTGAATAAAAAACCCACAATAAACAAATAAACAAACACTCAAAATAAAACAAATCTCACACATGCAGATGTATATCTTGATCTCAGTTTTCAGGTATTACTGTTGTAGAGTGGTCTAGTCAATCAGTGTAGAATGAGAAATTAAGCAATATCCCAGTTGATTACAGTGGGGAAAAGAAATGCCTATGAATTCATTTAATGCAATTGACCAAATGTAAAATGAACCAAGAAACAAACAGAAAACACATCTCTCTTCTGACTTCTGGAATAAGTGACAGAAGGGGGTGGTAACAAAGAAAAGAGCAGCTAGAAGATAGATAATTAAAAGTAGACCTAAACTGACTTTTCTCAAATATCTCAAAATTATAGCCGCAACAGTTATCATGTATGAAGGTAAAATAGAGAAACTGCAGATGTGGCTTCAGAAAGAGTAGCAAAAATATAGTTCATTATGTCTCAAGCACAGTGTGTGCCATTACAGATTTCTGTGTGAAAAGTTATTTTTTCTTCCCCTACTATTAATTACTCTTCCACAATAGCAAATTAGATTACTAGGCACCAAAGTGATATTATTTAAATATCAACACACATACTTTCTTAATTTATATACAAGCCAGCAATTCAATTTCATTTATTTACCCAGCAAAGATATTACCAGTATGTGATAGGAATACATGGAATCTTTTCAACACTTACAGTTTTGGGAAATAATTACATAAGAATCTTTAATTATTCCTTTATTACTTTCACTTTTGAGTGCCTACCTTCATTCTAAAGAGCAGATAATATTATCCAACTGAAGAAGCTGGCAAAAATTTCCTTAATTTTCTTCAGATTTTAATGCAAAAACTGTTGATGAAGTTTCCCTAGAAGATAAGGATGGAACAGGAGAAACACTTCTGATACCTGAAATATCACTTCCAGTTTCTGAACACTTTCCTTCTCAAACTGAACTACTGAAGCAACACAGATTTAATTTGCAACATTTTGGTTTTCTTAACCTTAATCTGGATATGAGTATGATGGACAGACTATGCACTAATATAAAGCGGTATACAACCCCAGTAGAAACAGCAATTTTTTGAGAGCTGATAGATGCCCCATCCCTGGAAACATTCAAGGTTAGGTTGAATGTGGCTCTGAGCAAACTGATCTATTTGAATATGCCCCTGCTCTTTCCTATGGGGTTGGAGTAGATAGCGATTGAAGGTCCCTTTCAGCCCAAACCATTCTCTGATTCTTTAACTTAAGGTTCATACTAAAGTTTCAGCAAACAGTTTCCTGCCAACACAGACTTTTATCTCCCAAAAAACCCAAAAAGTTGAAGTTTTTTGTGGAAAAAATACATTAAAGTTCTTATTATGTTGTATCACAAAAGACCTGGCATCCACATACAAGGAGAAGGTATTTAGAGAGCCGAAAACTATAAAAAATAAGCTGTCGTGAGCAATGGCCTCTGTGTCTCCACTTGCTGTGAAAGAATATACAGAGATTAGATAGACTAGGCACTGTGCTGGGAACATGGGACAGTACAAGGAAAGTAATAAAACTGGATAGGGTCTCCCATTCATGTGCAGTGTCTGAGCAAGCCCCTACATTTTCCATGTTATGTTACTAGCCTAAGCAAAGGAAACAAAACTTAAATGTAAGTTTTAGAAAAAAAAATTTATGAAATCATTATGTTCTCAAATCTTCAGTCTATGTTTTGCTATGTCTGAAGAAACAAAAGGTTCCTAGGCCTCGGTGAAGTGCTTAGCTTAATCAACTAATATAACATCACAATCAATACCATATTTGTGTTAGTGTTAACACTTACTAGTTAACATCTTTAAAATCTAGGTGGTAAAAGTGTAAATGGCCACAAAATGTAATCATTTCCTTTGAGCCATCTCAGTAAAATAAAAAAAGTGATGATACTAAAAAAAATATGAATGTAATACTTATATCACCATACTTACGTATTTCAAAACATGCTTTACTTTGCCTTTCTGACTAATTCAGAAGCCCTATTCATAACTAGCAATATGAGCTGTAATTTTTACTGGGATTGCTTATGGATCTGATGAAGAAATAATTTAAGTGTTCCATCTAACTGTTTACATGAAGAAAAGTAAGTTGATCCTTAGGGCAGCAAGGTGGGTGCTCAGCAAGCTCACTACCCTGGACTCAGGACAGCAGACCTCGGCCTCTTCAGAGATCCTGCTTTGTTGAGTACCATGGGATAAATCCCTGGAGGCATGAGGGGTTCAAGAAATCTGGTTATTATTCAGGGATCACCTCCTTCAAGACCAGAAGGATGCACATCCACAAAATTTAGGCAAAAACACCAGGAAGCCTTGTTCTTGTGTGAACAAGAAGCTCCTGGACAAACTCAAAACAAAAAAAAAGGAAGCCTACAGAGAATGGAAGCAAGGACAGGTAGCCTGGGAGAAAAACTAAGAGATTGTTTGAGCAGCCAGTTATCAGGCGAGGAAATCTAAAGCCCTGTTAGAATTAAGTCTAGCCAGAGACCTCAAGGGCAACAAGAAAAGCATTTATAGGCACATGGGTAATAAATGGAAGACTACAGAAAATATGGGCCCTCTCTGGAAAGAAACAGGAGATTTGGTTGCTCAGGACAATGAGAAGGTTGAGGTATTCAATGATGTTTCTGCCTCAGTCTTCAATGGAAAATGCTCCATCCCACCACCTGCATTGTAGATGGCAAAGGCAGGAAGTGGAAAAATGAAGAACTTCCAACTATGGGTGAAAAACAAATGTGAGAACATCTAAGGAACCTAAAGGTGCAGAAGTCCATGGGGCCTACTGAGATACATCCATGGGTTCTGAGAGATCTGACAGAGGAAGTGGCTAAACCAGTAGCCATCACATGAATTTGATGGAAAAATCAATTGGTGGATAAGAAAATGGCTGCATGGTCACACTTGAAGAGTTGAGGTCGATGGCTTGATGTCCGAGTGGAAACCAGTGGTAAGTGGCATCCCTCAGGGGTTGGTATTGGTACCAGCTTTTTATAACGTCTTTTTTGGTGACATGAAGATGGTGATCGAGTGCATCCTCAGCAAGTTTGCTGACAACACCAAGCTTTGTGGTATGGTTGACACCCTGAAACGAAGGGATGCCATCCAGAGGGACCTTGGCAGGCTTGGAAGGTGGGCCTGTGAGAAACTCATGAAGTTCCACAAGGCCAAGTGCGAGATCCTGAACCTGGTTCAGGGCAGTCCCAAGCACCAATACAGGCTGTGAGGAGAATGGATTGAGATGAGTCCTCCGGAGAAAGACTTGGGGGTGTTTATACATGAAAAGCTCAATGTGACTCGGCAACGTCCACTTGCAACCCAGAAGGTCAACCACATCCTGGGCTGCATTAAAAGAGGTGTGACCAGCAGCTCAAGGGAGGTGATTCTGTCCCTAGATTCTGCTCTTGTGAGACCACTCTTGGAGTACTGCATCCAGTTCTGGAGCCCTTAAAAGAAGAAAAACTTGGACCTATCGGGACAAGTCCAGGGTAAAGCCACTAAGTTGATCACAAGACTAGAGCACCTCTTCTATAAAGACAGGCTGAGAGAGTTAGGGTTGCTGAGCACTGAGAAGGCTCCAGGGAGATCTTAAAGCAACCTTCCCATAATTAAATGGGGCCCACAAAGGTGTTGGAGAGGGACTTTTCATAGGGACATGAAATGATAGGACAAGAGGTAATGGCTTCAAAGTGAAAGAGGGTAGATTTGGATTAGATATTAGGAAAAATTTCTTTGTGTGAGGATTATGACATACTAGACCAGGTTGCCCAGAGAAGCTGTGTTTGCCCCATCCATGGAATTGTTCAAGACTAGGCTGGATGGGGCTTTGAGCACCCTGGTCTAGTGGAAGGGGTCTCTGCCAATGGCAGGGGGTTGGAACTAGATCATCCTCAAGTCCCTTCAAGCCAAACCATTCTATGATTCTATAAAATTTGGGGTTTCACATTCAAATTTGAAGTGATTTTTCACAGTTATGTTTTTATTTTTCATACATTAATAAAGACAAGGAAAAAAAACCTCTTTATAATTTTAAAAATTATTACATAAAAAGAATATACTTTATGAATGGTTCTTTTAGCTTATATTGTAGTAGAAAAAATATAAAACAAAATAAACCACATGCTTATAAATTGTGTTTTTTCTTTCTTCTTTACTACTGAATGAAGAACATGTAAACATATTTTTAAAATTTCTTCTG
>VYZT01034647.1:0-33197 GCA_013400735.1 Pomatostomus ruficeps | reverse complement strand
GATCTGTCCGCGTTCGCTTCCCCCGTGTAGTTCTCGAGTCGTCTGTCCTCGGCGGCGGTCCGCGGGTGACATGCAGTCCCTCATCTCTCCGGTGACCAAGGCTATCCTGGTGGCTTTGTTCATCTTCGCCATCCTGCTGATCCTCTACGTGATTCTGTGGTACATCTGCCGCGATGTGGATTGCGACCATGGGATCTGAGCGGCGCCGCGGGGCCAGGGCTTAGGAGCCGGGATTCACCCCGCGGGGCCGGGAGCGGCAAGCGGCAGCGGGAGTCCCTCCGGACGGCAGCCGCCGCCACCGCGGCTGAGCAGGGGAAGAGAAGGGGAAGGAAAGAAAAGAGGAAAAAAAGAAGAAGGAAAAAAAAAAAAAAAGCGGGAGCGAAGGACCGAGCCGAAAGAGCCCAGAGGACAACTGCGATCAAGAAACCAACCTGAGCTTGACCTTCAGAGACCAGGGTGACCCGGTGAGTCTCCGCTCTCCGCGGCGCGGGGGATGCGCGAGTGCGGCGGGGCTGCCTCTCTCCCTCCCTCCCGCTCCGCTCCGCTCCCCTCCCCTCGTACACACACACACAAACACACACACACTCGCACACGCACGCACATGGATGTGACACAGGCGCCCCATACACACGCCGCGTTCACACACACCAGTGGATGTGCGTGCCTGAGTGCCTGCTGCACGCAGGCATGCCTGTACCTTGGGGACAAGCAGGACCCGTCCTGCTGGCCCGGATAAATTGTGCCTGTCCCCGTCCCCGTGTTCCCCTGCTTTAAATTTTTCGAGGTGGCAACGCGTAAAAGGCAGCGCGCCCGCGGGAGCGGCGGGGAGCGGGTGCGGGTGCCGGCCGCCGCGCTGCCTTTGCGGCCCCACATTGGTATGCAGGCGGTGGCTGCGCCGCCAGGCAGACCTAAAAGGTGAGCCCAAGGGATGGGGGAAAGTCAATGCTTCATCAGCCTAGGGGCAAATCGGGAAGTTACAGAAAATGAAGGAAAACGTGTCAGGTATCCGACCAGTGCCAGCAGGCAGACTTGGGGGTGGGGTTGTGAAGCAGGATGAGTTTCTCCTTTCCAGGGCCAGGTTGGTGGAAGGAAATGGGGGAGATGACAGAAAAATGTGCATGGGAAGTTCTGGATGGTAGAGACCTTGTCTGGTCTCACTGACACTGCATTTCCTGCGTGCTGCTCTCTCTAAAAGGGTTAATGCTCAAGGGTTTACTACATGCTCAAGCTGGGCAATTTTAGAAAATGTTGATAAAAAGTACACAATTGATGAACAGGTACGTGCTGACCGTGTTGGGACACAAGAGGGGATGCATCCTGCCCAGCAGTTTTCCTACCTGAGAGAATTTGTTGTTGGCTATTTCTGCTCTTATTGTTTGGTTGTATTGAACACCCTGTGCTGAAGCGGAGAGACAGCAAGACATTGTGTTTAAAGTGGAAAAGACCTGCTGAAAGAAAAATGGTCCCAAACACTTGGACTGTAACTGTTTCTGTCCTTGACAGACAAGCTGTCAGGAATAGGAGCAAACTCTAGCTGCAAGCTTTATCCCCGGCGGGATGTATTCGGATGCTGCAGAGTGTGGGTGCGTGTACACAGTGGGGAATAGGAGAAAAATCAAATTCATGTTTAAAGTAGGGGACCAGGGACCTAGCCAGCCGTAAAGTGTAATCGTGTGATTCGGGATGATTTGACATTGAGTATTGGTGACCGAAAACTCACCTTTGCAACAGGGGTCTGTACGTGGAGGAAACTGTTCGGAAGTCAATTCTCTTGCCATTTTGGTTTGTGCTTCTGTTCAGATTGTGTTTTGAAGGGCTTTTGACCTGACTGGTTGATCAAACATGACATTACCCTTAACACACGCTACTAATGTGATTATAACAGCAGTGACATCAATGTTTCCTTGCCCTGCAACTACAGTAGCAATGCATTTGTTTACTTCCCCCATGCACGCTCTGCAATGTCTGTTACTCAACAGCTCTGAACAGCAAGGGAAGAGGGAGGAGGAGGGGGAAACACTTACAGACATTTAAAAATGGCTATAGCTCTATTTCCCTTATGCATATAATTATGTGGAAATAAAATATCTTCCAAGTCTTCTTCATCTTTCTTCCCCCTCCTCCCCCCCTCCAAATCAGTACACTTGTTTTTATCCAAGTGGCAAAAACCTCTTCACACTTTGACATGTCAGGTTGTGTCACATGTTCCCTTCTGAATTAACAGCAGTGCAGACCTTCTGCCCCTTTCCCAGGTGGCAGGAGCTAGCAGGTGAGACAGTTGTAAAGGCTTTGCCATTTAGTGTTAATTATTTCACAGTAAACCAAACTGTTATTTATAGAACTGGATGAAATGTGGCAAATTAGCATAGTTTTCAGAAAACTTTAAATATCAAGAGATATGTATGCGGGTGATTAAATATCTGAAGTGTTGATATGACCAAACATACTTTGTATGACCATCATAACTGATATTAATCATCTTAATAATTGTAGAAACTATGAAACAGTCCACTCAATGATTGTCTGATCATTAGTGTTTCCAGCTGGCCCATTATTATTTTAAGCATATTGTTTTTAGTAGGCAAGATGTAGAATTTATTTTTAATAACTGCTTTTGTTCTAAATAATGCAAATATATATGTGTTTATATAAAAATATGCATATAAGATTTGTATGCACTCAAATGGATGTTTTCCAGCCTGACAGAACTGAAAAATAAGCAGAGCAATGATTAGCAGTATTGAATTTGTTTTGTAGTTGTAGTCACAGAAGTGTTGGTTTTGGTTTGATACTGCGTGTGTTCATTATCATGTATTAGCAAATGCAAAACCCTAAAGATCTGAAACTCACCTTTTCCTATTGCTGCGATGCCTGGTAGAAGAGAATGATATCCTGGCCTTGCTCAGCTCTGTGTGGAATTTTGCAGTTGGTTTTGACGGAGTCAGAAATATATTGGCAGATTAGCATGTGAATTTGTAACAGCATGATGTTACTAAACTTGAGAGAGATATTAAAACAGTAAAAAGGGTAGAATTGCTTACAGTGGAATACCTAGAGACCATATTTTTATAATTATTTACTTGTTTGCTTAGAAGTTTGGTGATGATTTTATTTCTGTTTGGTGTTTATATTTGTGCCCCAACTCAACAATTTTCACCAGCTTGCTCTCTCTTGTTGTATGGTAATGTTTCAGAGGTGAACTCTGAAATATCACCTGCGACTGAGATGCAGTGCATCAGGTAGATATAGATCACCTGTAAGTATTTTTTGTAATAAGACAGGTTGTAACATTGTGAGTAGTGCTTTTGTTTAAGGCATAGAAAACTTGTTATCCTGTTCCTACTTAAGCCAAGAGAAATTTTTACCATATTGCAAAAATTAGTAATTTCATGGTCTGAAAGTATGTTTTTAGTCCAAAAGCTATTTAATAGGCTGTTCAGAAATTGTGTTAAATGATATTTCAAATCTTTGCCTTTTTTATGTGAGAAAGACTGTGAAGTTACCACTGCTTCATCAGCAGAAGTGTAATGAATTTTATGGATTAATTCTTACTGCAAGGTAGCATGCCATAGCATGGTCCCAGGAATCTTGTCACATCAGACTTAAACATGGAGTATGTTTCTGGATAAGTCATTCTTTACTCAATTTCTAGTCAAGCAAAATCCCTGAAGATTTATTAAATATTTTCTGTAAGTGGCATGTACGAGTAACTGGGTAACTGAGCATCACAGATTTGCTTATTTTCTATTTTCTTCCTTATAAAATGGATTAATAAGAATCAGTGTCTTCATGGTATGCCCTCAGTGCATCTTATACCATTTCCTTAAAACAGGCTTAAAATGAGCAATGAAGATGATTCCAGTGTAGGAGGGTCTCCACAGAGATGAAAGGTTAGCTGAGGTCCAAGGATGGACAGTGCTGGATCCTCGAGATGTCCTTGTGTCATACGAGTACTCAGCTGTATTTTTCCCCTCCAGGTGAGTGTAAAGTAGAGAGCCTTCAGGCTATTGTAAGGTGGGACATATGTAGATCTGCCCTATGCAGCTCCAGCCCCATTTGTTGCAGGGCCCAGTGTAGGACCAATTTTCTACTGTCTGTTCTGTGCAAGGTGATGATTTTGTAGATGTTCCTCGCAGCTTTAAATCTGTGAGCCTCCGATTATTGGTAATGTGACAAGCACTTGGCCTAATTTGTGTGTTTATAAACAGCTCGGAGGTGGGATTCTTGGGATTAATTGTACAATTGATGCCATGATTCTAATGCTTGAAACTGGCAGGGCCGTTTAAATCACAAATCTGGGGCCAGCATTAGGGAATATAGTGTCACTGTAACAAGTGTACTAAACCTGCAGCATAAGCAGACCATATCTTGCTTCTTGCTTCTCTAGAATGGCAGTCCTGCATTAGTACTGTTAATGCAAACACTGTGTGTGAGGAGTCATGAAAAGGTGGTGTAAGGGAGTTATGAAAAACAGGCATATTTGCTCTTCACCTAAAGATCAGGCTCTGCTCCGGGTGTGGATGTGCCATTAGATGCTCACCTGGCTGCTCCCTCCCTGCTGCATGGCACTGTATTAGGGCTGCAATTGGACATTGAAACATGCAGGAAAGTTCCACTGCCATTTCTCAGCTGATGACTTTTCCCCTAGTTTTTCTTTGATGCATGAGTGTTTTCTCCTTTTCCTTCTGAGCATTAATACTCTGAACTGTGACTTAGAGCGTAATGCGGTTTGTAGACAAACTGCATGGATTGATTTTCCTGAAGTGGGCTGACCAAGTGCCGAGTGTATTGGAACGCAGCACACACTTGCTTATTTGATGTTCTACATTAAGCTAGTTTTTTTGGATGAAATATCCTAATATCTATTAAAATAGTTTCTAAAAAAAAAATGGGTTACTTTTCATATGCATTTCTAGTATAGTTCATGTAGTTGCATACCAGCATCTGCTCTTGTTAGAGGCATTCTCATAACTCTTAAAATTTTACCCAACTGAGAAAATTTGAGCTTTAGCTTGGAGGGGCTCATAACACTGTCTGCTGTTGAGAATTACATTAGTATATTGAATGTTTTGATATATCACTTTGGAATACTAAAGATATTTGCTGGTGTTTTCACAAGCCATTAAATCATACATAAAGGGTACCGATAAGGTCACAGTCGGAGGTTTATTGGTAGAGCACAGTTTGAACGTGGATTATGGTTGCGAAAAAGATGTGGAAAAAAATTGCTTGTGACTGATTAAGAAAGACAAAAGAATCGGAAAAGAAAGAAGAATGTTGTATCAAGACAGGAGAGGAGAGACTCCAGAGTGTTCAAATTTTAAAAAGTGCAGCTAACACAAGGTAAAATGAGAAGCACAGAGCACAAAAATTGCCACTTTCCTCTACAGAAACTGTATGTACATATGAGTATACATGCATACATATGTGTGTGTATATGTTTATACATTTGTACATTGTCTGTGTGATCAAATTAGAAATTTTCAACTCTAGAGCTGAGAATCTTTACATGGATGATATTTCTCCTTTTTCCTTGAAACCAGACTCTATTAATGCCCAACAGGAGTTTACTTGAAAACCAGATAGTATTGCAGATGCTTTCTTGAGGATTCAGTGATCAAACATGAGTGCTGTTGAATATTGAGGTTATAAGTGAATCATTTTTATAAAGAAAACCCTAATGCTCTGTTCACTTTGGAAAAAAAAGTCAGGCGATGTGGGCTGGAAAAAATACATTAGTAACAAATAGATTTTATGTCTTGTTTTTCCATTGACCTCAAAGAGACAAAGTCACTGCTTACCAGAGAAAAATCCTATTAGGTAATTAACCTATTATGACCAAGAAATATATGTCAGAAAAGAGCATCTCAGAGAGAAGATAGCAGAAATGTAATATTTTGGCTCAAACCAGTAATAGCCAACATCTTCTAGCAAAAGTACAAATGTACAAATCTTAGCCGTAATACATCTTCTGTATTTATGTTTCTAAGTGCAAAGGATGAAAGAATCCTCCTGAAGTTATGAGTGTTAAAACTTATGCACTGTGAAACCTGCTGCAGGATTATGATGCTTTTTGGGTATTATGGTATTTTATGTAACACCTGAGTAAAAAATGTTTTGGTTTGCCTGAAATACAGCAATGTGTTTACCAAGGGCTAGGGAAAAAAAGCACCTTTTGTATGAATAGCCTCTTCTGTATTTATTGCATATTGGGGTAAACTTGAACTTATGAAGAAAATTTTGCTATTCAGTATCCATTTCAGTGGTGAGTTGTGTATGCTGTGAACCCTATTAAATGAATACCCAACAAAGTCATCATGATACCTACAGCAAAAATTAAACAAGGTCTTCATTAAGCTGCGCTCTTCATGGAAACTATATATGGCATAGTTAGGTAACCTGCAGTGCATGTTTCTTATATAGCTCTTACAATTAATGCACTCCTGAACATACTATCATCACTGCCCTTGTGAGATATGTGTATATAAATGGGCTTAAAAATAAGTTTATAACCAGTCTCCTTTCTAATAACTTGTTTTTATTTTCTACTGCAACACCATTCTGACATGTTTAATAGGGACGACAACTGAGTGGGAGTTTAATGAAGTCTTGGTATCAGTAAAGATAAAAGAAAGACACTGAGCACACATGAAGACATCAGTATATGTTTCTAGTGACAGATACAGCATAATTCAACTCGCCTGCAGTGACCATGAGACAGTGAAGTTTAGGATCCCTAGGTCAGTGAGGAGGGCACACAGCAAGCTCGCTACCCTGCTTATCAGGAGAGCTGAGCTTGGCCTCCTCAGGGATCTGCTTGGTAGAGTACCATGGGATAAAGCTCTGGAGGAAAGAGGGGCCCTGAATTTGAAGTTGAATATCAAACTGGTTGCTCTTCCAAGACCAAGAGCAATATATCTCAAAAAAGAGGAAGTCAGGCAAAAATGCCAGGCGGCCTATGTGGATGAACAAGGAGCTCCTGGACAAACTCAAACACAAAAAGGAAGCCTACAGAAGATGGGTGCAAGGATAGATAGCTTGCGAGGAGTACGGTAAGATTGTGTAAGCAGCCAGGGATAGGGTTAGGGAAGGTAGAGCCCCGATACAATTAAATCTGGATGGGGACATCAAGGACGACAAAAAACCCTTCTATAGGTATGTGGGTGATGAAAGGAAGACTCAGGAAAATGTGGCTCAGTGAAGAGTGCCCTGGCACTCTTCGCTTGGCTCCTCTCCAGAAGGTGGTTTCCCAGGACATGGAGAAGAATGAGGAACTCTGTAACTTTTTTATTAGGTACATGAGTCAGCAATGTGTGCATGTCCTTGCGTCCTCTGGGGCTTCCTTTTTGGGTTTGAATTTGTTCAGAAGCTCCTTCCACTAGACCAGATTGCACAAAGCCCCATCCAGCCTGGCCTTGAATACTGCAAGAAATGGGGTATCCACAATTTGTCTGGACAACCAGTGTAGTATTTTCACCATCCTCACAGTAAAGAATTTATTCCTAAAATCTAATCTAAACCTTTCTAAATATAAATCTCTTTCAGTTTGAAGTAATTCGCCCTTTTCCTTTCACCCCTTGTAAAATGTCCCTCTCCAGCTTTCTTGTAGCCCCCTTTACGTACTGGAAAACTGCTATGAACTCTCCCTGGAACCTTCTCTTCTCCAGACTGAAAAGTCCATCTCCCAGTCTGTTATAGCAGAGGTGATGTGTTCCCCTGTCATTCATGTGTCTCTCCTATGGACCTGCTCCAACAGGTCCATGTCTTTTCTGTGTTGAAGCCTCCAGAGCTGGAGTTGAGTCGTCCTCATCCTTGGAGGTTTTTAAGACCTCTTGAGCAGCAGGGTCTGACCTCAAAGCTGGCCCTGCTTTTTGAGACGTTCTGAGGTACCTTCCAACTTGAACTATCCTAGGATTGTATGATCCTATCAAGCATGTATTCTTGAGAGTCTTCTACAGGAATGGGCACTGGCTGGCTGGTTGTTATGCACTCTTTCCTTAACTCTTATGTATGCAAGACCGGTAAACCAAAAGGATAGAGCTGGGACTGGGACTGAGTGGGAATCTGTTCCCAGTAGTCCTGATCACCCTTACATTTTACATGTACAGTTCCTACAGAACACTCCTGGACATGGTGGGGTGTGGAGCTGAAGTGGTATCTGGCAGTGCACCACTAGAGCAGCATGATCACTGTGATCATACGTGGAGGATGAAGCCTTCATAGCAACCTGAAGGGTGAAGACAAAAATTGCAATATACTTATAGCCTCTTCAATTCTTACATCTCTGTGGGGACTCTAGCACACTTCTAGGAACTGGAAATTAATTCAGTTACATTGCTCTGCCTATAATATAATCATGCTGGGCATACTCTTGTGTAGGTATAATTTTGTTCTGTAATCGGGTCCGGTTTTTATCTTTGTGTTTGTCTTCAGCTGTACAAAGCCTGTCACGTTTACTGTCATGCCCGTACTGATAGTAGGATTTTCAGGTAGTGCCTGGCTTAAATGTGAGCTGTGGCTCTGAAGAGAAAAATTATTTCATGGGAATGGCATGTTTCAGCACTAAACCTGTCATCTCATACCTGGGCTACTCACAGCTGATATTTAGGTGGAGAGCATATTACTAACTAGAGGAAAAAGGCACTTAATGCAAAAGGCGACTGTACCTTTTCTTCTCAGGTACGAAAAGCCTTCTCCTCAGTGCTCGGAGTTGTGCTGCAGTACCCGCCTGCCTGTCTGCATGGTGGGCAGACTCAGGAGAGGGCAGGGAAGCCGCACAAGGTGATGGTGGATCCCCTTTATTCAGACGTTTCATTATACACCTAAGAGTAATCCAAATTTACAAGGCAGAGCTATCAAGAGTGATTATTGTCAGTGCAAATTCAATATAAATGAGAGCTGCAGTGCATCTGTTGTCAGGGATTTAAACAGTGATTCTCTCATGTTAGTATACAGGTTCACTGCTACCCCCCACCTTATTAAACACATGAAAAGCCACATTTCTATACCTCAGTTGGGTTTTTTTTACTTGGAAATGTATCAAAAATGATGAAAACATTTTGAGGCTAGGAAAAAAACTTACATATTTGAATGCATAAACTGCTATTTTTGAGAATTCTGAAGTGACATTAATTTTTTCTCTCATGTGGGCTTACAAGCCTGGAGAGGTTTTAAATTAAAAGTGGAAGAGAAAACTTGCTTTTTACTTGAGTTCATGAAAGCTCTCTTAGTTCTAAAACTAAATTATGTATGAAGCAGTAAGGTCCTGTATTGTCTATTAAATTCACATGACGATTCCCTTTTTAAAATTTTACGCAGTATTCAGGTGAAAATATGATGTATTTATTCCAGACTTCTACGAACCTGCTGCCTTTAGGAATTAAATATTTTGACTGTTCCTGTCCCAAGAAGAAGACATTGACACCAAATTCATTCAGTTTGAGTCTGCATGTTGGAAGTGCTGTGAATTCCAAGGATAAACATGTGATGATATGATGAAATAGCACTACCTTTATTATCAGCCAAGGGTTTCTTCTCTTACTTTTGACCACACAAACAAGGTAAGCTGGAAGGAGGGTGGAGCACAAGAGATGAAGCTGGGACTGGCTTGGAAGACACTGCAGCCACTATTGTGAGTCATTCTCTTTTAATCACATAGGCAAAATCCTATGGGCATGTGGGATGATACATAAAGGAAGGCAGAATTTTGCTCACTGTGGAGGAGCTGTCCATTTGTTACAAACATTCAGCTGACTTCAGTGGAGTGGTGCCAATTTCTGTTAGCACCGGCTTTGGTTCTGAGGATACATATATGTATTAATGAACAGTTGCAGCCCTTCTTCAGGCTGCAGAAAGTAGCAAACAAGTAAATGATGAAGCTAGGATGACATCCAGCCACCTTTGTCACTCTTCATTCAGCCTGTGCAGCCAAGTACCCTTTTCTGAGCTGATTTGGCAATGATTGATATAACACACACAGCAGTAGTAACATTTATTAATGTGTGTGTTCTATACAAAATGTTGCTAAATTAAAAGGCAAACTGTTATCTCATGAAATATAAATGTTTGTGATATAAGGTTGAAAAATATAGCTACGTAATGTGTGCCTTTGGTTCAGCAGATTTCATGAAAGAAATTAAAGAATCAGCACTTCTGAGAACCTCTGTATGAACCAAAATGGAGTCATTCTTGGACAAGCTTATGGATATTCTGCTCCTATTTTATGAACGTCAGCTAGGCAAACTAGACTGCTTATATACACTGTGGTCCCCTAGATGATTAGAGAAATCAAATGGTTCTTGTGACGGCTGTAAAAATAACTTAAAGCCTCTTGAGATTTAGCAGGAGAGGGTTCACTGAAAGGCGGCATCCTGGATGGGATGTACCAGTGGTAGTGGCGCTTTGGTGGGTGGGAAAAGTTTTGCAGGATACCTCCCTAGTAGTTGGAAGAAAAGATTAATATACGGCATAGGATGGATGGATGGATGCATGGATGGATGTCAGGCAAATCCTCTGGGGAGTAGCAAACCCAGGAGCATTTCTCATGTGGAGAGAGGCACTTTGAAGACAGAATTGTCTGCCCTGATAGAGGCTCTCCAGTGTCTGACGAGGAGTGGAACTGCAGGGCTGTGGCATCAGGACATGTTGGATTGTGGCAGTCACTCTTCGATGCAGTCTTGAGAACAAGCTGAGATGCACAATATGGTATTTATAGTGATGTGCCTTATCAAACAACCTGATGTTGTGACCCAGCATGGGCATGTAGCAATCTGTTTATTGGATATTTTATTAAATAACATTTTGGTCTGTGTAGTAAAATGCATTTCTTAATTTGCCATTTTTAAGATAGCTGTTGTTTGAATTAAGCCCATAAATAACCTTTCTTTTACAGTCCTGTTATTCCTGCACTGGTACTGTAACTTCATTTCTTTTTGACCTACATTTAAACTGTGAAATCCATTTATTTTTCTCTTACCGTTTCAGTTAGTAGCTAGTTTTAGAACTCTTACATTGTAAAAGTGTAATGTTGCTCTCATAACTGGCTGAATGGTGTCTACTGCTTGATTTCAGTTCCAACACAATCTCTTCATGCTTTCTTATCCTAACACGCAGCTTCATAGCCACTCACCAGCCTCAGCCTCCTCCCGCCAGAGCTGTTCTGCTGGAAACCTGTGCTGGATTTTGTTTCTCACGTGTAGGCAGCAGGTTTTGTGCCCTGATAGGGGACAGACTGAAAAATGTACAACTATCATCACCTCTGAGCATCACAAGAGAAGAGAATAAGCACTTTCAAAACAGAAAGTGACTACATTTATCTTTCCCTTACTGCAATAGTAGCAGATGGCACTTGTGGCCCAGAATAATTTGTCCTTTGAATAATGGTCCTTGCTAAGGAAAGCTTGATTTTGTTTTTTCCTGTGTGTAAAAAGTTAATTTTTAAAAATTTAAAACTACATGTAAATCTTATTATTTACCTGCATTTTGCTGGTTTCTTTTTTACCAATTATAATGGTTCTGTATTTGAAAACATTCTGTGTTATATCTGTTACATTAAGGTTTGCACCAAGAGGATTTGTTATCGCGAGTTTAAAGAGATGTTACGCAAACGCGCATATGTGCACACATTTATTACCAGTGATGCTTGGATTGAAAGTGGTCACTTCATTTGCATATTACCACCAAACAGATCTTGATTTCCTTGTTTTGCTTAACTTTAGGTCACAGTTTGTTACAGTTTATTACACAGTTCATATGCTGGGTGAGTGCCCCACTTGATTTGCAAAAGCAGATCCTGGAACTCCTGACAATGTGAAGTTTCTGTGGCTTTTCATTACACTTATGCCAACAGGAGTGAGAATAGAAATAAACTGCTTTGCAAATTAAAGGCACTTCTGAATTAACTTCCTGGATGGGTTTTATCTCTGGTCAAGATGGTGGTCCACCCATGCCTGTCTCCTTTTCTACTCAGCTCCTTGGGTAAAGGATTCTCTTTCAAGAGAATCCTAGGATGGAATCTGTGGAATGCCCTTGTTTTGGTGCTGAAGCACCACGGAAGCTCTATTGTGTTGTAACCAACACTGAGATTTGGAAAGTCACTTGATTTTCACCTGACCTGGACTTGCTCAGCTCTTAGTTTTTTTGAATCTGTGTGTGTCTGTCTGTCTGTCTATCTATCTATCTATCTATCTATCTATCTATCTATCTATCTTGATATAAATTTTATGATTTGATATAACATGCAAATGATAAAATCCTAATGTATACTTTTATATTAAAAAGCAGTCTAAAGATGTGTGTACAGAAACCTATATCAGGAAATTAGTAATAATTAAGGACAGGAGAAAGGAAGAGTTCGTTTTAGATTGCTTGTTAGGTACATCACTGAAATACTATATTGCTTTATCACTTAGTTAAGGACAAAATGAATAAATAAAAGTAAAGACTAAACAATATTTCTTCCATTAAGAAAGGTTTTCTCTCTCAGGGAGTTAACCAAAGCATAAAAGTATTTCTATAAACAATTCACAAAAAAAAAAAAATTGCACTTTTGCACCATTAGCACTATTGCAAGTTTTTTTCTGTTTATATTTGAGGGTGGTTTATGTCTTTTTAACTATGCAAGACCTACTGGGAAAGGCCTAGTCAATTGTAGAGAAAATGATTTATTTTCCTATAAGTTTAAGTGCACTGGAGTGGAAAGGATGGTTTTACACTTCTAAAATATTTTTCGAATGTAAACAGCAGTCGCCTTTGACCAGCCTGCATTTGTGTTTGCTCAAGACCCAGCACCCTGGAGGCAGAAAACTGTAGTAGTAGGAATAATACAATATCCCTGTAAAAATAGAAAACTAATAACAGAAATAATATCCAGCCTCTATACTGTAAATACAAAAACTACGTACACTGTGATGTCCAAACACTACAGAAAAGATGGGTGTTAGTCCCCCTGCTTTAAAGGAGGAAACTGAAGCTGAGTAGGCTGGAGGCACTTCCTTCACTGCTTGGACTGTGTAAGGGCTAGGCTTATAAACCAACTCTCTGTATCCCAGTCCAGTGAGCTGCCCTTGGAACTGCTCTGGAATAGGATAATGATATTGGTGATTACTGTGTTTTGATCTGAGAATGTAGTGGTAATGGATTGCATATCATACACTATCATTTTATGTGATTTTCCAAACATTTATAAATAATTCAAATTTCAGGTTGGATGTGGCACATCAAAGTTTACCTTGTCACATCCCCTTGTCTTTTTGCATCAAAGGAACGTTGGACACAGTGCTGACATGTTATAGCCATTAAATAAATGGTGAGATTTTGAAATGAATGACATTTGAGTACCAGACTTTGGCTTATAATGGTAAAATAAGAGCTTTGCTAATAAATCTAGTTAGAGCACTGCCATTCCAAGGAGTATAGTGACACTGGAAACCTTTGACATTTTAAAGGGAGACTAATGGGTGATTTTGACAAGATGAAAGAGGGTTGTTGGGTAGAGAGGGCAGGGTTCTTTACTGTGGCCATTCCTCTTACATAATGTGTCATTACTTTTAATGACATATTATCTATGTCAACTTACACTGAAGTGGGAACCTCTGCTTTCCACAAAAGGAAGCATCATCCTAGACTCCAATTGAAAAACCAAAGCAACCCCAAACTTCAGATTTGATTATATTACAATATAAAACTAGAAATGTTTAGAGATACCTTTGACCTTAAAGCTCTGTTGTTAAATATGGGAACAAAAAATGATGTTGCTGAGTGTTTAAAGTTGCGTGAACAAACACATTTTGAAATGGATGTGGTACAGACAAAGTCTAGAAACACTTAGAAAGGATTCAGGAGGTAGAATTTCCCAACAAATTAAGAAAGAACCCAACATAAGCAATGAGTGGCCATGGTACATTGGCTAAAACCAGTACAGTTTCTTGTTGGTGACACAGAAAAGGAAACGAAACCCATTCCATGTGATGACACCTAAACTACTGCTAGCTGTTTTAAACCTGGAGAGATGTGTTATGGGCAGGAATGCAAACTTCCCTGGAGTGCATGTGAAGAAGGTAAAGCAAAAGGAACCAACACAGAGAATCCTATTAGTGGGTGAAAATGCAATACCTCCTGTGACTGGGGATTTGGAAATAATGTGGTTTCAATCAATCGATTACAAGGCTAGCTAGGAGAGAAATGCCATTTTCAGTGAAAGCAAAAGAGATGTTGTTTAAACTGTCTGGATATTATTAATACAACGTGATTTCTTTTTTCGGTATTTTAATAATTTTTGCAGCAAAGAAATGTAGAGAAAAGATCTGCAGGGATCATTAATTTAATCTATTGAAATGTACAGTGCTCCACTGCCCTCTTTTGCCATGTACCTGGAAGAGCAGCAGCTACAGAAACAGGTGCCACCACAGCAATGGGTACCTTTTTCTTCCAGGGAATGCACCTTTTAAAGTGGCTCACAGACCAGTGACAGCACACAAGTGATCCTTTGGGAATCTTCTCTTTCATGTTACAAAAGGAAAAATCCTTCAAATATGAGGACCAAATATTCATTCTTCAGTCCTACAGATTTTCCAGTGAAGTCTTAAGTGATGTTTAGAGTTTGACCCCAGGCAAATTTGTTCAGAAGGTGCTGCTATTGAAAACATCTAACAGGGATGCTGAAGAAATGGAGTTAAAAACTGCATCAGGTCTTGCCCTCCGCATGCATTCTTCTGGGAACCAATTCAATCTGGTTAATATCTCTTTTGTAAAGTATTTTGCAAAGGTGGAAACCACCCTAATTGTTTATTATCTATCTGTCATGCTTATCAGGAAAAAAAAATACATTTAAAATATTCCATGCTAGCCCTTCAAAATCTTCTTGCTAGTTAAGAGGATGCACTTGAATAATTAGGTTTATAGTTGTCATTCTATTTTTCACAGTTGACAGTACCCTCTAGCAGCTTGAAAGTTATTTTGGTTTTTCTACCATTTTTACACGGAAATCTGTGTAGAAAAACAGTAGCCTTGAGCTTATGTTGGTGTCTTACTGTCTTGCCAAGTTTTTTTTTTTGTGTTTGCACAAGCATCACTGACAGTGAAAACACAGATCTTGGAACCGTTTTTATCTGTCAGGTTTCCTGCAAAGTTTGTAAAGAATAATAGTGAACAAATTAATCCATCTTAAACTAGAGTTACCTCCTGGCTAAACTTGTCTGTCTACATTTTTACAGCAAGCACTTTGATTTTTGTATTTTATAGGAAAATGACCCTCTTATGCGTTCATTATTTGTACAAAAACATAGATGGAAACATACAGAAGCGTATGACATAGAAAATCTTTATGTTTGTGTGTTGTATATATTCTCTTATACCAGTTTTTTGGAAATTATTAGACTCTCAATTATAGGATCTAGGTTTATAGCATCTAAGGTTTGTTTTTAATGTGAAGAGGTAATAAATAATCTGAGGATATTTAACTTTTATTTCTGTACTTGTCTATGGCAACTCATTTTTTGCCGTTGAAAAAACCACTGAAATATTGTCAATTGATACTTCCACCAGCTAGTTAACAACAGCCACTAAGAAATTAATACAGCAGGGTACCCACTGCTGTATTAAAGTCTGGGATCAGGGGAGTTGCATGGAAGAAATGGAGAAGACTGTTGGGGAGGCAAAAGAACATTGCACAGGGAGAGCTGTGTCAAGGAGGCAGCAAATCTAGAAAGATTCAGAGTGTACCATAAGAGCATGCAGGAGTGCTGGGACATAAGGGAATGGATACTGCTGAGCCCCTCTCACTCCCTGATCAGATCTACATTTGCACCAGTGAATTTTGAGATTGTATAGCTTTATCAACACACCTTGCTCCTACCTTCCTCCAGCAGTCTCTGAGGAGACTGAAGGAGCTCTGGCTGCAGCCCAGCTGAGTCCGTGGCATTGGACATGAGCAGGCAGGGGGTGTAACAGATCTGTGAACGTTATCTTGCTCTTAGCAGCTTCATGACACCAAACATGTTGAGATAACAAACATCAAAGAATTCAAGAGAATCCATGAGATGCTTTCCCTGACCTTGCCTTGCCTTGCTTTGCCTTCCATTCCCTTGGCTTGGCTTGGCTGGACTTGACTGGGCTTGACTTCCTTTCTCTTCCCTTCCCCAGCTCTGTTTACCTACAGGTTGTAATTTCTCCCTGACACGGTCTTTCTCAAGGTCTGTGAAATGCTTGAGCTCAGTTGCAAAGGTTCCTGCTTTGCTTATTTTAGGAAAAAACCTTCTTTCAAGCCAAAAGCCCAGAAAGCTAAATTGCACTTTTAGGGTACTCATAATTTTGTTTCCCACTGTCAATCAGTATTCTTTTTAAGTCTTAATTTTATTTTATTTGCTGAAGATAAAATGTGTGAAGAATGAGCACCATGACACAGCAACATCATTGCAAACCTTTGGCAGAAGGACTTAACTACCAATCCTTGGGATTAATGGAAAGCATCTACATTAGTGTTTTGATTGGGATCAAGGGCATGTATTTAAAATGAGACTGCTGATTATTGGCATTTTTCAGACCTTGGATCACATCACACTCAAATCTCCCAGGCAGTGTAAGAGGCCCTCTCTTTGAGCAGCACAGAGTGCAGTCTAAAAGCTCTCCTGATGTGCTCCAGCTGTCATTTACTGGTGTACTGGTCACACACAGCTGCCAGAAAAATAGGGATGTCCTTTGGAAGCTACAGAATTTTCCAGAAGCTCCAACTTTAAGTGCTTCAGCCTCGAGCTTACTCCAAAATATTACTTAGGATTGAATCCACAAAAGCAATTTTTCCCATGTTTTGTATGATTTTCAGCTGTATTAAGCAATCATTGGTGGAGTCCAGAAACTGCACCTGTAAACTCTGTCTGATTATGACATTTGGGCAGCTTGTGTACCAGCAACTGAAGCTCTCCATGGTGGGTTATTTCATATTTGATGACTCTTCTTTATCTAGCAACATCCTGTACGTGACAATATTTTTCAGTTCTAAAAGTGTATAGCAATAGCTGTTAAATCTAATTTAATTATGACTAGTATCAGGAAAATACTAAAGTGTTCAAATTTTGTGGTTTTATAATTTGAGAATTTGTGTCATTTTAGATACAGATAATTCTACAGTTCTTTTCTATATGAGCTCATAGCTCTCATCTATTAAGCAGTTAGATACTTGGCCCTCTGGGTTGCTGTTATTCTGCCAAGCGATTAGTTTTATATTAAAAATGCACAATATTTTGAGGGTACAGCTGGGAAAAGATACAATGGGCAGTAGTCCTGTTGAACTTCAAAGGAAGCTGATGCCAAAAAATGTCAGGATTTTTTAGGCATTCCAGTATATTGGACAGTAAAAGGATAGCAATAAATACCAAATTATTGAGAATTTAAATGTGATGTTTATAGAGTCTGTCAAAATGTAAAAAAAGAAGTAGGATAATTGTGTACCAACAGAATTGCATACAAATTCTATCAATTATTAAAAAAAATTATGTAAAAAAGATCTGCACATGATTCTTAGTTCAGAATAATGGTCTGATCTTCTATAATGAATTTTGGAAATTTGTTGAGAAACAGCTGAAGAAAAACACCTGTGTAGCTAGCTAAAGAGACAGGACATCTGTAAATAGACAATAAATGTGTAGGGGAGAAAGGATGCAATTCTTTGAAATACTGAAGCAAGGAATCCCACCGTTGCCATTCGGTAAGTTGCCTGTCTAGCTATGGTTAATTGCTGATACAAATGGTAGAAAGGGATGTCTTTGAATATCTGAAGCATGAGCGAATGAGGAGCAGCACAGATGAATTTACAAAGATAAAATCATATCGGATAATGCCACATCTTTCTGAGGAAAAAAAAATAAAATTAATAGGCATTGTAGTAGAGTGTAATAAAACATTCTACATTGTGTCTCTCAAAGCACTGTGTTGAAAAAGAGAAGATTGGTTTTGGTACACTAAACACTTGTACTAACATTGACAAACAGCTTGCTGGAGGACTGCATAGAAGGTGGCAGGTGTTAGGAGTTATAAACATTTGCAATGAGATAGGTGAAAAAAATATTGCAAGGAAGGCATAGGTTATTTCCCATCTCATGAGTGGTCTGCTTTGACTACAGATTCTTTTGGCCAGAAGCATTCTTGATCTTGTGTTTCCCTGATCCTTAGCAGACTTCCCTTGAGTTACAGCGTAGTAATAATAATTGATTAAAAAATAAGGGATGTATTTTGCAAATTTCACTTTCATCATTTTCAAGACAAATTTTGCTGTGCAGGGTTTAGTTCAGGTTCATCTCCGATAATATTAAGGGGTCTATTTCACTGAATCTATTTTGTGGAATTCATAAAGGATGATTTTTAGGATGGCCACTCTTCCTCGGGTCTTCTGAGTGGCAACAAGAGAGGTCTCCATCATCTAATTTAATTACCTTGGATCAGCATCTCTAGAAGGGTCTGTCATTCTCCATCAGCTGAACAACATTATTAGTTTGTTTTTTGTTTTTTTTACTCTCCTTTCTCCCTAGAGGAACACCAATGAATGCCAACTTTTCTTCTTAGATCCGTAAAGGTCTCATTGACTCTTGTGAGATCTTAATATCTACCCTTTGATGAGAGAATTTGATGCTAAGATGTGTCTAATTACAGAAGTATCTAAAGAAAGATTCACTTCATAAAGGAGCTTTTTTGAGAGTTACCAGTGAACTGCAGTGATCTTTTTCATCCAATCATTTCTTCATTATTTCTGAAGCCCAGTGGTTTTGCTGAATACGTGACAGTCATTAGAAAGCAACATGCTAATCTGAGTACTCCCGTTTTATGTTAGGTTTTCCTTTTTTATTACAGTGCTACCTGACATTTTACTTGACATTTTAGAAGCTGGATAGAAATTTTTCACTTTCAGTCTTCTGTCATGCTGAACGCATATGAGTGCTCTCTGGTTTCCATTAAAAAAAATCAGGGAGCATATTGCTACCCCCGTGATGAGGGAGATCCTGGGGCTCTGTAGAGGTTTACTGGAGTCACTGGATCTCTGTGAAAACTCTGGTTCCATCTTTTCAATTTTCTTAGGATCATGTTCAAGTTTTTGAAGGTTATCCAAATGTAACATCAGAGCAGTATGAGAAACCTCAGGATGAATAGATCCCATCAAAGATCTAGTAAACAACAAATCCAAACAAACAAAAATGAGACAACAATATAAAAATATAATTAATATGGCTTGAATGACTACCCTGTGTGTTGGTGAAAACACATGGATAATTTAACAGGAAAATTACTGTAAATACTGTGACGATGATGACAGCTGTCATGTTTATATTTGATTAGATTGTGTTCTTAGAATCCTCAACTTTGACTTTCTAATTTCATCTGATTCCATCAGCCCCCCATACTTTCAGGAAAAGTGTGTGTCTAATGATCAGGATTGTAGAAAAATGTCCCATTTTACTATGCTGACAGGTTCACAGACTCGGTAACAAATTAGAAAAACAATTCCTAAAATACTAATTTTACAGAATGCTCTTTTACTCTGAAAATACTATTTTGACCCAGACATCTGTTAAAATGCACTAAGTCAGGTTGGCCCAAGCCTCACATTTAGGTGGTGGTTTGGGGTGGACTCTCCTGCGCAGCTGGTGACAGGAAGCAGGATCTGGGGAGAGCCTCCAGAGGGAGATGCTGCCCAGTGAACCTGCTGCTTGGGCAAAGAGAACCTGCACCGGCTCCATGGCTCTGCCAGGGCTTCCCCGGGCTCCTGGGGATTGGGTGTGAGCCAAGCATTGCTTGAACTCACGGCCCTGAGCACTTGGCTCTGGAAGTCCTGGTTCACCAGCATAGGTCACTGGAGAATCTTACCTCCCATGCTTGTTCTCGCTACTCCAAGTGCTTCTTGCAAGGAAGTTGACAATTTAATGAGATGCTTGGCATTAAAAAGGTCTCTGTGCTGTATCCAAGTGCTTACTTTTATGAAAACCCCCATTTAGTGGGCACTTTGAAATAAGTGAGTGTTTGAATGAAACTGTAAGGGCAATGCCAGGGTTTCCCACAGGAAGGGCACCTCTGCAGCACCTGAGCAGAGCAAGTGCGGGAGATGCCCAGCACCAGTGGTGGCCCACTGAGGAGCACCTTACACTTTTGGGGGTTGCATAGTTTGGAACTTTTGCAATATGTCCTATACCTGTTACTTTCCAGTGCTTGTTCAGGCACAGGCTGTGTGCTGAACTTTGTCTGGAAATCAGCAGTATCACTGCTAGTCAGCAGTTTGGCAACACACTGAAAATCCCACCATTAGCTTTTCAGTGTGAGCATGTTCCTGCTCACTACATGGGCTCAGATAAGCTTGTTAAGTGATGGAGACTGACATTTGCTCCTGGAGAGAGAGGCCTTTATTTGGAAAAGTTATCAGCTATTAGAATGATTCATCAGCTACTTGAGGCTAACTGTTTAGTTGTCCTTCAAGTCAAATTTAACAGTTGCTGTTGGCATGAAAAACAGGGAAGGCAGGCAGAGTAAGAGAAAGGACAACTTATAATTAAAATCAGGCTTGATCTCATACCATACTTCATTATACCACAGAAGAAAATGGCTGGTTTTACTTCCAAATATTTAGACACACCAAGCAATATTCAGCCATAGCAAGATAACTTTAGACTAAGCAAGAGCTGGTATTACAACAGGAAGATTAGCTAAGTGTTTAAATGCTTTTAAATGGCAACGTAATCTTTGAAAAAAATACAGTGTGGACCTTAAAAAATTGACGTTGGCGTAGTCATGAAGTGGCAGCTGACCTGCACGTGTGGTGTTGCTTAGCAATACTTTACCACCAGGCTAACTGGGAAATAGGGCTAGAATGATTTACACCAGAGAAGAGATAAATGCTGATTTTCTGTAGGAGATGCAGGTTACTGTGGTTATTAGGAAGGATATTAGATCATAAACACCTCTCCACTCTCCTTCCTTTTTTATTTTTTTTAAAGGTGTTGAAAAGTGCCTCTTCCATAAAGACAGGATGAGAAGGTCGGGGTTGTTCAGCCTGGAGAAGAGAAGGTTATGGGGAAACCTTATAGCACTTTCCAGTACCTAAAGAAGGCCTGCAAAAGAGCTGGGACTTTCTACAAGGGCTGGTAGTGATAGGACAAAGAGGAATGTCTTTAAACTGAAAGAGGGCAGGTTTAGATTAGATACTAGGAATAAATTCTTCCCTTTAAGAGTAGTAAGGCACTGAAACAGGTTGCCCAGTGAAGCTGTGAATGTCTCATCCCTGGAAGTGTCCAAGACCACATTGGATGGTGGCCCTGAACAACCTGGAAGGTGTTCCTGGCCATAGAAGAAGGGTTGGAACTAAGATGATCTTGAAGGTCCTTCCAACTCAAACCATTCTAAGATTCTGTGACTCTGATTTTGAGAAAGATCATCAATTCAAAAAACTAGTCTCTGAGAATGCAAGTGCATTTGCTTCCAGAACAGTAATTTCAGAAATGGTTGATATAAACAATACAGTTGGAAGGAAAGAAAATAACACAAAGGAAATTTTATTTTACTGTTTCTGTGAACATTTTCATAGCCACTTAGATTTCTGGATTAATTGCCAGAGTCCTGACCCTGCCAGAGTCCCTGCACATGGGTAGCTGAATCTGCCTGGAATTCAGCTGCTGACAGAGGCTGTGCCAGTCCAATTGAGCTCACTGCAGGACCCAGATATGAATTAACTGGTGGTCTGTGTTGAGACAGATGAGGTAGAAGAAGAAAAGAAAGAAAGTGTTTTGAATTTGGAAACTTGGTGACAAAGTTTGAGAGTTTAATAAAGATAAGAAGCTTCTTTCTCCCTCCTCGCGTTTTGATGTGCAATCCACTTTTTATGCATTCATAGCAGTAGATAAGGAAAGGGTAAGCATTTTGCTTCACCTTGGTTGCCTAGTCCAGACAGATCTCTTACTTTATCTGAGAGTAAAGTGAAAGCTTTGTCTGTCAGACTTTCTGGTTATACTGTAGAAGACACAGGATGCAATGATGCCTTCTATTGTACTGTGTGGCTGACAGGACAACTTTGCACAGTACGTGACAGAGGTGCTGTGCTCTCTCTTGTTTTTCCTAGAAATTTTTCCTGTGTCTTAAAAACCACGAAGAAGATTCCTGAGGTTCCATCTACTCCCTCCCTCTTAAAACTGTTAGTTTTACTGCTGGAATCATCTGCCCAAGGAGGTGGTGGAGTCACCATCCCTGGATGTGATTAAAAAAGGACTGGATGTGGCACTCAGTGCCATGGTTTAGTTGATGAGGAGGTGTTAGGTCATAGGTTGGACTTGATGATCTCAAAGGTCTTTTCCAACCTAGTTCATTCTGTGTGATTCTGTGGTGGTAGACAGGCAGTTTAATTGCACTTCCAGAGTGCAGGAGCTGTAGGTGTGCCAAATCTGTTTGTGTAAAACACGTAGATTCTCTTTATACCCTCCCACTACGATCTGTACAAAGCCTAAACCCAGACTGAGCTTTCACTTCCAAAGGTTTCTGTATGAAATTAATGTTGCACTCTAATTGAGCTTGTAGCACCCCAGAAATACATCCACTCCACTGAGAGGTGCAGCATGTTTGTAACATGTAATGCATGAGCTGCTCAATACAAAGATCTTGAGAACTGATGCATATAGTATAGACGGTAGAGTAGACGGTATATTCTGAACTGTAATATGCACATTGTATGATGGATTTCCATGAAAAGTGTTACCACATTATTATGTGGTAGCTGCCCATAGAAAATAAACACAATAGCTTTTCATTTGCCGGCTTTTTTAGTACGTGGTCAAAGAGTGACAAGGATTTCATACTGCTATTGCTTAAGCTGGAACTCTGACATTTCTATAGCAGATGACAAATGATTTTCTAGGCACGTTTCTGAGTTCATCTAAACTGAGAGGTAGCTGTTATCTTTCTGTAATATCAGAGTGTTTTTTTGAGAAATAGTTATTCCTCTCCTTAAAGTGATATAAAGTATGTGAGAGCAAGATTCAGAGGGTCAAATTCAGACTCTTTTGTGCAATAAATAACTTCCAAGTCATAACTCATCTCTTTATATAAGTAGCCAGAAAGTTTTCAGCACATTTTTGTCTTGACCTTTTAGCATGAACAATAGCACTTCTGCTTGCTAGGCTACTGATTTTTGCCCGTCACTTGAGACATTAGAATGAAATAGCAGTGATTTTTTATCACTGTTTCAGAGGACTGCAGGAAGAAAAGGTGTTTAGTCAAATGCATAGCTTCAGGGAATTATCAAATGCTATTATGAAAAGAACGGAAAATATTTCAGAATCCCAAACCATTAAAAATGGTTTCTTGCCAGTGTACCATTTTAATCACAATTTTGAGAGGACACAAAGCCTGACAACATGCCTCATGACAGGGAAATCAGAGCTGCAATCCAGAGGGCAATTTCAGTCAGGAAGCAGTGGGAGAGTTTCACAGTTCCATTTAGATAAGAAACATAAGCAACATACAAATGTGGAAAATAAGTTAAAATGCACCATTAAAACTTCTCTCCTAAGTAATGTAGTGAAGAAAATCCTCCCCAAAATGTACCAAAAACTTGCTGTGGATGTGTGTTTTCCTACTGTCATCACTGCAGCATCCTGTGACTATGACAGTAAAAACCAGAACCAGACACTTTTAATGATTTAGTAACACTGAGTGATGTGACTGTGCATGTTTTATAAATATTTACATTTTGTCTTTATTAATATATATTTTGCTAAGCTGCCAAATTACTGATTTCAGCAGGGAGTGCAGGCATCTGTTTGACCCCCAAGTAAGAGAGAGAAAATTAACCTCCTTATATATAAGTAAATAATAAAACGCTTTAATGCAAAGTTCATACAAACTCTAGTCATATTCCCGTCTTCATACAGACTTTGCTTTTGCAGGGTTCTGTGCAACTTCACTTTCTTGGATGAACTGTGCAAAACTGCATCAGTGTATCTGCCTCACAAATGCTCCCTGAAGAACCCTGAAGATCCTGAACATGTTTGCAAGGGCACCCTGTTAGCCCACACACATCATCCCTGCCCTCAGTTCCCAGTTCACAGCTATAACCTCCTGCCTCCTTCTGCTCTCAGCCGGAGCTCTGGACAGGCTGGGCGAGGCTGCGGAAGCAGGCGTCTGGCTCTGGGGGTCTGTGCCACAGTGTCCTTTCGTCAAGACATCAAGCATCACACATGAGCGTTAGCCCTTCTTCAGCCTGGGAAAGGCACCTGTGGAGCAAGACGTGCCCCTGAACTGAAGTGAGAAGATGGACAACGAAGTGCAATGTTCCCTAGTTTGCCAAAAATATTTTACTTACCAAATGATGCAGCTTTCATGGGTTGAAAGACTTTTAGCAGAGAGGAACTGTGAAACAGGAAATTTGGACTCATTTTGCTGTGCATATCAGGCTGTGGCCAAAACCAAAGTAGCTGTGCTAACATGTGAAAAGTCATCTGATGAAAGGCTGCTGCCAAACAGGCCCAACTCAGAGAAGGAATAGCCTTCATACATTCTTTCTCTTGGTTTTGGTTCCAGAAGATGTCTGTATCTCATGACTGTAATAATACTCTATCATCATGCTATAATGAAGGGCTTTTCATGTTTTCATCTGTAGAACTGATTACTTTGGGCTATACCCTTATCATGCTGAGCTTCCTGGCAAAATTCCCACTGACATCAGTAAGAGAAGGATTGGACCTTTCCTCAGCAGTTCACCACTATTGTTTGACAATACCATGTTTTTCAGGCACTTCACAGTGGAGATTAAATATTTAGACTCTTAATTCTTGAAATATTAAAGTGGCACTGTAGTGATAGCACACTCAGAAATCTAAGTTTATTCTGGTCATTATTGCTTCTAAAGAGTACAGCACCAAGGAAAGGCATGAACAGGTATGGAAAAGATTTATCCAAGATGCTGAAAATGGTAGACTCTCAAGGTGTCAAAAATAAGAAGGAAGATAAGAGATTTTATGTTTTTGATGATATAGAAATATTTGCTTGCTTTTTTTTTACCATAAAAAATAACTAATGAAGCAATCCAAACCACTAAAACTTCAAAAGATAATACACCCACAGATTTACTCATTATTTTTTAAAAATATACTTCATCCTTTTCACACAAGTTTTGCCATTAACTCTGAAGGGACCAGGATGCCCAGGAGATTAGTAGGATCTGAGAAAGGATTGGACATTTATAGGGATAGCCAGAACACACACGATATGAACTCTATAAGCTCATTTGTAGAGGTTAAAAGCTTGTTTTTCAAAATATTGAATGTATGTAATTCATTTTGACTTGAGTGGGAGTTCACGGCATGCAGCAGTGCCAGAGTAGAGACCTTAATTTCCTGTCACAGGAGCCAAGTGTCTCTATATTTGGATATTCTTGCTTTTCATAATTTGCACTGCAGTAGCAATTAAGGGATAACATTATAGGCAACGATCCCATTGTACTAGAAATAACAGTTGTTCATTACTCCAGCAGCCTTCAGCTCTAAAGCCAAGGCAGTTATCGGAGACAGTTTATTGAAAAGAAAAGTGAAGAGCAAATCCCTGCAGTGCCTGTCTTTAGGCACCAAGTGCAGATGCCTGGATGTGGAGGCTGCTCTGTGGAAATCCTTCGCTTGTCCAACACACAGGCAGGCCACTTGAAGCAGGGGCAAAGGTGCCTGAGAGTTGCACAAGGAAACACTGCAGCATTCCCTCTGGGAACCATGTAGGTCAGGGCTGGGGAGCACAGCCTGCTCAGGGCAGGGACAGGATGAACTGGGCCATGGAACAGTGGCTCTTGCTGTGGGGTAAGAGACACGTCATCTCAAATAAAGCATTATTTTTCCCTACTTCCAGCAAAGCTTTTGATGCAGTTGCCTGTCAGGAGAAGAGCAGGTTATTGTGTGCTGCAGCTTGAGTTTTCAGTGACCCAGGCATTTGTGAGTGTGTTCAGGGGAGCTGGTCACCTCCTCATGCAGCTGGCACGTCTACTGTGAGGGTGTCACAGAAGACATCCTGCCTGAGTACCTAGTTTCCAGTCACAGAGAAGCAGACTGAGGGGCTACAGAAACGGGTCAGGGAGTGCAGGAGAACTTCTCTACCTTCAAGTCTAAGCATCCCTTCCATGGGTAGGTATCACAGTTGCACCTATACTGTGGTTTGCCATAAAATTTGCATGTTTTCATATCATCTTTACCACGTTTCTTAAGTATTATGCTTCACAAATACTTTCAAAAAGGTCCAATCTCAACTAAAGAGTTGCAGGAATGTTCTAAATTTGGTGGATGGTACGTGGATTTGTATGGCTACGTCTGCACTAGCTCAGCAGAAACAGACTGCAGGAAGAGGGATATGGTACTCCAGGGGTTTTTACATTGGACCAGGTCCATGGCATGGCCTGAACACCTGCACACCCAGGAGTGTCTCGTGGAGGGCCTCTCCTTTTGTAGCCCAGATGCCTCCGGGGTGTCAGGCAGGCAGGCTGCTGGGACAGGCGGGAGCTCTGCCTCAAGAAGAGTGTGCCTTGATCTGAGCTAACAGACTCCTGCAGGTGCACTACCCACTACCTGCACTCCCAGAGACATCAATTTTGTGGTCAAAAATAGACATAAAATTTGAGGTTATGCACAGCACTTTAGCTGGCCAGTCTCTTCTGTGAACTGATGCACTGAGCCATTTTTCCTGAAACATGACACTCTGAAGCCTGGTCTAAAACCCAGGGCTACACTGCTTCTAATCCTAGCTCTCCGCTAAAATGCACACCACTCTTTGTCCATCATTTTATCTGTTTACTTGCCTTGCTTGAGTTTTATGAGGATTCAGTTTTGCACATTAGTACTAAGATGTGAAGGCTTCCATATAAGCATTGAAAAAGAAATAAATTGAAAAACCCCTCAAATACACTAATAAAATTGCTTTGTCACTATACTAATATAAAGGGAAAGGAAGGAAAGAAACGAGAAGGAAAGACAGACTACATGATCAGGATATTGTCAAAGAGTAGTGGTACTGGAAGGTGTCAAAACATAGCTAACAAATCAGTGGTTAGCAAATATTTTTTTATCAAAATGCAGACATTTCCACAGTGCTTAGAATCTCCTCCACAACATTCTTGTTCAACATCAAAATATTCTGTTTTGTGAGTTGAAAGTGTTAAATTTTAATATTCCTTTCATGTTAACTTCGTAATCATATTGGAATAATGAATTAAATGCTAAAATATGTTCCTACTAAATGCTGCAGATATTGATATACGTAGGCCAGTGTTTTGACAGTATCTATATGGAATACCTAAAAATCATAATTTTTCAAAATTTTTCTCTGAGAGGAATTTTAGTTTTTTTTTATTCTGATTCAGCATGAAAACAAATGTTGAAATATTAATGTTTCCCCAAGTGTGGAAATTCTTCCTGGTTGTAATTATAATTATCCTAAATACTTTTGTTTCTGAAGCAATGGCAGCTAGAATATGCAGGCCTACATGTTGTAGTCTATTGAAATTCACAGCTTACGCTTTTCATTTGAGAAATTTTCCTTTATATTTATTTTCTTACTGTGTATGCCACTTATGCAAGACACATTTATTCTAAAATAGCTTTTAGCCATTTAAATCTTTAGGTCTATTGTTTCTAACATCAGACATTTCAGCACTGGGAACTTAGCAAAGCATAAAATGCCTCTGACTTTTTATGACAACATTTGTTTGATCTGTTCCCTTCTTGGTCAGGTTATGAGATGAGAGAAGAACAGGCTATTGATATCGAAAGAAAAATATGTATTGAAAGTTTAAGATTTTTCCAGTAAACCATTCAAGTTTTCAAATATTTTTTTGTATACCAGACTTCTTTTCTTAGGTATTACCTCTTTTCGTATGACTATGTCTAGAGATATTCATATCCCCAGGTGACACCTGAGAGGATTTAAGGAGAAGAACACACCATCTGGAATATTTTTTCAGTTTATACATTTACAACATGATTTAGCTGTACCCATCAGCTCTGCAGCTTGGCTTGGGCTGTGCAAGTTGACTGGTGTTTTTCTAGCTGCTGTCCCATAGGATTTATGGTTCTGCACTCCAAATCCACCTTCCAGTTACCTGCAACCCCACTGACAATTAATGACGTTGTATGAGGTTAGTCGAGGATATAATTTGCAGTTATGTGGAATCATGTGATGCCTTTATTTCCCTCTTTTTTTTTTTTTTTNTTTTTTTTTTTTTTTTTTACCTAGGGTCACTTTCTGAAACAAAATCATGGCTTAATTACAGGGGCATTACGGTCAGTAAAGAAATTTGAGACTCAAAGGCAGTGTTGCAGAGACTAATGATGAAGCAGAACAGTCTCAGTTTGGATAAGAGATTTTCTACAGCATTTACATTTCAGTTATCACTGGTTTTTTTTCCACTCTTGGGAAACCTGCCCCAAAAGTAGACTGGCCACTCTTAGGGCTGAAAAAGCCCCCAAAGATTTAGAAGACGAAGGATTGGCTCCTGGCTTGCTGAAAGAGACTACTGGAAAGAAACAAGGCCTTTTTGTTTGGATTGATGGAGAGAAACATTTTGTGTTGGAAGATAATTCCGGCTGCTGTTTAAGTTTCTGTTTGTCGTCTGTTTTTACAGACCTGAAAGAGTGCTGGGTATTTCCAGCCAGCCCTCCCTCCCCATCCTCCTTTCTACAGTGTTCTCGAACATTCTGTGCAGCTCTGCCCTTTCATTTTGCAGTTGAGTGTCATGTCCAAAGAGACTTGAAATCTACTGAGCTGTGCTCTGTGGGCTTGCTGGGCTTTGATTCCTGCCCTTCATGCATTACCAGAGAAAATTCTCAGCCTAAGGAATTTATATAACTCTTGAAAAGATAGTAACAGCTGCAAATTGGCTTTTCCTGGACATAGAAACATAGAATCACACTGAGTATTTCCAGGAATCATGACTAGTACTAGGCCTGGAAATAGTTGGCAATATGGGCCGTAAGACCATGCAGCCCCTCTCTCCTTCCTTCAGCTGGACTGTATCCACTGGGATTTTGTCATTTTGTGATAGAGAAAGTGACAGGTGAAGTTGAAACTTCATTTTAAATCTTTAACTTCTCATGTCACTTGACTATACCCTTGAAGGAAAGTGATTTATGATACTGGCTTTGCCTTCCTTGCTCTACTAGGAGATGAAGTGATGCCTGACAGGGATATCCATCTTCATTGCTGATATTTTGATTGGAATTGGTGGGTGCTAAAGATGCAGCAGACAGTGGCTGTGCCTTGCGAAATATTAGGAGGTGAAGAAATATGCTTGAGGAGCTGGCAGATTATCAGAGGGAAAAAAATTTTCAGAAGAAAAAATCTCATTATGTTTATTTGCTGACTCTACTAATTAGTCCCTAGGGGCTTTGTCATGTAATTGTCACTGATCTTAATAGATATATTTCTTTCTAGGCACACAGTAAGTCTTATTTCTTAGTTTGCATATTTTCAATTACTTTATTCCATAGGCAAATAAAAAAGGACACTGAAAAATAGGCAAACTTTGCAAATCCACTAAGTATCACAAAATATGGGAAGATTTCTTCTGCTTCCAAGACTGCTGGAGCTGGGTGGCAATTGGGAGTGCTTGGTATTCTGGTAGTGACCCTCTTCCCTTTACAGCCAGCTCCTCAGAAGAGTCACAGCTTGGAGACATGAGAGCATGGGTTTGAGTTCCTCTGCAGAGAGGTCAGAGGCAGCAGCCTCATGCTGCAAGTGCCAGGTACAAGGCAACAAAGAAAAATAAACAGAAGCTTTGCAGAGAGTGGACTGAAGCAAGAAAACAATAGAATAAATAAATAAATAAATAAATGTAACATACTTTTTTTCTCATTTCCAAACTCTGCCTAGGAAGGCTGGTAAATAAAACCAGTCAATCTATGGAGTGATTCCTAGACAAGAAAATGAGTTAATGTGCAGCAGAGTGTAGAGCTGGTGTGCACCATGCTTGTTTGTTTTCCCCTGACACAAATATTTCCTGTCATCATTAATGATGATTTCTGAAGACACTGGACAGAGGTGATAAAATCACTGCACATTTCAAATGCATGTGGTTTTTAGTCACTAATAATTTATGTTAGTTTTTTACCGGTGGCTACAAGTTATCAAGAAATGTATTTTCTGGATAATGAAACATATTCTCCTCTCATAAATGTGGAATAAACCTGAAGTGAGTAGTGTGCCACTGATGCATAGCAAGCATAATTGAAGGTAATATGATTTCTATTTGCAGGCACAATGCTAATACTGAAAGAAGAGCAAAGTTCCCCTTTGTGCAGTAGGCCTGAGTGCAACAAAAATCGCCTCCTGAGCACTCAAAATTATGTACTTTTTGTCCCTCTCTAAAGGTGTGAATGAATTTCATTCAAAGGACACAAACCAACCACAAAACCACATCCAGTTGTTT
Organism: Pomatostomus ruficeps; assembly: GCA_013400735.1. Classification (NCBI taxonomy): domain Eukaryota; kingdom Metazoa; phylum Chordata; class Aves; order Passeriformes; family Timaliidae; genus Pomatostomus; species Pomatostomus ruficeps. The sequence goes on along the minus strand of VYZT01034647.1, from coordinate 2,776 downwards.
GGCGTTTCTACTGGAATCATTGTCATTTGTCTAAATGGAAACTGGCTGGTCTGGGAGCAAAAAAACCCAAAAAACCCCACAGCAACCAAGCTAAAGTATGTGTACTAAGTAGGATCATCATCCAGTGCAATTATCAGAAAAATAGCTTGAAGTTATTAAGGGAAAATCATTGAAATTATCAGTCTAGTGCATAGTAAAAAGCCCAAAGATAATAGTTTGCTGTAGATTGGTCTGTGTAAGCAAGAAGATAACAGGGAACACATCTGATTCTTGGTATATGGAAAATCGAACGTTTTTTCTGGGAAAAAATTGGAAGCATCTATACACTCAACAGGTGTGTTTATTTTCACATATGATATAGTTAGCAGCTTGTGTATCAATGTGTACATCAAGTGTTTGCTTTTAGAAAATTATACTGATGGATTTTTTAAAATCTTTTTAGAACACCTATTGCAATACATACTGTAAGCATAGAGAATGACACAGCAAAAACAACAGAGAAGTAATCAGCATGATTCCCTCCCCTTCAGCAGGAATAAATCATTATAACTATAAATCACACAAGTTATTACAGGGCTCAAACAGCCCTGAAAATTCCAAGTTGCAGAAGCAGATAATTAAAGAGGAAAAGTTGAGACCAAGTCTTCTATTTAAAATGTTTCAAGAACTCATTGCAAATACCTTTCTTTTCTTTCTTTTTTTAGTCTCTAAGTGGCAAACAAATGTAATTGGAAAAAGAAAGTGCACCAAAGATATTACTTACAAATTGTCCTTAGCAGCATAATGGCTTAATTGGTGAAGGGGTGATGCAGTCCTGGAGTGTGGAGATTGGCACAGATGGAGAGTAGTTGTGTGTGCTGATGAGAGGGCAGATGCTCTCAAAGGCATTTTGCAGCATTGATATCCTGGCTCGTCTCCATCGGCGGTACCGATCTCATTGCTCTCAGCACGTGAGGAAGTTTCATCCTCTTACACCAGGACTGCATGGCTCTAATGAGGTGCACCAGTGCTGGAGACAGCCAAGAGAGCCTGGGAGCAGAATTTTAGAAAAGCATCTAGAGCAGTTGTCATCTGTATTTTCATATGACCTTGCAGTTCAAAATAGGGTAGACAGCAGCCTGGTATGACTAGCTGATTCTGTGCAGGCCTTAACAAGAACATCCCTTGTTGGTGGTTCACTTTTTACTCATACTTTAGTCTCTGCCTAGTTTACACTTGCAGTTTTGCACTATAGATACATGAAATACTCTTTATATCAACATCTCTTTCAGTGTATAAGTCTCAGTTACAGTAATACACTCCATTGTACAGTTTGAACAAGGGTTGTCTAAATAAAAGTTGACAGACTGTTACATTGTGAATTCCCTCTGAAGAGACATAAAAGACCTTTTACAGTAAACAGGAAATGAGTAAGACAAAAAAGCAGTATATAAAATAAGCTGTTTAAAGATAGACTGTGAATTTTTCTTTCCTGCCTTGTATAAAAGTAAAGCACTATGCAATGAAATCAGAAGGTGGTAAATTATAAAATATGTAAATATTTTGTGATACAATATATATAATCATATAAAATGCAGCACAGCTAGAAGAGACAATAAAATTAAAAAATAATTTGGAGTATTGTCTGCATATCAAATATATATAAAGAGACAATGGCAACAGAATTTAAAAAAAGGGTATAAAATCTTCAGAATCTTAGCATAACAGCCATTACTAAATAACGGTATAATAGGTAGAGAAGGAAAGTATAGATTACCATGTAGGAGGTTGTTTGCTGAGAAGATTTTAAACTTCCCTCTGAGATACCTGATCCTGGTTTCTGTAACAGATATATACAAATCTGTGCTGATTTTCCATCTCATCCAGTGTGGCTCTTCAGTGCCCGACCCTGTCCCTGAGCTACAGATCATGTATTCTTCCATATGCCTTTCTGAAGCTGAGTAAAATTTTTTTTCATAAAATCATGATTTAAACTAACACTTCTTCATTAGCAGCAGGAATAGCTAATAATTAGATAGAGGAAAAAATTAAACCTGCAGGTTAAAAAAAAGACCATTTCTTTGGGTCTGATTACAGGCAAATTTGTGCACTTTTCTTTAAACAAACTGTATTTTGATGAAGCAATAAAGTTCTCTCTCACTTCATACTCTCCCTATTAATTCAAGAACAGCAAGAAAGAAAGAATCAGATCCTTGATTGCTATTAATGGCATACTGTAAACAGTTGGTTGCAAGACAGTGCAAAACAAGGGCATAATTGATATCATGACAAACAAAAACCAAGGCAAGCTAGATAAAAAATGTAGCTTTTATCTTGATTTCTCCTTGAGAAAAAAACAACAAAACAAACAAAACAACTTGAACACAGTGAATTAGCTGTTAATAGCCTCATAATTAAGAAGCAAAATCCCAATAAAAGGCAGTCTGGCCAGCAGTGAAATGGGTGCAAGACCCAACATGCAAGTTGCAGGAAACCCCCTTGTTTTGCAATTAGAAACCTAGCTAGTGAAACTGTGAGCATAAAGCCGCTCATCCTGTATGTAATGTATGGTTTTGGTTGCTTTTTCTTCTTTAATCTGAAACAGTAGTAAAGGCTTCTGGATTTATACTTTGATGAATAAAACCTTGTTTGCTAGGGCTTGCAACTTGAAGATGTGGTTACCAGCAGAATTTGCTCTCCATCTCTAGTTTTCTATACCTAGTGAGTGTTATAAGCAATATAACTCCTTCATTCAAAGTAGTAACAATGCTAATTTATATATACATATATATAAATA
>VYZT01034644.1:5255-21738 GCA_013400735.1 Pomatostomus ruficeps | reverse complement strand
TCTCAAACCGGGACACACCTCAAAGTTTTATAACATTTTGATGCTCATCTAACAGCTCCTAATCCATGAATCTTCTATGAGGATCTTGGCTCCCACTTAATTTAAACTTATATCACTGCAGATATTGCAGACAGAAAGAAGGGGGGGAAGGGAGGTCCTACTTCTTCTGATTGCAAAGAAATATTTAAAATATCCCACTAGAGCTCTCTATCAATATCAAACAAGCCCCAGATGCACTGCATTTCATAATGGTCATGTTCAGATAGAGACTTATATGAACAGTTGTAACCAACAGGGATGTCCACGCTGAGAGCAGAACAAGAGTCAACCCGAGGTAGGCATCAATTGTGAAAGGCTGAGATCCTATCCTGCTTACACCTTTCTGTGACAAGAGCACAGGAACAGAACTAGATCTTTGTCCAAGTTACCAGGCTAAGCTGACTACCAGGCACTGATCTGGAATCCTGACCATACCAGTTACAAAAAATAAAAGGATGGAGAGGATCTCAGAGCAGAGACATCAGAGCCAGCAGGGATAAGCACTGCCCTCAGCACAGACCAGCATCCATCACAGCACACATTCAAACATGCGCACTGTTTGATAACCACAATGCCAGGACAGGGAGCAGCACTCTGACTACAAAAGCAGAGGTGTTTGTGTTTCCCTTCCAAACTCTGAAAATGCCTGTATACATAAAACAAGCCGTCAGGTGAGTTCAGTGGATATACATGAAGGCACTGTGATGGCACACACAGAATGTAATCTGCCACATCTCTGACAAAAGTAACAACCCCAGATGATTTTTTATTTTGCATTTCTACTTACTGCTCTGCATTCTGCATAGTTTGTACGTATGGGTTGGATATCTTTTTCTTTTTTGTGGAACCCTTTGTTCCTGTATTTATAGCGATGCACTAGTGTTGAATCAGAAATGTCTTGTTCCACTGTCTTTTTAATACAAAGCACATCTTCACCCTCAGTCTTCAAGCGGAAAGTGACTATTCTTCATAAATTCTTCAGCAATTCTGTTTACAAAGTAAACCCTAGGGCTTTCAGAATCAAAACTTGTGTTCATACAAAATAAGCTCTGTCCTCTGAGCCATAGTCTTCCTCCCTAAGCCTTCTGCTATAACACCAAATAACTTCCATTCCTGGTTTCAGACATCCAAATGTCACTAACTGCTCTAGGCTGCATGTACTACAACCTAAAGCATCGTGTTTCTTACTCATCTTCCATCTTCGCTGATGTGATCTACCTTGCCCTTGCTGGTTCTTGAATAATAAAACCAGCCCAAGTATTAGCAAAAGCAAAGGACAGAAGAGGTTGTTTGAGAAGTAGAAATTGCAGAAATTCCCCGCTCTCCACCATTGCAAAAATTTCTCTCCTAACAGATGAAGGTCCTCTCAGTTTTTCCAGAATTAAAAAAGGACTAAATAGTACCTACATACATTCTTGAGGGCTTTGCTAAGAAAATGGTAAAGAAAAATCTGAAAACTCACAGATGAATGTCCACTTATTAGTGCTGAAATTTAGCAATAAATAATTCAGTACATTCCACAGTGCTTAGATGGACACCTAAACACAAAAATCAGTGTCTAATTGAAGTAAATCTTCATTGGGATGCCACTTCTTTTGAGACGTGAAAATATCTTTGTAAGGTCCCTACTTACACATTCAGTTGCCACAGCTTAATTACAGAGAGAAAATGAGTAAAAAAAACCCCTCGTGTTTGAAAGAGAGACTAGTCCAAAAGCATTATGTGGCTTAAACTGGCCTAAGCTAACATACAACATCAAGATTTTTGATTTCATGGATAACCTCACTCAAACTTTCATGATCTATGAGATTAACATGCATGGAAACTATCAGATGTGTCTGGTACAAATGCAAGGATATGTCACTTCAGCTAAAGCTCAAGTAGTATTTCCTGCTGGTTGGATTGCAGCCTTTAATCATAACTTAAATAAGGCCTTGGTCTTCTAGACCTTAGACTTTACACTACCAGTTCTAATGGGACCAGGAGCAAGGCTTCACACCTTGGAGCAGACAAGGCAGAATTTAATCCCCTGCTCACTTTCAACTAAACCTTTGTTTATTCAAGCAAGCACTGAGTTTATAAATTAATAAAAGGCCTAGACTTTTTGATATAATTAGTTCCTGCTGTTTTTGTTGTTTTTTACATCAGAATGTAAAAAACTCATATCTGTCTGCTTAGAACAGAAAATTTTTTACACAGGATAGATAAACATCCTCTTGTAGTTCAATATTGCTCAAATTGTATATATCATGCACCACTTTCAGTACATCACTCTTTATTAGGAGACAACCTAACAAAATCACTGTACATGAGCAACCACCCTAATCTAGTCTTTAATCAAACCTCCAAATTTTAGCTGCAAGAATCTGCTCTATATCTGTAGTAAATTCAATTTCCAACATTGCCCACCTTTTTGCAACTTGAAAATTTAATAATGTCAGCACTTCTTTCCCAAAGGAGCAGGCTCTATGGAAATGGGGGACTTCACTCACATATCAAGTTTTAGTCATCTGTCGATCATTTTACCCTCATTAAAATGCCACTACCTCTGAGTAAAATAACAGCATGTGACAACACCACTGTACCACTCTGAGGAGAGGAATTGTGTAATGCCTTCTTGGAACAGTACAAGAAATTTAACCACTGAGAACGTAACTGATTAAACTGAAATTTGGACAGCACTCTGAGAACCCCATCACTGTCTATGCAAAAAGCACTCAGAGGTTTTGAGGGCTGATTTATGCAATGGGTGTAATCCAGGTGCAATCCCACTTTTCCCTCAAAGTGAGACATCAGACATGAACCAATCCTGTTCTTGAGACTATATAGATGTGAAAATGTTGCTGCATCCATTCCTGTAAGGGTTAACCCTAAGCAGTAACAATTGCTGATCTTGTTTGGATTCTGAGGACCTGGCAAAAACAATTTAAAAGAACTTTGATTTTTTAATGGATCAGGTGAAAGCAAATCACTCTCTCAGATAATGTCCATCTAACATGGAAAAATTCTGCCTAGGTTTGTCTTCCATTGTCCCAAATCACAAGTTTGAGACTGAGCAAGTTGCAGGGCAGGTTGGTAGAAACCAGGTCTACATATAGCAGGGATAGGCTATAAACTGAGGAAGGCAGAATAAGTACATTTAACACACAATTTGGTTGAGCGGCATCAGGCATCCTGCCTTTCTCGTATTTAGCAGAGCAGAGTCAGTTCTAAACCAGATGGAGTTTTGCAAGGGAATTTCCATGAGGGATGTTACTGCAAAATAACATCTCAGAGATGCAATCATGCAAGAAATGGATCCCAAATAAGAATTTGCTTTGCTATAACTAAGACAATTATTATCCTTTCAAATTTCTAACGCTTAGTAGGGTTTTACCCAGTAAAACTGAATATTTAATTTTGTCTGTTGTTTTACCTGGCAAGAAGATCTGTAGGGTCTTGCCAGTTGATAGATTTACTGATGTTCAATCAGATTTCAGGATGTCCAGGTTAAAGTCATTGTTTTTAGCACTCACAGCAGCTGCCACAAGGACTGCATACAGGCAGTTTTTAACCCCTTCACTGTTAGTCTGTACTCTCAGTCCAAGGCTCAACTAGCAAGGGAGCAGATGGAGAACTTGCTCCTGCCTCATCTCCTCCTGGGATGGCACCACGAAAGAAGCTGGAAGTGACCACTGTCTGCACTCAGGTCCAGACGAAGCTGACAAGTCTGCTCAAAAAACAGATTTCCAGCTTGTTCCAAAGGCCTGTGGCTAACAGTTTTTCTGCACATGGGATAATCACTCAGCAGAAGTAAGCTGTTTTAACATGCTCTTTAGCCAATAATGTTGATCTGTTTGTGCCAATTCTATGTGTTTTGGCAGGAGATGAGAAAAATTATGGACACGGGGCATGAGAACTTTCATTGGGAAAATGGAAAAAAAAATCATTTTATCCTGGATTAAAGTGTTACCAATTTCATGGTTAAGGCTGCAGTTATATTTCTTGTCTCCAAAGACTGCTCTGATTTACAGGTAACGATTTATAGAAGCCAAAACCTCTCTGCTGGTACTCTTCTTTGCCTTTCCATGCCCAATAGTACTCATCTGACAAGCTGAAGGCAACACCCAACTCCCCAACTCTAGACTACACTGGCTGAGACCACTTCTTTCTGGTTCATCAAGAGAGTGCATGGCCCAGTTCATGTCCTCCCTGACCCATTCACACAGCAAGGTCGCTGCATGCTCTCTCCCATGACATAACTGTACAGAAAATGGACCTTAAAAAGCATTTTGCCTATGGCTGCAGTACACTTTCTCATGTGGTGGTGCTTGGTTGAGGTTCTCTGAATCCTCTGCCAGGTGTACATGGTTTCTCTACCTACTGACTTATGTCCCTGATGCAATGCAGCAAATACACGCCCGGCTGCAGCCTCACTTAGCCAGGCCTGGGAGCCACCCCCAAAACGCCACCACCGCTGCACTCCCGCCCAGTGTCCTACCTGGCATCAGCTGCGCCGCTGCCTCGGGCGTGGTGGTGGGCGCAGCGTGGGGCTGCTGCTGGCTGGAGCTGACCTCAGGCTCAGCGCTCACCGAGGGCGAGCCGGCCACCTCGACACCCGGGGCCAGCTGTGGGACGGACGGGAGGGTCTCCTCGGCGGCCGGTGGCTCCTCCTGACCAGGCAGCTGCAGGGCTGAGAGGGGGATGCTGATCGGCTTCCCAGCGGTGGTGATGGCATTGGAGCTGGTGGCTGGCACCTGCAGGGCGGCCACGGGGCCACCGCCTACGCCCCGCGCCGGGGAGGCCAGGGGTCCCCGGGGCGGCCGCTGCGGGGCCGTGCGGGNCGGCGTTGGCCACTATATAGTAGTCCTCAGGGAGCTCCTGCTTGATCTTCTTGAGCAGCACGTCGCCGCCGCCGCCCTCGTCGGCGGGCTGCGCCTGGGCCTGGGCAGCGGCAGCCGGCCGCTTGCGGGGGCCGGCCGGAGCACGGTGCGGGTGTGGCTCGAAGTCACTGTCCTCATCGGTGACAGAGGACTCACAGACCATGTCAAAGAGGGTGGCCTCATCCTCGTACTCCTCCACAGGTTCGCCCAACTCCGATGGCTCGCTGCAGTAGGAGAAGTCACAGGAGTCACGCGTGCGGGTGCAATCCAGTTTGGCCTTCCCCGGCCGGCCTGGGTACCGCTCCAGGGGGCTGGCCTGCGCCTCCGATGGCACCCCCAGCATGCTGGGGCTGTCTGAGTTGAAGCTGCGGCTGTCCTGGAAGCAGACGCGCTCCTGGGAGCCGGCCCGGCAAGTGGCAGCCAGGGGCCAGTGGTAGGCATGGCCAGCACTACAGCCCCACATGGCCGTCAGGTTGCCGTGGGCCCCCTCGGAAAGCAAGTGCTTGAGGTTGGGGATGAGGCTGCAGATGGTCCCATGGCTGTGGGCCCAGCTCACCAGCTTGGAGAGATTTTCAGAGGAGGTGTGAAGGCAGTCCTCCATGGTGCAGGATCAACAGCGCCTTGCCACTGAGAAGTCAGCTGAAGACACAGTTCAGATCACAGGGTCCTGGCACTCATGGTCCTGTGTTGTCAAGCTCATATTTACTGCTCACCTGCAGAGAGAGAGAGAGCAAAACCCCGCTCTTCAGCACTCCCAAAGCATGACCACCTTTGCACTGGCAAATGAAACATTTGTACGCTCAGCTAAACCCATTTCACTCTTACCTCATGCCCTTCAAAACATGTCTCAAAACTACACCTGGTTTTAAGCAGCCTCATTCCTCATTCTCAGGAACACCCCTGCAATATGCAACTGAAGGGAAAACTGCTTTTCAAACAAGCCAGTTCAGTATCAGTGGCAAAATGATTAGAAGCTTAAATTTCTGACAAAATATAAAGGCAGCCCAAAAGACGGTGAAGGTGTCTTCATACCTAGGAAATTAAAATTAAACAAAATCTTAAAACATGCAATTAATCTTGAACAACAGGGTGGCAATCAAGCACCAACTTTCACTGAATCTGAAGAAACTATGAAGTTTTACATAATTTTGCACATTTTGCCACTGAATCAAATATCTCCTTTTCAACTGAATTTGAGAGGCATCAAAAGAAAGGCTCAAAACTTGAGTTTTCAGTACAAGGAATAAGCAAACAAGTTCACCCTTCACTGTTCTATACTGATAATCATCAGTTGCTCAAAGGCTTAAGAGACTCTTAAAGTGTTTTTATGGAGAAGCAATGTTCTATCAGCTTCTGCATTCCAAAAAAATTTTGAAATCAGTTGGGCTCTGCTTTCTCATACTTGCAAAAGAAGCTCAGAATATTTTAAATTCTCTCTGTTTTCAGTCTCTCCACACTGTCCAAACTTACCAGGCTATTCCTCCATCACCATCAGAAGGGGAAGCATTGGTTCTTTTTTTGAAAGACCTACCTTCCCATACTTAAAAGCACTGCATATTAAAGGTTTGGCCACCATGGTGTAAGTATTTATTTCATTCAAGATTTTAGCTAATGGACAATATTAGGGCTTCTCTTATTACTAGCATTTCTTAAGCCAAATGTTTAGCATTGATAAATGACTGAGGTCAATAACAGCAGAAATCCAAGTGTAAATTCATCCGCAAAGGCAGAGTAGTACTGAAGTCCCCACAAAATCCTGCTGCAGTCCCACAGGCCCTGCTAGCCATCCAGGATCACCTGTATATTTCTCTTTCACAAAGTAAAATGCTGACGTAAACTCAGCAGGAGCTGTAGCCTTACTCAGATAGCACCTCCAAATGCTGGGGGCCCCAGCCATGCAATAGAGTACCCAAAGTCACACCACTGCTAATCACCTTCTCTGCTATCTCCTACGAGGGGACTCCTGCTAACAGTGGAGTTAAAGCTAAGCCTCTTTGCCCCAGTGTTCTGATTTCTTCACTGATGTTGCTAAGGATGTCATCAAGATGACAAAGGACCAGGATGGACAACCAAAACAGACCAGCAAACTGGAAGGAATGGGAATAGATGAGTACATTTTCTCTGGTTTTTGACTCCTGGACAAAACTTCCATGTCAACTCAAATCTTATTGAATTTACTTTCTGTTTGAAATAAAGATTGTGATGTAAGAAGAAGCAGAGCCAGAGAAAGAAAGCATGTAGAAAATTATGGCATCCTGTAGGCAAGGTATAAATCAACTAGTTTACCCAGTTCACCATGGGGGGAAGGAGTTGACTTCCACCTCTGATACAAACTGTATATGGCTCCTTTTACTTAGAAAGATATTTTTAATTGAGTATCTCTCCAGGAAACAAAAAGGTATGCATTACAGAGGAAAGGCTCACAAATCCTGGCAAGTTCTGCAAGCCTTAGTTTGGTAAAGTCATGTATCCTTAAGCTAGTGAGTAATTCCTCCAGCTATGCTCATTTGTCATGGTTCCTTAACACTTTCATAGAGTCTCTGTATGTTGTCTTCAAGGCAAGAAGAACCTCTCACCTCAACAAAATCACTCTTTCCAACTTATGTACGCTTATCCTATTTGTCTGTGATTTTAGCTCTGTAAAAAATTATTTAGAAATATATAGGGATACACAATAGGAACAAAACAAAACCTTCAAGCTAATTTTCCACCTCCACAATTCTAGGATCCCAAATTTTACATAAATTCAGTCATTTATGTGTAAGCAAGTGCGTTACCTCTTATGTGTCTCAGAGATTTTGTGCTTATATTTTGGGCTTTCTGAAGTCATTCTGAGTTCTGCTGCTGAATAAGCAAGCTTTACTCTCAATGAACTACAATTGCAATTCCTGTCAACAACAAGCAGCACTAAGAATGCTTTCCTGAGAGAGGGGCTCAGAGGGTAATAGGAAGAAAAAGCAATACATTTGTTTCTGGGCAAGTAATGCTGTACTCCATTCAGAAAAATGTCATGGTTGTCTGTCACATTTGCTCCACAAGGCTGCAGCTCCTTCTAAGTTGATGGTTAGTCTTCAGGATGCTTTCCTTGCCAAGTGTGACACGCCTTCAGCTGTGGCTGTCATCACAGCAGGCCAGAACAAAGCGGCAAAACCTGTTTGCTGGTGAAACTCCTTCAGCTGGCTGACAGCATTGGCATGTTTCCTCACCTTTTCATGTGGAAGACTGGATTAAGAGCCTCTCAAGGGCCTGCCTCATTTACAAAGTAAAATGATTCACCCACTGACAGCAGAATTGACTAAGGAAAAGTTTGTGGGCACGATCCTTAATCTGAATGTAATACTACAGGCACCACTGCTTCTATTTTTGTAATCTTTGGACTTGCCCAAGGAAAAATGTCACTGCAGACACTTCCCTGGATGGATGAATTCTGGACAGGCTAGATACATGGGCTGAGGCCAGTTCTATGAGGTTTAGCTAGAGCAAGTGCTGGGTCCTGCGCTTTGGCCACAACAACCCCATATAGTGCTACAGGCTGGGGGCAGAGTGGCTGCCCAGTGAAAGGATCGGAGAATACTGGTCAACAGCAGCTGAACATAAGGCAGAATGTGCCCAGGTGGCCAAAAAGGACAATGGCATCCTGGCCTGTATCAGCACTAATGTGGCCAGAAGCAGCAGAGCAGTGATTGTCTGTTGGGGAAGCTGGAATAGAGAAACCATATAGATGTGATTACCTGGCAAAAACTATAAGTGAGATTGAAATGAAGACAAGCTTTGAGTTACCCAACCCCAGTTACTGAACAACTGGAAAACAATGGTAGAGCCGGCTGGAGGTAATCCCCATTTGATTAAACAATGCCTTTGGCTTGCAAGCAGGTCCAAGGGTCANGATTCTTATAGGCTGTAGGCAAATGTTGTAAGATTTGTAGCTTATTCTAGATTGGTCAATGGAAATTAGAATATTCAACACAGAAGATGATTTATTGTATTGTAAATGCTCATTCTGGTCATTCTGTGCAGCTCTCTTCATTCTATTCTGCTCTCTTCCTTCTCTTCTCCCTCACTTCTCTGGCCTTCTTGGAGCTACACCCTGCAGCTCCTTGTAAGCCTTTCTTTCCCCACACCTTCCGCAATAAACCTCATGTTCTAAAACCCAAACATAGAGATCTCCGTTTGTCCCAACCGTTCACCGACCTCATCCTACAGACACCACAAATCCCGCAATTGTCCCTCTTTACTTGGCAGTGGTGAGACTGTGCCTTGAGTGCTCTGTCCAGTTTTAGGCCCCTCACTACAAGAAAGACACTGAGGTGCTGGAGTGTGTCTGGAGAAGGGCAACAGAGTTGGGGAAGGGTCTGGAGCACAAGTCTGATAAGAAGCAGCGGAGGAAGCTGGGGCTGTTTAACTTGGAGAAAAGGAGGCTCAGGGGAGACCTCATAACTACAACTCTACAACTCTCGGAAAGGAGGGTGTAGCCAGGTGGGTTTGGTCTCTTCTTCCAGACAACTACTGAAAAAATAAGAGGACATAGCCTCAAGGGGTTCAGGTTGAACATTATGGATTTCTTCACAGAAAGGGGGACTAAACACTGTAATAGGCTGCCCAGGGAGGTGGTAGAGTCACCACCCCTGAAGGCGTTTAAGAAAAGATTGGATGTTGCACTTAGTGCCATGGTCTAATTGACATGGTCTAATTGTTCAGTCAAAGATTGTACTTGATGGTATCAGAGATCGTTTTCAAAATAACTGATTCTGTGATTTTGTAATTTTGATTTCTGTGTTTTGAAAAGCCCAAACTGATTTAAATATGCCTTTATGCTGACATAATTCTTTCATCATTGTTTTTGATAACAATTTTTAGATCAGTCACCAGTATTTCAATCCCTTTAGTAACCCAGATTCTCTTGCTTTGAGTTCACATTTTGTCTACCAAAACATAAAAACCCAAGAATAAGACCTCTTGCTCCATTTTTCTCAATCCAGTATCTCTTACAAGTGCTCGAAATTCTTGCCTCCACTTTTAATGACTCCAGCCTGTGTTTTGTACAGAGCTGGCATCTTCACTCAGAGCAAGCTGGGCAGGGGGCTGAGGTGACAGCAGCAACATGACTTTACAGAGAAGAAGAAATGTCCCTGGTTTTGCTTTTGCCAGAAGTGGGTCTTGCAATAACCATGCAGGGACTCTCAGGGACACCGGTACTTTATGCAGAGCCTCTGGGGTAAAACCTCCTCTGAGAAGAGGCAAAAATGATAGTGACAGGGAACTCTGCATAGTTAAACAGCCCTGCTGAAGCAGTGCCAAAGTGAAGACCTGATATTCACAGCATCTCCACAAGCTTTGTCAATATGAGTGTCAAAGGCAACATCAGCATAAATGTGATGGGGGCAATGTACATTGTTGTACCATGCAACCAGTGCTACAACACAGAGGTGTACTTGAGAAGATGCCTGTGCATCAGGATTAGTAAAACATAGCTGGTAGTTTTACTGCAGCCTCAAGTCAATCTTGGCTATCCCTCATATTTTACTATCTATGTATTCAGCAAAGACATTTTTAAGAAAAGAACATATCTTCTGGGAAAGCATTTCTGAAAAGTATATCAACAGTAAGATTTTAAGGTTCTGAGCACTTGAAAAAAACAGTCTATATTTTACTGAAGTTACCAGGGAGCTTATCTATCAAGGATTGGTTATTTTTTGTTGTTTATTAAAATTTGTTCGAAAACTGCATCTGCCTTCACACCATTTCTCATGACGATCCGAGACTAGAACTGTACTCTATCAAAGACACTAGGATTTGTCTCAGCTTGCAGTTCATAATAATTCTTTAATGGAGAAATTGCACCCCATGTTTGGAAAATGTTTAAAATATATCATTTCCTGAGTTTACAATGAAGTGTGTGTACCCTCTCTAACTTTAGAATTAAAATGAGAAGAAACAAGCACACACAGCCTGAAGGCAAGATGTTTTCTCTGGCTTTTCATTTTCCTAGAAATTATATTAAGAGAAAGTCTGCACATGATTTACTGAAAACAAAACAGGAATATTAACACTGACTTGCACAAAAATTATGAAGACCAAACTCTCCCGTCTCCGTAGAGGGAAACCAATGCCTTCAGTTCCACCCCAAACAACTTAATTATTCCATGCTATTCCTCACAAGCAAATGCAAGCAGTGTCTGTGGATGAAAGACTTTACTGTGCCAGATTTGATTTGTAATTTTTATTTGTAGGTTTTCTTTCATTTCAGGGCTTTTCTAAACCAATTTAAAAATTGGAATAGTGCTACTATAGTGATACTGAAAAAATGCATTACTTACCTAAATAGTGCCAGTGAAACAACACTATTAACCCCCTATGAAAAACTGAGGTTATTTCCTACAGAAATTAGAAAAATTGTAGAAACTCATCATTACTGTGTAAGGATGAAATCCCACTTCCTTCACTTTAAGAGTTTAAGTTTTTCCCTTTTTTAACACAGAGCTGGTTTTGGATGTTAAATGACTCTCCAAGGACTTAATTCTCAGCAAGAAAAATATTCTGAACTGTCTTTACAGTGTGCTTTTTGAAGTATCAACAATTATTGTGATCACTGAACTACTGGCATCACTCTGAAGTCCTGTCCTGCAGCTGCTTTTAAAAATCTTTAAAAAACCCCCACATTTTCAGAGAAAAGAGTTGTTTTTTGTGAACAAAGTTAAAAAAAAAATACAAGAAACTTAAAGATAGCAGATTATTACATGAACAGGCTTGTATCCGACTCTGCGTAACAGATCGTGCAACTGAGTCCCTAATAAAAGTTCCTAGACCTGACTTTAACATGATGTAGAAAAACCAGTGATATAAAAGCTGCCCTAGAATTGAGCTAGCAAGGATTTGCATTCAATTGTAAGCCAGTCAGAAATACAGGGTAACATCCTGTAGCTGACAGCCAGAGGACAAAAAGATTAGAAATGCTTCACCCAACTGTGCTAGGTTTCCTTTTATCCCTAGAAACATATCTAGCTGTATGCCTCTAACATAATATAACAGATCAATTGAGATTAAAATGAAAATTAAACCAATGTTTAAAACAGATTACATTTTAAGATTACTGAGATGAGTTCCCTGAAAGTATGCAGAGATCGATGCCTCATGATGCTTACTCATATACAGGTGAGGGGTTGGTGGCAATCCCATAGGACAAGCAGCCTGACCTGCTGTTGTCTTGATGGAGAAAGTGGGAATGGGACATCCAGAGATCTGAGGCACTGAGCCCACCCAGGCCACCACAAAAACTTGCAGGTCTGAGTTCAGCAGGGCTGGCACAATGGAGGCTTCAACAGCTGTACATGGAAAAGGCCTCTTTGACATTGGCTGGCTCAGTCAACCCAGGCTCCAGTTCTTAGGAGCATTTATGTAATCAAAAGCACAGAACGGGATCTTCAGAGGTCTATGCAGATATGTAAACTAAACATCTATAAAATCTGACCCTGAGGGTCTGAAAACCTGACAAAGCTTAAACTAGGCAAGTACTGGAGCTCTGGCCAAAAGAGCTAAATGTGTGTTTTCAAGCAAGCACAGTTCTTATTAACATCAGTGCAGGATTTGGCATTTAGGGAAGGTGCGTGATTAAGAAACAGAGAGAAACACCAGAATATTCAACTGGCATGCAAAAGACTTTAGAAGAGCTCTGTCTATTATGGAGTACTCACAAGTCTTATAAACTCTCACTTATTTCCTCTTAGAGATTCAAAACCCAAACTGTAGCCTTTGGACAACTGAAGTTCAAAACAATGTGCTACATACATTGCTGAATGTTTGGCAAAACAAGTGAAAACACGATTGAATAAATCACAGGACCAGTGAAGTGGAAGCAGGTCTGTAAGAAAAAATAAAAATATATTGTTGCATTGTTGCATCACATCTCTTAATTAACCTGTGGATTCCCCATTCCTGGAAGTGTTCAAAGCCAGGTGGGATGTGGCTCTGAAGAACCCAATCTAGTGGGTGGCATCCCTGTCCATGGTAGCAGAGGTTGGAATTCCATCTTTAAGTCCCTTCCAACCCAAACCATTCTATGATTCTGTGATTCATTAAAGTCTCTTCTTGTTATGCTTTATTAGTTCTGGACTTATTGCACAAAAATAGATGAGGAAGTTCCTTCCAAAATTACCTATTTCTGTTCATAGTGGTTCATTTCATTAGAGTGAGAAATGGCCCTAGACAAAATGCATGCTAGTAAAAATAGCTGAATAAAAGTAATTACAAGCAGGATAGGAATTTATTCTAAGGTATACACCTCCAAAGCAAACCACTAACTTTCTAGAAATGCATCCTGACAAACTTCTTAATGTCCAGAAAGATAATTTAAAAAAAAAATCAAAAATATATAATTTTCCATCTGTGGTCCTTCCCTCTCCTTCCCTCCCCTCCTCTTCCCTCTTCTTTTGCCAATTAAATAACAGATCATCAACCAAAATATTTCTTAAAATACAGTACATTTCAAAGAAACCAGAAGTTGTTTTACTGTATCAACCTGACAGTGTTTCCAACTAATTCTTTCTTGTGGTTGCATTTTGTCCAGCCTTTGACTAGAGTTAGTAAAAAATACACAGCCTTTCTTCATTCAAAATAAAAGGGAAAATTCCCAACACACCTTTATTCCACAAATACAAGCTGATGTGTCATATTTTATAGGCATTCCAGGGACGTTGGTACCAATATCTAACTTCTTCTAACTCTCTCTACATATGAATAACCTATAATTCATTATGAACACTGAAAAACATGCCAAGAATAACTGAGGATCACACTCTGGATAACACAGAGCTTTCTAACACACCAGTCTTTGAAAACTTTTTCTGCAAGGACATGCACACATTAGGTACCCATTCATTCAACTGTGTAATGCAGTATATTTGCATTTAAAGCCAGTCAGATCTCTTACACACAGCAGACATCTGGACATGTCTTGTTTGAAGAAGTAAAACAGAACCTAGAAGAGCTATTTTGGAATTATAGTGAGGAATGACACAGAGTCTTATTTAGAAATTAGAACCCAAACTAAAAAGGAGAAAGGGTGAAAAAGAACATGCTGATATTTATACAGGATGTAAGTGTATTGAACTGCCCTGACCAGTCTTCTTTAATTTCTGCTGACATTTTTCCAATCAGATGTCACTGGCAATGCACTTACATAGCTTCACCTCCTCTCAGAAAGTTTTGCTTCAGTCAAAGCTCCTGATTAGTTACTAGTATGTTGAGTCCAAAACAGAAAAATCTTTATTGTGAATCCTTGTATTGATGCTTTGCACCACTCTTGAGGTGTCTGAAAACAAGGCTGGTTCCTTCTAAAGTGTTACCGGTAAGATACAGCTGGGGGGCAGCAGTGAAAATTACTACCACCAAAGTCAGCAGTAACATTGTTGTCACATCTCTCTAGATAGCAGCACTTCTGAATTTGCCAAGGCAAGACTTCCTCTAATCCTGCTGTGAATTGCGGGAGCAACCTCGGAAAGAAGCCAGAGGGACAATTACCCCTTGCCTTACACCACATCTAAGCCTTGAGCTGAATTTCACCCTGTTTTGCACTGACAGCATTTCACCTTTACCTGCAGGCCTCTCAGCAGTCACTGTGCTACACACAAAGCAGGAGAAGACAGAATGAGTGGCAGTTCCTGTCATATGTTCACACACACACTTCCACCTCCCCAATTTCAAGTAAAAAGTGCATGTTGGCACCAAAGAGAACGACAGAAGTGCTGATTGAGTATTACCACTGAAAAAAGTCCCTGCTATGTTCAAACACCAAACCCTTCTGATGCTGTCCGCTCAGTCTAAGGTTTCACTAGCATTTGTATGAGACTACATTGAAGGGTCAGAGCAAGCTGGCATCTCCAGGCACAGTCCCATGCCATGTACAAAGCCAAAGACAATGCTATGAACCATTCCTCAGCAAAGCAGTCCCCAATGTGGGTGTGCCAAATGGAAGGGCACATTTCACTTACTGTCCTGGGAGGCTCAACATGCCCCTGTCCTGGCTAGACAGAAGGTTGGAAGCTATTTCTGACCCACGCTTTCCTGCAGCAACAGAAAAAGAAATTCTGTCACACACAACAGGTGAACACACTTAAGTCTTGTAGGACAGATATATGTGTTGCTCCTTGTGTCATCTATAGTAGGGACAAGATGATCTTTCTGCAACTGCCTTTTAAAATGTTACCATTTCACTAGAGCAGAAATGCAAGTACTAAATATTGCTTCTGATGAGGCCTGAATGCTAGCACTTCTGTAATTGTTCCTCTTTGTAGCCAAATTACAACTGCCCATGTCCACAGAAAAAATGGCACAGAAACAAAGCACTTAAAGGCTTTACAAAACACAGGACATCTGAGAAGTCTGAGCAACCCAAATTACATTTGCAAAGGGCAAGCTTTGCAGTTTCATAAGGTCCAACTGCAGCATGAGATAAAACTGAACAGCTCTGTTCCCCCTTTAAATGTCTTCTATGAAACTGCTTTTAGACCAGTTAAAAACATAAAGTAGGTCCTTCAGTTTGGCCCTTGAAGATGTAAGTGTGTCCACCTTTGTTAAAACCAGGTTTAATTTCAAGCTGCACCATGGCACACTACAGAAGAGTCTATTCCTGTGGTTGCTAAAGCAAGCAAAATGCTGAGGGATGTGAGGAGAAATTTGGCCTACTTGCTGTCTGCCAGACTGGAACAAATGGACTTAGGAATACTTCTAAAAGAGATGCAAACAAAAATAAAGCCTCTCACAGCATTTTAAAAGGCCTGTGTTTAGAATAGCTGTGCAATACAAGGATAAATATGCCGAAGACAAAAAGGGAAGAAATTAAAATCTCTTGGCTGTACACTTTTGGAAGATGATAGGTAGGGAAAGGGCAGTCAGAAGATTTCTCTCTCTGTAGCACAGCTGTGCAAGTTAAACCTTTCATAGCTAAGAGCACTGTATTTGGTAACTAGCCAGTAAAAAAAGTTTTTTAAACATAAAGCTTCTGGTTGTTCTAGGCCAGAGTCCAGTCCTACAGACTAGGCAAGTGTCAGGGTTTGGGATACTTTTTTGTTTAGCTCTCTGTGTTGGAATTTTTCCCCATTTTAGCTGCTGGGGGGTATAATGGCGAGTGATTAGTTGCTTGGGAACCTTGATGGTGGGTGATTAGGAAGGGACAAAGACTTGGCTAGAAGATGGGTGAGGCTGGCTAGCCTTATCTGGGATTCCCTGATAGCTGGGATTTTTTCCCTTCAGAGGGGGGCAGGGATACTGGGACGAGTTTTAAAAAAAAGAGCCAAGCACAGCTGAAGGGCACTCTTCTTCGCTGCTGGACATCCGAGGGCACTCTTCTTCACTGCTGGACATCCAGAGACAGAGGCTGCTGGAGCTCTAGGGAGGATGTGCCATCACTGCAGGCGTCTGTCTCCAACTGGGTGCTTCTATCCTTGCTCCCCGACTGGCTGTGACCGTGACTCCATCAAAGCTGCGTGTTTTCTACCAACTCTCCATCGCCTGCTCCAGTGTCTCGAGGGAAGGAAACTCGGGGTTCCCGAGCCCCTTTCTTCCCCTCTCAGGGGAGTCATCGCACC
>VYZT01034643.1:17399-33695 GCA_013400735.1 Pomatostomus ruficeps | reverse complement strand
CAGGAGTAAACCAGAGCGACACTATGATGCAGCTACAGCCCTGGTGGATGAGGGAAGAGCAATTGTTGTCACCTACCCAGACCTGTTTAAAGTACTGGGTGCTGTCTTGCACAACTTCCCTCCTCTAAACTTAAGGAGTCAAAACCAGCACATATGGATTTGATGGATGGAGCACGGGGGGGATAAGGAGTTGGCTGGACAAGGAATTGACCGGACAGTGGCCCTCAGCTGTGGTCAGCACCTCCATGAATTCACCAAGGCCAAGGCCGAGGTGTTACCCCTGCACTGGGAGTGGTGACTGATCACCCTGGTGTCACTTGCTACAGCTGGGTCCTCTCTCCCCTTCACTCATTAAATTGTTTTTATCTCAACCCACCAGCCCTCTCAACTTCATCTTCCTGTTCCCTACCCTTTCCTGCCCATGGAGCAGAGTGAGCCAGCAGCTGATGTTGGGCTCAACCCACCACAACTTTACATGTAACACACACATTAAGTTGGGATCTGGAATTCTGCACACTGAGAAACTGTCTGTTTGAATGTTCTTTCCTCAGTTTCTCTCCTAAAGGATGCACCTGTACTATTTTTGACTCAGCGAAATCCCTTTATTGCATGTGACTCATGCTACTATGACAGGTTCACAGCTTCTCTAAAGTGTGTGTTTGTAGCTTCCTTCTGAAAGTGAAAAGGCACTAACAGAGAATTTTTGAGTAGGCAATTAAAGCACGTATTGTTTGTATCAATACGGAGTGAACATTTACATACATATTTATATATATGTGCATATATATTATATGCATTTTCTACAGGTCAGTGTTGTCTATGTCATATTTCATCAGGAACTAGAGAGAGAAAAGAGGAACTAGTATTAAAATGATGTTAATTAAGCCCATGAACCTAGTCTAGTTGTTCTTCTGATGTATGCTGATATAATTTTCTTCAATTTAAGAAAAATTTATGGGGATGGGGGGAACAGTGCTTCTTTGCAGGTATTTTATTTATGTCCCCAGTTTGCTTAGCATAGAATCACAGAACGGTCTGGGTGGGAGGGGACATTTAAAGGCCACACAGTCCAGCCCCCTGTCATGGGCAGGGACACCCTGAACCAGACCAGAGCCCCATCCAACCTGACCATGAATGTTTCCAGGGATGGGCCAGCCACCATCTCTCTGGGAAACCTCTTTCAGTGTTTCACCACCCTCATGGTAAAAAACTTCTTTATATCTAATCTAAACTGACCCTGTTTTAGTTTGAAACTATTTCCTCTTTGTCCAGTCACAACAGACCCTGCTAGAAAGTTTGTCCCCAGTTACTTTTCCTTAGAAGCTCACATGGAAATGCTGTTTTCTTCAAAGAGAAGTGGGCAGCATTGCTTGAAAGTCAGAAGTACTCCTTTATTTTACAGCCATTTTTCCCTTTGCTGAGGGATTTGCAAGTATTTCATCTTTCAGGAGCCACCGCTGGCCAGCGACAAGAATAAGCGGGAAGGTTTTCTGGTTCACAAAGATGGGAGTCAGAGTGGCTTTCAGAGGAATCTGACCCAATATTTACATAATATACAAATATAGCACACACCACTCACCACCTGCATTGGCTGCTCCACCTCCCTGCCAGCTCCCAGTTTCTGAGCCCTCACAGAAAGTGTTGTTCAGCCGTGATGGCGAGACCAGCTATGCACAAGTAGCTTTTCACTCAGAACATGCTCCTGGCCCTAATGGCCGCATTCCTCAAATATTTTTGGGAGTCCAAAGCTGGGCTTCCAAACCAGAGCAGCCCCAGGGCTGGGTGTGATGTGGTGAAGGAAAGTTTTCCCCTGGTCCCGGTGCAGTGGCTGAGCTGGCTGAGCAGCACGCACGGTTCACGTCTGCAAACACAGAACGGGCAGCAGGAACGGCTCAGCAAACATGTCCCAGTTAATCCCTCCGTGGCATAAAAGACTGCACTTCAGCTTGAACAG
Organism: Pomatostomus ruficeps; assembly: GCA_013400735.1. Classification (NCBI taxonomy): domain Eukaryota; kingdom Metazoa; phylum Chordata; class Aves; order Passeriformes; family Timaliidae; genus Pomatostomus; species Pomatostomus ruficeps. The sequence goes on along the minus strand of VYZT01034643.1, from coordinate 31,741 downwards.
TTTGGGTATTTTTAAACGTTTAGCAGTCTTTTTCCCTCACCTCTGCCGCAAGCACTCCTCCGGCCAGCAAAAAAAAAATGCATTTTTGGTTAGTTTCTTCTCCAAAGGGTTGCTTTCTATTCAGATCAGTGTCTGCCATGCATTTAGACTGCCTGAATGGATGAATATGCTCCTGAAGACGGATAGTGGAGTGCTAAAACTCCACAACAAGATGTAGGGTACTGGCCTAACATCCTCATCACACCAAAGGGAAGGGCTGCCTGAGATCAGCCACCAGCCCACACAAGTAAGCACCCTGACAACAAATAACCACTTCATGGATCTAAAGACTGTTTTTAGGTTGAAGGAGAGTGAAATGTGTCAATAATGCTCCAGTGTGAGTGATAGTGTGGTTTCTGATGGGTGCCGTGCTCCTTTCAGGCCCCCAGCCAACAGTTCTGTGTTACCAGGGCTCAAATGAACACTCCCTGGTTCTCACCCAGTATCTTTCACGAGGGATGCTGAAATTGTCTTGCACAGTCTTGTGAAAACTTCCATTGGTGCAATTTGTTGGTAAATTGCTGAGGATTCTCTCAAGGCTGCCTTTTTCCTCTTATTCTGAGCCCACTGTACATCCTGATGATCCCTTTGGTTGTATTCTGATGTCACGGTGAATCAACTGAATTTATTGACATTTTTGCAGCCCAGATCATCTCCTGAACTGCAGAAAAGGAGTGTTTTGATTGAACAGGCAAAGGCTTATTAGCATTCCCTCACTGTCTCAAGACAGTCTAGACTGGTTCTCCCTGACCAGTGCAACAGACTTCAAACCAGGGCATGTGTGCATCAGGCTATGCAAGGGAGAGGCACTTTGATAACCTCCCCTTTTCCCATTTACTGTCTTCCCCAGGGGTCTTTCCTGTAGCTCTGCAGTGAAAATATTGATTGTGCCAGCCCTGATCCCAGAGGATCTTACCCAGATCCTGGTGTTTGCACTTGAGCAGTGGGGAAAGATGGGGTGTCAGCTCTCCTTCCCTGGCTTTGAGGCAGGGATTGAGCTCCCATCAGCAGGACTCCTGGCAGAGATTTTAGGCACAGATAAGCAGCGCTGATAGAGTCACTCTAAAGGTGACTCCAGCTCCCACTTTGGCTCAGAATCTCTGACCCTTCCCTTGGTGTTGGCTCGACACTCTCTCCGTGAATCACAGCACACAGAAACTGAAGCAAATGTGGAAGAAGACAGGACTGGGCTGGCCCCTGCATGCAACTATTCCAACCACAAGGCTTTGGGAACGGTGAGCACCACTGCCAAAAACATCAGGGGCAGAGGCAGCACCTCCTATTCTAAAGGGCTGTTTCAACCCTGTGCACCACAGAACTTAATTTTATCACTTTTTATCCAATTTATTTGGACTGAATACTCATTATAGAGGGACAGAAGGGGAAAAAAGGGTAGATCTGCATCTGAACTCAATCCCCCAGCACTCCTGTGACTATCCAGGTCTTCCAATCTCTAGGAAGTGTGCTCTGGCTCTGAGCAGTTAAGTTACCCTTGCCTAAATTAACTTTAATTAACTTTATAGCCAACCTGCTTGAAAGAGTCATCCATATGACACAATTCTGGCTAAAGTAATTTCAAATGTCAATGTTGCCTTAATGCGCATCTTAACTATTTCACAGGGGCTTCTTCCTTATCTGTTTTCATCTTGAGATGATCTTATTGCAAGCAGGAGAATTAGTTATTCCAAGAACAGGAAAGATCATCCCCATGAATACTAATCCACAGCCTTTATTAAATTGAATGTAAGAGGTGAGAGGAGGGAGAGAAAACAGTGTCTGAATGTGCAAGCTGGAATTTGAGATTTATTTGTAGAAGCAGGAGGAGCAAAGCTGTAAGAGGTACCTTTTCTCTGCCTTCTTCAGGGCAACACAGCCCCATGCAGGTGTGTGCAGGTGTGATGGGTTTAATCAGGGGAAGGTACTCGGGTTTGCCTAGAACTGCTGCACCGAGTGCAAAATGCAGAGGCAGGCACAGCTGCATGACTGGCATCCCTGCCTGCCTCTTCACCACAACCTTTTTTCTATTCCTATTACACTGAAGTCTCTAAACTAATTATGCAGGATCTCAGCCTGCTATGTGATCTTGTTAGCTCCAGGCATAATTGCAAATGAGACAAGAGATCTCAGCTGTACTGCTCCTTACAGTGGCACTCGTTCTTTGTCCGATGTTAATTATTCCTTGCAGCTGACAATGGAACAAAGACCAAAGAGTTAATTCTCAGCACAATGAAAAATCACTACTTGCTAATACGTTCTGTGTTGCTCTGCTTATTTACGTAGAAAACACTGTTTGGTTTTTCCAGTGTGAATACTTGAAAAACAGGCGCTAGATAAAAGGTGAGAACATGAGACACAAAGAGAAACGTGTCAGATTTATTTGCAAGCCAGAGAGGATGTGCCACAAGCTGTTCTCAGGGAAGGTAGTAACTGAGCACAAACTTTTAGGGGTTTTTCTCCCATGTCCCTGTAGCTTTGATGGTACCTTTTCTGCTCTGGCACACCCTTGTAGTGGCCACCACCACCTGTGTCAGGAGGAAGCTGACAGCCCCTTCTCTCAGCAAGTGGAGCACCCCAGCCACCCTGGAGAGACCCAAGGACCACAGTGGTACTGAAGAACAGCTGTGAGCAGCACCCAGCCCATCAGATGGGGATTATTCCTCCATTGCACTGGGGTACCTGCCTTGCTCTGGCACAGTTACACGGGTGAAGAGTGCAATTCAACATCTGAAGCCCATCTGATTCTGAAATATAGCCAAATGAGTGTTCTGCACATCTGTAGGTGTCCCTTATGCTTGGACTTCAGCATCAAACTCAAAGACAACAATATTCAGTCTTTCTGTACTTGCACATTATTTAGGTCAGGATTTTTTGCCAGATCTAGGAGTCCCTCAGAGACATACAGGTTTTTAACTCTAGCCTCTGCAGTGCCATCAGCTCTGTGTTCACCTCTGGGTACAGTGGTTTGTTTCATGCCCCTTTGTTTTCTGTTTTGATTCCATCAGCTTGCATCCCAAAATCAGTATGTACTGGATGATTTTAATATATTGTGGTCCCTGGAAAATGTTGATCTTAAACCAAATTAAGCAGAAAGCAAGGAAGTGGAACTACTGCATATCACCATACAGCAGCCTTTTTGTACCTAAAGGGATTTTTCACAAGGACATGCAGTGATTGGTCAAAGGGGAGTTTGCCTTAAGCTGAAGGTGAGTAGATTTAGATAAGGAATTAGGAGGAAATTGTTCCCTGCGAGGGTGGGCAGGCCCTGGCACAGGGTGCCCAGAGAAGCTGTGGCTGCCCCTGGATCCCTGGCAGTGTCCAAGGCCAGGCTGGACACTGGGGCTGGGAGCAGCCTGGGACAGTGGGAGGTGTCCCTGCACATGGCAGGGGTTGGAACAAGATAATCTTGAAGGTCCCTTCCAACCCAAACCATTCTGTGGGTCTATAACCATGTTTTTCTGAGAATATTGCCTAGAACTGATGCATCATGCAAATGTACTAATAAAAAAATCAAATGTGCATCTAGTTCAGGTCTTCTTTTTACTTTCAGTGATGCAATTTTAAATTCACAAAGTGTAGCATTGTCTAGTCAAATATTATGCAGACAGCCAACACTATTAATTCAGAGGACGACTCTTACAATTTTGTGGAATGCCATGTAATCTTTGAGGATAAGGCTTGCTCAATCCCTCTTGCTGGAGCCATCCCTATTCTTCCATCCTTCTGCAGCCATATTTTGAGAGTGAGAGAAAATGAATGTGATAAATGCAGCAAACAATTACCATCAGGAGAGAGCTTATGCCTTATCCTCTCAGCCTGAAGGAAGACCATGAATGCTGAACACTTAAGTCTTTCTGCAGCACAAGTCTCTCTCTAATTGAGGCAGTATTTTGTTCTTTACAAGATACATGAAATGCACCTCATAAAATTGTGCTCATTATTTGAAAAAGAAAAGAAAGAAATAGCCTGTATGTGATGAAAAACACTTAAAAGCTAGGGTCTCCTCAAGGTTTGTTTCTGTAGGTGAGGTTCTACATCATTAATAACAGAAACTACAGGGGGGGAAAGTAAATTCAGATTATTATTTTCTGCTTCTAATCATAATTCTTAATCACATACATTTTCAGAAGTGTCTGATTCTGGATATTTGATCTAAAAATATATTGACGATTCCTTTGAAGAAAGTATATGTTCAACATGAACACATTTTCCCTTGTTTCAGATATGTTTTTAATAGAACCAAGTGCTACTCTGTTCCACTAAATTCAAGCTCTACCTAAATAATAATTGAATGTATATTTTATTTTTGACTACTTACCGTCTTTACACAATTTATTGTTCCGAAGTCACAAGGAACAAACATCCTCAGAGGAGAAGCTTAACCCAGAAACTGTCAGCATGTGTTAATCTTCATTATTTCAGATACTATACACTTTTTTCCTTTTTTTTTTTTCATTAAATATTGAAGAATTTCCACATGCCTGGATGGAAACATTTCCCTTCAAAGTGTAAAAACTTTCTGGCATCGTTTGCTTTACATTTTCATGCACAGTTGCACTTCCACAAATCCAGGCATGAACTCAAGGGGAGGCAGGGCCAGAAACTCAGCTGTTATAAATTGGACAATTTGTGAAGGCCATGGGACAATCAGAAATAGAAAATAAGGATCTATTAAGGAAAGTAAACTGTAGATTGATCATTAGGAAAGTGTTCTCAGCACCCAGACTGCTTGGCCCATGTGGACACAAGTTCCAGGTGCAGAGCTCAGTGTGTGTAACCAAAATTGAAGATTTTATCAGCTGTGGTACCCATCTCTTGGGTTGGGTTTGGGCAGAACACAGATGTCACTACGAAAGCAAGGCAGAAGCTTGACCCACTCAGGGCACAGAGCTCCCTTGTTCTGTTTGGCAAGGAAAATGTCATAGAAGCGTCATGCATCGGCAGCCCCGTTTGGTGATTGATTTATGTAGCGGGTGTAATTGTTGATGAAAGGCAGTTAAGCTGCCTCACTTCAGAGGATTTCAATCAAAGGCAAATCCAGCTCCATCCCAGGTGACTGCCACTCTGTCCCTCCGAGGGCACGACACAGAAAGTGTGTTTCATTTTCCCCAGGCACGGAACTGCCGAGCTCTCTGAAGCACCAGGCAGGATGCCATTGTACTCAGCCTGGACTGGCAGTAATTAGAGTGACCCAGGTTTTCTCAGAACTACTGCAGCTCAAGAAACACAGCTTTGCCTCCCCTGACCTTCTCCACAGCTGCCAGGCTGAACAAGTGCCACGGGATTAAAATCATAAATTAACTCAGTGACTCCTTCGGAAGAGCATTGGTTCAGGAAGTGTGACAATGGATAACGGCTTCCTCAAAACCTCAAGCCACCAAATAGATGTGTAGGAGACCTTTAATCCCGTGGGGTTTATAATATGGTTTAGCTAATATAATACAGGTTTGAGCCAAGCCATTTCAAGCACATGCAATCCAGTGTGAAAATGGGAGTTTAAAAAAGTTTAGCACAAAATCAAATTTCATCAAGGAAAGGGAGTGAACAGGTTGTGAAGTCAAAAGGCCAATCAAAAGAGATACGAATTCATTGAACATCACAGTTGTCTGAGAGCCCTCTGCATTCTAAATTTGAAAACCGTTTGAACTGATAGATACATGTCACCTTTGATGAACAACCATAAAATGCTTTTATAAAAAAGTACAAAGCAGGCAAAAGTTTAATTGAAGGCTCTGGCCAACCTGCCTTCTTTAGACAATGTATTCCCACCTTCAGACTTTTCCTAAGTAATAAAAACTTTTGAAATACATAGCTTAAATGCACTCTATACACATAATATTTCCCAAATATAAATGGTGAGACCATAAATCTTGTTCAAACAGGCTGCATAAAAACCTGAGCTACTCAAGGTCAGCCCTGCAAAACAACTGTGCTTGCTCTTTGCAAGACCTTCCTTCCAAAATATCCACATCAGCATCTAAATTCACCACCTCTGCATTCCCACACGCCTTGGGTTAGCATAGCCCTCCAAAGGATGAGTTTGGGATGCAAACTGTCAGGCTCCAGACAGCACTGTCACGCTGGAGCAGGTGGCAAATCCCACCAAAGTACAACAGAACCTCTCCAGCAAGGGACAAAATCAGTAACCTTCACGCATGATGCAGGGTCCTGACACACCCCTCCCGCCCGTGAGGCTGAGAGCCCCCTGATGCCTTGGAGAGGCTGCCTGGAACACAGGCCAGACAAGATGAAGAGAATAAAATGGGTATTTATTGAAAGGCCTTTAACAGGGACACCTCGGGCAGTCAGAGCCCTCTCTGGGAGAGGCTACACCCAAGATGGACCCCGGGTCAAGAAGTTTCCACACTTTTATAAGTTTTGATCAATTTGCAGATCAGGGGTAATTCTCCAATTACAATTTCAGGTAATGATGTAATTTACCCCAAGTCTGTCACCCCTTTTAGAGGCTCAGTTTCCATATTTCAGGGCCTGGAACAACGAGGTGTCCCTGAGTCCAGGCCTGGAGAGGATTTGTTGTGTCTGAGCAGGATGGGAGAACAGGAGCTCCCAGCCCGTGTGGAGTTTGAGAGTTACACACTAAAGCAGTGCAGGAGCTGAAAAATATAAAAGCTCAATCCTAAGGCATCACCCCAGCAATGTAGGAAATTCTGGAAATATCAGCTGTAGGAACCTCTGCAGGCTCAGAAGAAATGTGACTGAGTTGCTGTGAGAGCTGTGGGAGGCTGGGGCTGGTGTGTCCCTGTCAAAGTGCCCCGGTATCAGTGCAGAACCACTGGCACTGGGTGGGGGAAATGGAGCTACTTCCAGAATTTTGAAAGTATTGATTTTGGTAGCTTAACTTGGACCAGTTTTATATCAGGAGCACCTGGCCTGGCTTCAATTGCACTGCTTTGATGTTATGCTGCCGTGAGAAATGTTCTGATATTTCCCTTTTCTTGACAAGAAGATGGAAAATGGCCCTGTGGATGGTATTGGGAAGAATAAAGGCAGGCTTCTGTTTGCATTTTGTTTCAGTGAGATTGAATCTCTGATTTGGAAAATTGATTGGTTTTGCTTGATCTTTCCCACACAGCGCTGAGGATAATTGCTAAATATGTTTATCTTGAAATCTTTGTGGCATCAGAGTTCACTTTGCTTTCTACTTCCCAGTCCCTAAAGACAAGGGGCTCAGAGGGCACATTTCTTACTCTTTGACTAAGAAATAATGTAGCACAGCTTGAACAAGACTACTAGAAGAGATGCAATTCAAGAGATCCTTTCAATTTTCACTATGATCTCCTTTTACCTGAATATATTATGCTCTGAAAACCTTTTTGGGAGATAAGCATGCAATTTAGAACCATAGGCAAGTAGAGGCAGAGAAAAATAAAGGGGATGAGGGGAATGCTGGATGGAATTCCAGTAAAGTGGGATTTTGAACAGTAGTGATTATATGAATACGATAGCAATTATATGGATTCATTAGAATATAGGGTTTTACCACTGAGTTGTTATAGAGATGATCAGGAAGTTGAGGAGGAGTGAAAGATATGGCTCTCCACTTCATTTATTTCCTTAGTTTACATATCGTTTGCATCATTTTATTCTCTTTCACATGCTTTTTACTTTCCAGTATCAAAGGAAGGATCTTTCAGGAATTTTTTCTTTTCTTTTTCCTGCATTCTGGACAAGACACAAAAATGTCAGCATGCCAGCATGTATTTAACCAGAGTAATAAAAAGAGAAAGGATCCTGCATGCACAAAGCAATTGTAAACTGAATTTACTCAATTTAGTGTCTTTCAAGGCTGGGAAGGATGAGCAGGACGGCTTCTGTTTCCTGCTGGGGCTCATCACAACGAGTGGCATCACTTTTTCTCAGGTGCAGAGGAGGACTGGAGGAGCTGAAAGACCTCGTGGGTGTTTGCCCACAGTTCCACTTCCCAGGTGAAACCTCGTCCCTGTGCCCTGCTATTCAACTCCTCCAAAACTCCTACAATGTTTGGCTTTGTCAATAAAAATGCTGTGAAATTTGTGTGCTTTCCTCTAAAACCCTTTTCATCTTATGGTGGTGAAGGATGAACTGAAGACCTGGACAGTTTAACAGCATTCCTCTCCTACAAATAGCACCCTGCCCCTGCTCTTGATGGCAGTGAACCACCCCCCTCACCCCTTGCCCAGCTGATTAAAATTAAAACTATTTTCCCCTGCAGACTTTGCTAGGAGTTTCAGCACCAGGTCAGCACAAGATCTGGTGTACAGCTCCTCTGCCATAAAAAGGTTGCTGTCCACGATTATTTTCTTCAGCTTGAATATCTGGGTGCAACAAATCCAATGAACAGTTCTGGCAGGTCCTCAGCTGATGGGAAAAAACCCTGCTTCACTGAAATTATTCTTGAGTGTACAGATACTTCTCTAATTCCTGGCAATGAGGACAGAATATAAACCGAGATTAACAGAACTGGTTACATAAGAAATTTGAGATGAAGAGAGAAGTGAACATTGAATCATAAAGGTAATGATCTCACAAGCAGCGCAAGGAGTGCAGAGGGGAGAGAGTTTCTATATCAGTCACACAACATTAGAAATTATTCACTATCTGGTTTTTTTCTTTGTAATTCCTTCTTTAAGTGGAAGGACTGTACCTATATACCCTACACTCATGTAAATCACCTGTCTGTCCATCTGTCTGAACACCCACCCAGCTCCAGCCTCTTCTTCCTTTGTTATTACTCAGAGCTGTCCCTAAGGGTACCATTGGAGCAGATCATCTCTGAGTAAATCAATATATTTTAGGGATGGGCTTTCATGCAAGTGACACTAATTATCATGAAATAACGAAACTGTGTCATTAAACCACCTGACCATACATACTGCGCTGTTTTATTTTCCATCATCCTCTGAGTGCTTCTGCTGCTTCCAGTAGGTGGGTTGTTTTTCTTTTCATCACTTCTCCCAACAGATAACATTAAACTGTCTCAGCCTGAGAAAAATTATGAAATCTGCAGCAGTGAATAATCAGACCTTTCAGACAGAAGCAGCCTTGGGGACATTTTAAAACTCTCAAAAAATTGTCACTTGCCAACTGTGGTGACTTCTTGTTTTGCTCACGGAGGAACCAGCGGAGTGTACCTGCTCTCTTTTCACATGTAATCCCATGGGATGGGTTTTGTTGGAAGCAGATGATTATTTTTAGCTTTACTGTCAGAGCCAAAGACAAGATTTCAATATTACAAAGGAGAGGGTAGTCTTCAGTTGATGGCACTGTGCTAATTGCTGTCAAAATCTGGCTCTTGACAGACAGAAGTAGCTTTAGAAAGAAAAAAAAAGGCATGGAGCCAGGTCTATTGATAAATTGCTGGTAAGCCCAAAGGTTTACTTTGTTTGTACAGCACCCTCCAGCCACTGGGAGGGCTTTCAATGCTCTTTATCACAGAAATATTTGCTGTACAAAGATACGGGGAAAAAAATTTCCTAGAAGCTTGCAAGGGAATACAGCTCACGCTATTGTGTGTTGGACAGTTGGTGTTAATCCTTTTGATATTCCAACAGCAACTTCCCAACACCCTGGCACATTACTGTTCATCACGGCACTTTTTAATGATCTTCTGGTAATTTTCTCTTCATGCTTTTCCCAACTGACCTGAATTATACATTCCGGGGCAAATTTTATGAGCCATTATATGAAATGCTTCACTAAAATCTTTACATACAATCATATTATGCACTCCTTTGCGTTATTGAATTCCATACTTGCTAATGCACATGTTTTCTGGGGATTTTTTTTCATGCCAATTGTTCGTCTGTGACTAATCATCCATTTCCAGCTAGAGATTAAAAAAAACCCACTGTCTCGATAAATTTCAAAAATAGCTAAAAAGGAACGAAATAAGTCAAGTGAAAGTAGATAATTTCCTTTTCTTAAAGACTGAATACATGAAGTAATTCTCATTTAATATCACACAGCTATCTTGCAGCACAGCCACTCAGCTCCACACTCCACCTCAGGCTAACCCAGACTGCAACTAGTTACACCATGAGCTGAAGAAAGGTAGATATAGGTGGAAACTTGGGCAGGAATTGTTCCCTGCGAGGGTGGGCAGGCCCTGGCACAGGGTGCCCAGAGAAGCTGTGGCTGCCCCTGGATCTCTGGCAGTGTCCAAGGCCAGGTTGGACATTGGGGCTGGGAGCAGCCTGGGACAGTGGGAGGTGTCCCTGCCATGGCTGGGGTGGCGCTGGGTGATTTTTAAACTTCCTTCCAACCCAAACCATTCTGTGGCTCTATAAGCATCTCTGCCAAGTCACTGCTCCTCTGCTGCAGGTTTTCACTGGGTCTGGTGTTAATAATGAGTATTGCATTTCAAAACAAATCAGAGACAGCCATGAAGTTATTGCTGACTTCCTGCATGAGGGGTAAGGTGGTGTAGAACCATTCAGAGGAAATAACACCTGGCATCCTCAGGGCTGATGTCTCAAACCTGGGCTGGCCAGAGCACAGGACAGTGCTCAGTGGGGAACAGATGAGGAGGAAGAGAGGAATGAGCTGAAGACCACAAGAGATATGCCTTGTGTTTTAAGCCTGTAAGTCTTTGGGGGGGTTTTTTTCTCATTATCCAAGGGATTGTTTTTATCCGTATCTCTGAAGAGAAACAAAGGCGGAATTCTCAGAGATATTTTGCTGATTTGTTTCTCTGAGCATTTCCAGGGAGCATTTTACTGGATGTACTGAACATCCACATGACAGAGAGTGACCAATGTTTTCCCGATTGCCATGGTACAGTTCTGGGCTCCTGGGCTCCCTGAAGCTAATTCATCACTAGCAGTGTCTTACTGCAGCGTGCCTGAAACTCGTCTGAATTCATCACCAAGGTGATACTGCTGCTCTGAAAACATCCCCAAAGATACCGCATAAATGCATTTTTAAAATTCCAGAGGGAATAAATGTATGTGACACACAGCTCAGGTGACTAGAAGTTTAAAAGCTATTACTTTCCATCATTAGTAATCCCCAGGGCTAGAGCATTCATCTGTGAAGACAATTTTGTACTTGCAGTGACACAAGGTCATCATAAAGAGATTATTTTCTGCCATGCTTAGCTGGAGTTTCTTTCCCCAAATGACTTCCATGGCTACAGGTAACCATGTTTTTATCACCAGGAAAACAAATATAAAACAAACAAAATGATCCAGGCTCGAACTCCTGCGTCTTCCCAGAGCCCTAAATGTCAAGAATTTAAACTTCTCCAGAAGTATAAATTTCTGATTTTTCATTCTTCAAAAGCCACTTACAGATATTCAGTATAATGTATTTATGAGCAGGGGTGAAATACTTCAGCAGATACAAAGAAATTGCCTATTATGTACCAATTTATTAGTTCATTTCACATTAGTCTGTGATTTATACTACATAGCTCCAAAGGGATGACAGAATAGACAGAACAAAATGATGAGATTCATGCTTCAAGATGTATTATGAAAAGGACAAAAATAATAGTAGTTAAAAGATTACTTTAAAAATATCTCCCAATGCCTGTGCAAAGAAAACTGAGAGAGAAAAAGAAGGAGAATTGTAGTATCTCATTTTAAACATTATTTCCCTAGTTTGCATTCTCCTCCCAAACCAACGTGTTCACTATTTATTCTCATGACAGCTAAGAGCAAAAGGACTGGAAAGTTGATATTATTATTGGTCATTGCTCAGATAACTGTGGTGTCTTGACAATTCAGAGTTTTGCAGAACTTCAGCTTTCCTTTTTTTTTTTCCCCTTTAATAACACAGTAGATGTGAAAAGAAACACTTATGTTATCCTGGTGAATTCTGAGGGAGCACAGCTGTAAACCACGATGGAAATGCTGTTAATGGCAGCAGCCTGGAGCCTCCCATGTGCAGAGATCATTACTGTGTTCACCTAGCATGTGAGGCACCAGCAGAAATAATAAATGTTAATGAAGTCGAGTTTAACACAACTTCATGGGGACACCGGCACAGAGCACGTGCAAATTACAACGTGGAAACCTTGAAAGCTCAGAAACTTCCCAGCAGTCATTCAAGCTGCTGTGCTGGCAGAGAATCCCAATTTCCTGGACAATAATTACTGGTTGGACAGCCAGTGAGGTTTTGTGGGACAGCACCTGCACGGGGGATGGGGGACACAGGACGCGGTACTTGTGTCACTGGCGCGATGCCCGTGCAGAAGGACACCCCAAGAGGAGCACAGGGGGGACAGGGAAACCTCCAAAGGGGGAAATGCAGATATTTCTGCTTCCAGGGCTTCTCTGTGAGATCCTTCTTGGCCTCCACCAGCCCTGTGAGGATTCCTCTTCTTGACACATCAGGATTTTGTACAAGTAATGCAATGATCAACTCGCACACGTAAATGTGATTAACAATGCTCTTTTGAAATTACATTTTCCCCAGATATTTTGTCCTTTGCAAACCTGTCCACCACAGGAAATTTCCCTGGACACAATCCATGACACCCCTCCTTTATTCCAGGTTTTACCATTTTTGTATACAGCATTTTGCCTCCTACGCAGTCAGCACTTGCGCTACACTATGTTAAATCCTGCTAAACTGCTAACATCAAAAAACAAACCCCCCCAAAAAAACAAAACCCAAAAAGCCTTAGCAGAGGCCACTAGTGAAATCTTAAACTATAAAATGTGTGTGCATACGTACAAGAAAGTAAATGTATTGTGGAATATTTCAATTGCAATATTTCACTTAGGAATAAACATTTGTCTTGCTGTCTTTGGGTTCTGATAAAACATTAGGGAAAAAAAGGCCTATCTTTGGTAACAAGGAATTTTAAATATTAATAGATATTTTCTGCTGCTACTTTCTCCTGCCCTGACCTTCTGCATTATCTGTTTCTCTTTGGCTGGAAATATGAAGTTTTCAGGCTGAACGGATACAGGATTTAATTTTAAATGCTTAAGCCCAAACCAGTGAATACAAATTTCAGTCCATTTTCCACTGAAACACAAAAAGAGACACCAGATGCAATTATTTATAAGTACTTGGAATAGCTGATGCTGTATTCACAACATCCATCCTCTGAAAACGAATTTCAGGGGGGACAAATGCCTCAGTTTTTTGGTGGTCAATGGCAAAGGAATAAATCCCACTCAACTCAAGTGCACAGAATATCCTTCATTTTCAGATGCTCATTGGAGCACTCAAAATCCTTAGGAAGAAAAGCTGCCCCTTATAAAATATATTTAAACTTTTTCCTTAAGGAGGAATACAAAGGAAAAAATCCCTCTCATGGAATCATTGAATAAAAACATTCATGATTTGCATTATAGAAATTACAATAATCAAAATTTGCAGTAGCAATTTTGAGTTGTTAACAAAGATTATTATTATTGAGACCTGATAACAAAGCAGAAAGCATGACACTAAAAAGTTGCTTGAAGGTATAAGTATTTTCTATTTTGCAGCCAATCACAGAAGAAATTACTTTAATTACTTTTTTTAAAAAAAAAAAATAAGAAAACACAGGAAGAACAGCGGGGGTTTTGGAATGAGATGTTCTTTAAGGCCTCTTCCAACCCAAACCACTCCATGATTCCATGATTCTGTATGAAACAACACTCAAAGCTTCTAGTTGGTTGTGGGTTTTTTGTTTGTGTGGGGGTTTTTTTGCCAGCTAAATCCATTCTTCTACAGAAATAACAGAGATAATTTTGCATTATGGGGAATTTTTCTCAGGTTTAGGAATCACCCTGTCACTGCTGGAGGGGAACCAGGGTGGTTTTTGAGCCCTTTGCTGCTGTTCCCTCAGCAGATCTGGGTGTTCAGAACCTTCACGGGATGTGTGCCTTACACAGAGCTGCATCTCAAAGAAGTTGTGCAGAAAATTCTCTAAGTCCAGCTAAGAGGGGAAAAGTTTGAATTGAATAGAATTGTGCCCCTCTAGGCACAGGAGTACCAGCTACCAACTTCCTGAGGCAATAATTAAATTAATGCATAATGAAAATTCATTTGTATTAATGAATAGTGCATTAAGCAGGCATTAATATTGCATTAATTTTGGATTTTAAAAGTCAGATATTATGAAACTTAGGAATGTGACCTGTCCTTTATTTCTTTATGAAGGCCTGTGTGACTTTAGACAAAAAACCCACACATTTGATGAGAAGGCATGATTATGCTCTAAGGAGATCATAATTGACCATTTCTGGAGAAAAAAACAGGGAAAACAGACACCTCATAGAATCATGGGTAGAAACTGAAAGAATAGCAATGTAGATAATGAGAATCAACATTATTTTTCCCTAACAAGTAGATTTTGTAAAGTCTAG
>VYZT01034643.1:2414-14371 GCA_013400735.1 Pomatostomus ruficeps | reverse complement strand
AAAAAAAAAAAAAAAAAAAAAAAAAAAAAAAAAAAAAAAGTTGAACTCGCAGGAAACCTCACCAAGGATTTCTGGGAGCTTTGATTTTTCCTTGGAGTTTCGTGGAGATAAGCCATAAAACAAAATCAATGAAGATTTGTTCAGCAGGAGATGTGCTGAAATTCATCAGCCAGACAAACGCTTCATTGCATCAGGGAGCACGCGTGGGACCTCAACTGAGGACAGGCACACCTCAGTGTTTTCATTTTCCTTGGCATATTTGCTTATAGGAGAAGATAACAGCCCAGGACACCTGAGGCTGGCCTTGATCTAATTGCGCTGATTGGAGAGAGTCAAAAGTGCCTCTGGAAAATACAAAATCAGCTGAAAGTGATGTCAGAACCCAGTGCTGGCTGTCAGCAGGGGGGTGACTTCAGAATCACACTGATGGAAGTGTTTGCAGAAATTACTTAAAATATTAGTGGTTTGGTTATCTTGCTAATAATAATTTTTCAACTTTGAAAAGAAAAAAAACCCCCACAAAAACCCCCTAAAACCTCATGCACACACAAAAAAAGAAAACCAACAAAAACCAAACAAACAAAACCCAAAAACCAACCAAACAAAAAACAAGTACAAAACAAAAACAAAAGCAAAATAAAAACAAACAAAACAAACAAACAAACAAAAAGAAACCAAAAGAAACAAAACCAGACATTACTTCGTTGTTATCAAAACGATACTTTGTGTTTAGCCATCATCCTTGTTTTTCCTAGGCACCAAACAGCAACAAAATTCAAGGCTTTTTCAGCTCGTTCTGAACTTTAAGTACCTGAAAAGTACACTGAGTTTAGATGAGCAACAAAGAAATTTGCAAATTATTGCAGCCCATACATTACTAAAAATACAATAATTCTGCTATTTATTTAGGAGACTTTTCTGTGCTGTGTTCTGAGGGACTCCCTCTCAAACTCCAGAAAGATGACGAGCCACACCGTGGGAATTCAAGGGCACTCAGATGCCAATTTATCACTCCTTCTCTCTCCCAGAGCGTGTTCCAGCTCTGAGTTGCGCGATGCCAAATAATTTATTTCACACAAGCACAGGCTTCCCTGTCCCTGCCCCTCTCTCCGCTGGTTTCCAGCAGCATTATCCCAGCCATTCACCTGGCACAGGTAATTTCTGGTCAGGCAAACATGTCCTTGCAGTTTTGCCCTTTATAGTTAAGAAAATTTTATGATTTAAAGAAAAATTCCCCTTGGTGGGTGTGGTGTAGTCCTGGAAGGCTGGTGGGTTGGAAACACTCATGGAAATACTCATGGAAATATCATTGCGAGGTCCCTGTGCAGCACCACTCACCTGGAGGATTCCAGCAGCCAGAAGGCATTTTTAGAGGTAACATTATCAAGGTATTTCATTGCTGCATCGTGGCAGGAGTACCCTGCCAAGGATGCACCTTCTCCAGAGTTCTCTTACCTGTTCAAAATCCTCAACTGTCTGAAAATCTCCAGCTTCTCATCTGAAACCTGCCACGATTTTACTATTTATGTGTTATTGACACACACTTCTGCACCACCTCACTGTCAACGGGAAGCTCTATGTGGAGTGGTCTGAATTTAGTCTAAAAATAAATTTGTGAAATGAGGTAATAAAAAAATGTCTACAAAGCAACATCGTGTTATAGTGATGCAGTCATCTCGTAGCAGTGAAAAAAACTTGGTCCATTTTCCTGCTGAAACTGATATTATACCCAAATACTTTTCATGTCTAAGTCTCAGAGCATTCCCTGTGATCTTAATCATGAGCTCTGGAGCATTTTTAAGCTCAGGCAGCCACAATTCAACCTCAGACTCAAACCATGTAATAGTGCCATGTAGTGGCATCTATTGCACACCCACACCAATTTAAAGTGGTTA
This sequence comes from Pomatostomus ruficeps, assembly GCA_013400735.1. NCBI lineage: Eukaryota > Metazoa > Chordata > Aves > Passeriformes > Timaliidae > Pomatostomus > Pomatostomus ruficeps. Next base: position 12,476 of record VYZT01034643.1, on the reverse strand, counting down.
ACACACATTTTCTCCTATTGTTTCACCTCTTCCTCTTCTGTACTCTTTTTTCTTCTTCACCTACTTGTTCTTTTTTTTTTTTTTTTTCCCAAAATTGGAAGGCATGGGGGGCAGAGGGGGCAGAAGATGGGACTGTTTCTTTTAATCACTGGTATGTCAGGAGAAAAGCAGCAATGTCTTTTTCCCATGAAAAAATATAGTTATTTGATTACTGACTGAAATCTCATAACTTTTGTGCTGTGAGGCATGAAACTCATCCTGTCAAAAGAACAGCACCTTCAGTGCAGAGTTACTAAATATTTATTTCAGTGGCAGTGTTCTGTGAAGCTTCGACAGCTGAGATTGAGCCTTTCTCCCAGGCCCTTTCCCTTTATATTGATCACATTAACACTTTTAACACTCTGCCTTTGTAAATGGTCACCAGAGAGCTCTCACTCAATGCTTTTGCATTGAACAGCATTATGTTTGCAGGTGTATAAATCAGATGAACTGCCTTGATCCACCTGGGGTCACGCAGTGTTCAGCTTACACTCCTGGTGCCAGCCAGACCCTTGAATGAACCCTCAGGGTGATAGAAGGGGTTTTTTTCCTGCCCTTCCTAGAGCTTTTTTAAAATCTTCCCAAGCCCTGCTGAATCCCTTGTCCCAGGCCCATCAAAAAATTAAAAGCAAGGATGTAGATTCCACCTCTGGAGGAAAAGCTTGCAGCTCCTCTCCAGGAAATATTTTGTCTTTCTAAAAAACACAATAACTTTGTCAGAGGCAGGTGAGATATTTTCGACACAAGCAAGTTTTCAACACCACAAAGTCACTTCACAAGCACATGAGTAAGAAGGAAAACGTTTCAGAGAGATGGGAAACCTCCTGGATCTGCCTTGGGATGTTACTCTCTTGATTTGTGAGGAAAAACCCTGCATGAACCACAGCAAAGCCTCGAGCCCCAGCTCCCCAACGTGTGTCACCTGTGTCCTGATCACGGGCACGTAACCACTCATAGCAATTTTGAACAAAAACCACCAAAAGTGCACTTGTCTATCAAAAACGGGCTTTTGAGACAAGTCAGACCTGACTGTTTGGTTTTTTTTAACAAAAGCTTTGGCAAGATGCTGCATTGTTACATTCCTGCCCTAGATCACCCCCGGGGCCCACAGGATGGCACTGTGCCACAAAGGATGCAATCCTGAAACACTAAAATTAATATTGGACGGTACAATACAAACTCACCACAGCATTACAGCTTCTTTTTATGATGAGAATAACTCCCAGAGAAGAGAATTTTCTTGAGTGACAACATTTTTTTCTCTTAGTGCTAATACATGTGGTTGAATGTAATTTTTGGGACCTCGTGATAAAAAATGTTGTTGAATGTGATAGTCCACTTTTTATCCATTTTTCTTGTCAAGTAGTATTTAAACCAATACAATAAGAATTTAAGGTTGTCGGTGAAGTACATATACAATTTCTTTTTTTTTTTTTTGAAGTGCCACAAGGATGGGCAACAGTTTGAAACTGTAAAACAGTGTACAGCACTTGGGTTAGGATTTTGTGCTTAAAAGACAGGCCTGCAAAGTGCTTTGAATTAAAAGCTCTTCTCAAAAATACTTGTTCCTCTAACAGCTAGCTCAAAACACTTCTCTATTTCTCTATAAATACAATTTCTAAGGCCTGGTTTTTGTCACAAAACAGAGAATAACTTTCTGGAAGCTGCTCAGATATATCAGGCCTGATGATAAGAGTAAGATTTGAACCCTCCTTGAGAAAGTCCTCATGAATCAAATGTGTCCATATAATAATAATCTCAGCACAAATGTGCAACTACTTCCATGAAGACCAAATATTCCAGGGATTCTGGGGATGCTGCTGGCCAATGTGTATTTTCATGCCTGGCCTACATCAAGATTGTTCTCCTCAAAACTTGTGAAGCAGGTTTTTCTTTGTTTTTACAGACCATTCAAATAGTTCATTTGATATAAAATTCAAGTCAGTTCTAGTCAAAAAATAAAGGTCAGTTTACTTCGTCTGTAGAGAGGACTACCAGGAGGAAAACAGTAATGTGCAAATATCCTTGTGGGGATAACAAAAGTGCATTTGAAGCCGAGAAAATAAGAGTTAAAGAGGATATGATTAATCACTGAATACTTGCAGAAAGTAGATATAAACTGAGAACAAATATCCTAACTAAAAACTCGTTGATTTGGGCTTTATCTAGTGAACTGTCATTATCTCAACCCTCAATCTTTCTCACTTTTGCCCTTCCAGTTCTCACCACAGCAACTGGCTTTGTGGGGCTGAGGAGTTGCCTTCCAGGGTTAAGCCACAACACACAAAAAAGAAATAAAAAAAAAAAAAAATTGGACACAGATTATAGAGGGGGCATTTGAGAGCAAGAAACCTGCACTTTAGCAAAATGGCTTCATATATTCATTTGCTGAAGTGACAGCAGTAAAGACATACTGCACATTTAAATCCACTCATAATATTTCTCACAAGGTATTCACCATGAAATATTCAGTTTTTCAAGCTTCTGACAACTGACTTTAGGATTATGGAACAATTTTCCCTTTCCACTGACAAATTCTAGGTATTTTTCACTGCCAGGACTTTATCTGCAGGCTTTGGGTGTATCTTTTGTTGGGCTACGGTAAATCACCAGCTTGGAAAACTTTTCTCACCCTTCATACCTGTGGCCTTATTTTTGCACACAAGATTATGCTGTCCAGCAACTTCTGGGATCAGGCAGAATTTCCTGATATTAGAATAAACCATTTTGAACTTTTTTCTTTTTCTTGTTCTGCACTTTCCTTCCTCTGTGTCTCCTTCCTAGTGGTGCCTTGAAATTTTTGAGTCCATCAGGCTTCATAAATTGCTGCCTTTATGCAGCATAGTGGTTTGAGGATGTTTGTAGCAGAAAGGATGTTCTTCAGAAGCACTGAAATTCTATTTTTTATTTTATTACCAATGAATTATATCCTGCAGTAACGAAGGGCAGTGGCTTAGTGCCTTCACACTAAATTCGTCTTGGGAAGAGGCCATAATTGAATATAACTTTTCTATGACACCAGCATAATGTCCCAGTTGCCACCCTCACTTCTTAGCTGGTGCTAACCAAGGCCCAAATAAAAAATTCAGCCTGTAAAAGAGAAATTACTCTAACTTCATGTCCAGAGTTTTATCCTTAACTTCTGTTCATCTGTGAATATCAGAAAAAATTTAAGAAAATTACTGTTTATTTGATAACCACTCAGCCATAAATCTCCACCACATGCAGGAAAACATTCCCCTACCACTCAACAAATTCACCTTAAAAACACAACTGCATTCCACTTTGGTAAGTAGAGCTTTCAAAAAAAAATATACCAGAAAATGAAATTTCCACAGATAGAAATGCAAAAGCCCAGATCGTGTCTGTTTGGAGGGTTGTCAGCTCATTCTCAGACTCCTATCTCTGGTAAAGAGAATGCTTTATGCAGAAGGAACAATAATCTCTCTCCCACTAACCTGAACCCAAAACTGATAGTGTTTACTGAAGCCCTAATTCATTCATTTACTGAATATTTACGAACAACGAGGTTAAATACATTACAAGTGAAAAGCAAACTACTGCAAAACAACAAACAGCTGAATTTTATAATTTTTTAACTTGTGGACAGCTTTTCAACTTTTTCCACCTCCGCCTATTTTCCTTTCTTCACCACCTCCAAGAGATCTCCTCTTTTTTCTCCCCTTATTCTATTAAGCAAAAAATGCAAGTCCTTATAGTTAATAAGACCCTTTGCCATGTAATACAGCTAAATATCCTTTGTTGGGTTTGTTTGGTTTGTTTGTTTGCTGTTTTGGGGTTTTTTTCCTGATGTGCTTTCAAGGTGGGCGCCCCAGAATTTCCTTCAATTCCCACCCTGTTTGTTCTCAGCTTTTCTTTCCACAGAGCTTGCTGTCCCAAATTTCAAAGCTGTGAGCATAAGATTATATTTTAATATCTTTGTTGTGGGGAAATCCAAGAAAAACTGGTTTCTGTTGACTTTTTAACTTCCTTCCCGAAAGCAGGAAGGAAGTTTGCATCTGCAGGGCCTTGCCTTTGTCACAGGATGAACCACACCCCTGTTTTATAACATCTGATAACTTTTCTCTCCCTATCTTCCATCCAGAGTGACCAGGCTTGAAGTGAAATTATCCCTCTTTGTGTGGCTGATTAACTGGGAGGAGTAATAAAACAAAGAATGCAGTACATGATCTGTTCATTTGAGTCAAATGGAAGTGATAAATACAGAATGATATCATTTTTATTCCCAGAACTCCCAAGGGTTTTTTTTTTCTCAGAGCAGTCCCAGAGAAAGGTAATGCTCCTCCTTCCCACTAGAGTGGTGCTCTCAGGCTCACCAGCCTTGGTTCTCACAGCTCAGTAAAACTAGAAACAGATAAGTAAGAGAAATAGAACCTCCATGACACATAAATTTACTAACTTAATTCTATTTCCATTTGTGTTTCAATTATGATAAAATTAGTGGCCACTATAAATGCATAGAAGTCCATCACACGGGGTAGGATTTATTTACCCCTCCTATGAAAATAGCACAATACTTATGTGAGAATCTAATCAAGGTTTTATCCCTGATTAGACATCTAGCTGAGTCACACTCAAAATTTTGTAATGGCCAGGAACAGGAGTTCAAATATAGGCAAAATCAAGCATTTTGTATCAGGATAAGTGAAATCGTAACCACTTAATCAAAGAGCTGTTTTTAAAGGAAAAGAATAAAAAGTGTTACCAAAAAAAAACCCAAAACCCCACAACCCAACAACAACAACAACAACAACAACAAACAGAAAAAACCCAAACAAAAAATCAAACCAAACAAACCCAAAACAAAACAAAAAACAAAACCAACCAAACAAGCAAACAAACAAACAAAAACCCCAACACTACCTCAAAATCACATTATAGTTAAAACTGTAAACAAACTTCTAGATTCTAATAATTTTCCTAGCTCTTTTCTCATATTTCACCACTTCTTGGAGTTCTGAAGGTGAGGTCTTCAGTCTGGCAAGGAGCACAACAAGTTGTCAGCACCCCAAATCCTTCACTTGATGATGATGGAAGTTTCACCTTCTTTCCTCTAGGACCAGTTTGGGGGTTATTTTATGTTTATTAATGTGCTTTACACATTTTTTTATCAGTCTATAAGTCATATTCCATCCAAATTCACAATGTACATGGGGACTTTCTCACATTATGCACTTGTTCTTTGTTCTCTTTTTCACCCTGAAATGCTGACTTTACCCACTTTTCACTTTTTTAAGTGATCAGTGGTGAATTGTTGGTTGCCATTAAGTTCCCCACTGCTGCCTGTGCCTTGTCACTCCATGGTTGCTCCTCTTCTTGACATCCCACACCCCCACTTTTCAATAGCCCTGCCACCACACCAGGACTCCATTCCTCTACACCATCTCACTCAAAAAATATTTCATTTTACAGAAGAATAATGGCTTGTTACAGTTATCTACACAAAAACCCTGGATGTATCACACAAAGACAAGCAAAAGTAAAATAAATTAGGTATTTATGACCAAATTAGCCATCTGGTCTTTAGAAAAATTACTGATGTGGTTACACCACGAAAAAAACAGAGCTCCAGGCAGTGGAAGAGAGGGTCAGGCAAAATTAGCCTCCGAAGCCTTAGTCCTGAGACTTTGAAGCATTTTTCAGTGCTGCCAGCCCTGCACTGCCTCAAGCCCTGCATCAATTCCTCTGCAAAATGAGCACACCACTGCGAGGTTCGTGAATGTGTAAATAAGGACAGCTTACCCTGTGAGTTTTTGCTGTTTCTAGGAAAAACATGCACTATAAGAAGCAGCAGTTACTTGGAGAAGGTAGTTAGTTCATTGCACTGCAAAGAAAAACCTCTGCATTTTGAGTGGGGGTGTAGAGCAAGGGGTAAGAGAGTCACGACCAGGAATTAATGAATTACCCCAAGAGAGCTCAAAAAGCTCAAAAACAACACACTCAGGCACAGGGTGGGGTTCTGGGGGTTGCCCTGTGCAGGGCCAGGAGTTGAACTCGATGATCTTTTTAGGTTATCCCTTCCAGCTCAGGATGCTCCCTGACTCCATGAGATACAAATGTGCTGCAAGCAGGAGTCTTGGTGAATCTTGGGGTTCCTTATCAAAGCCAGAATCTTTCAGTAAACCTGGTCTTTCTTGCTCTTTGTTTTATAAAAACTTCACATATCACTGCTACAAAAGCAAAGGCAAAAGAAAACTCCCACTTATTCCAAGTCTGAAAGATTAAAAACACAGTAATGAGAGATTCCCTGTTGCCCTGGGTGAGGCCGACACAAATGACACAAAATGAAATTTGTTCAGAATTTGAGCTCTAAAGGTCAAATCCTGAAAACAGAGCTCATGTCTACTTATCCTGAGGAAACCTAATGCTGGTCACACTGGACATCGTTAAGATGCAACAGACAATTACCCGTAATTAGGTTGCAGATGCTGAGCACCTTTTCCAGCCTCACCTCTCACTCAGGGCAATGTGTCCTCCCGGCTCTGATGCAGGAGAAAACCCTCCCAACCAAGAGGACTTTCCCAATGACACTAAGATGAATTTTAATGTTAAAGTTACCTGGAAGAGGTCAGCACAACAACGAAATAAAATAATTACTTTAAACTTCTCAAAATTTTGCAGGCATTTTTACAAATTTCACCCTTCATAGCTTTTCTTTTTCAAACCCACTATTTTTACTGAAAATTGACAAAAATGGGGGGTGAATTACAAGGTTACATAACCCAAAAAGAAAACAACATGGATTTTTCTATTCAAGAAAGTGTTTCAGCTGACTTTTCTTTTTTTTTTTGGTTTTTTTTGGTACTTATTTCACTGGAATCTGAAAAATGCCTGCTTTACTTTTCTAGTATGAAAGTTGTGTAAAGTTTTCGATCCATTCACAAAATCTGAATAAGTTATTACTTGCTTTTTGAGATTTTCTCAGGTAAAAAACCATGCTGTACTTGCTGCTTCTGTTTGTTCCCCAGTGTTTCGCCTGTAATTTCTGCTGTCCCTGAAATGATACGGTTATAAATAAATCTGACGTGCTATCAAAGTTAATTACTTAAAGCCTTACAAGCTTGGTTGATTCCATGTACATTCACCAACCACGCACTGAGAGCAGCATTTATATGGCCTTTATATGGTATTAATGCATCATCTGCTGATGCAGAGAGTGACAACACTACCTGGGCAGCCCAGTACGAAGTTGTATTTTGGAAATATATGTATGTATCAGCAGCTGATACTACATCAGGCAGATTTACCCTAGCAGACAGCTCGTAAATTCAAGAATTAATCAAATTAACTATAAAGAGCAGAGGTTACTGGCAACCCCCTCATGGTGTGTTTACTCTCAGCAGAAGCCTTGGTGGGCACAGCAGTTCACTATAGACTCTGTCCTGAGTGGGAGGCTCCAGCAAGGGTCAGATGATGCCAGATGGATGTGGCTCCTTACAGGAGCTTGGTCCCAGCCCTAACAAGCTCGTCAGCCCTTGGACAGACAAGCAGAGTGGAGGCAGGACCCCCAGCCAGGTGCAGCTGGCTAATCAGGTCTTGTAATTGCCTTGTTCCTTCGCATTTCTTTTCCAAATCTAGCAACCACGTTGTTGACTTTGCCCATTTAGTGGCTTAAAATTCATTTTGTTTCAAGTCAAAAATCTCGTGTTTAGTTCAGAGTGATAGAGCTGAAGGCTCAGCACAGCCCCATGGGCAGAGAGCCTCTGGCAGGCTCATGTGCCCGGGGTCAAGGCATCTCCCCACCAGCTCCAAGAGCCTGGACAAAGTGCTGCCCATGAGTCTTCAAAAGCACAGAGAAACCCTCTGTATGAAATGTGTGTCCTGCAGCACAGCAGCAGCAAAGGAAGATGAGTTTTCACATTCAAAATCAGTCTACAGCACTTGCCCAGTCTCCTCTGCTCTGAGAGTCACCCATTCCACAGAATGGTTTGGATTGGAAATGACCTTCAAGATCATGTAGGTTGTGCGGTTTGGGCTGGGGTGGAGTTAATTTTCATTACAAAAGCTGGTATGGGGCTGTGCTTTGCATTTGGTATTGATCAAACAGAAATGGTTTTGGTTCTGCTGGGGGCTGCTCTGCTCCTCACCCACCCAAGCAGCAAGTGAGTGCACAAAGAGGGGACACAGCCAGGACAGCTGACCCCAGCTGACCCCAGGGACATTCCATGTGGTGCCCTGCTCAGCCTGTAAAGCTGGGGAAGAAGGAGGAAGGGGAGGGGAATGTATGGAGTGATGGTGTTTGTCTTCCCAAGTCACTGTTAAACACAACAGAGTCTGGATTTCCTGGGGGTATCTGAACCCCTTTCCGCCCATGGGAAATGGGGAATGAATTCTTTCTTTTGCTTACTTGTGCACACAGCTTTTGATTCGCCTGTTAAACTCAATTAATCCCTACCTCAGCCCATGAGTTTTATCAGTTTTGCCCTTCTAAATCTCTCCCCCAGCCCACTGCAGGGAATGAGTGAGTGGCTGTGAGGTGCTTGGTTGCTTTCTGCGTTAAACCACAGGCAGGGATGTTTCTTCTCGAGCACATCTGGCTGAGGGGAGGATGTGATGGTGCATTTACCTCCTTCCCCAGGCTTCTGAACTCCACTATGATCTCAGAACTGCTTGTTAGGCCTTGGCTTTGACAAGGAGCACCTGGTCTGAGCCCCTCTCGAGCTCATTAGGAACACCTTCTGCTCCCAGGAACTCGTGCTGCTTAACGAGTTCCTGCTTTTTAACCAACAGACTTGGAAGTTTATTTTTCTTGCCCAAATCCAGGTGAAGCAATGATTTTGTTATCGAACTTTCAAAGAAAGTTGACGACCTGAATTATGGCTGGGGTGAAAAATTATGATGGTTAAACCACCTTGCCAACTTATAAACAGCGGTCAAGAGACTTCTGAGCTGCCTTGGACAGCACCAGGCAGCTGTGAGCAGCATCTTCCTGGGAGTGGGACCCTTCTCAGAACCAGTGAACTCTAGTTTGCTGTACCTGCAGCACTGCAAAGTAGTGACAGATCCTGAGCTCATTCCCCTGCTCTTCAACCTTCGTCCACTGAGAAGACGCAAAATCTGCTGACATGAGTCAATCACTGAATTCAACGGTAATTTTTCACATATATAAACCTTGTATGGACTCTTTAGGTCTCTGTGTGTGTGAGTATCAATATGCCACAGCAAACACACCAGGAATGTCCCTCTCCTCCACCCTTAAGTAACTTAGATCTGTAAGTTAGGCCCAAAAGTGAGTTACTGTTGTGTTATCCTGTATAAATATTTTAACTTAAGCCTACGAGAGTTTAATTTATCAATTAAGAACTGATAATTTTAAGTGTTGTAAAACTTTTAGGCCTGAAGTGCTGTTCAACTCCTAAGCTCAGTTTAGCCAGGGGTTCCACTCTGAACCGTGTAACTCAACAGGGGGAAGTTCCTTATTCTTTTTCATCCTTGCCCTTTCCTACCCTTACCCTTTTCTCCCCCTTGACTGCCACCCAGCCTCCACAGAGATTATTTTTGGCTTAGATTAATTGATTTTTAAATTTGTTTCCTTTTTTTCCATCCATATAACCATCTAGTCAGTAGCACAGTGAATCTTGCCAGTGAATTTTGTGGTGTTTTCCTTTTTATACTAAATCCACTTTTGCCAACACTTTTAGTTCTTTCAGCCAAAGAACTCTCATTGGCAGCAACCTCTCTGCTCAAAACCAAAGGAGACGACCAACCTGGTTTGATCTTTTCCTCAAAGAACAGTGACATTTTTAATTCCAATTGCATATCTGACTGCATAGGAAAAGCTAAGAGAAATCCTTCTCCCTTCTGTGAAAAATGAGGCAACTCTTGAAGTTTAAATGAAAAGAAACTTAGGTTTATTAATAACAAAAAAGGGTAATAAAATAAAAAAAGGAAAAATCCGGGTCCACGGTGATAAGAGACACTTGAAGCTGAGAACAGCAAAAACCCCAACACAAAACCCCTGTCAGTGCTGGGCCTCGCTTGGGTATCCTCAAGCAGAGTTAG
>VYZT01034642.1:93290-103792 GCA_013400735.1 Pomatostomus ruficeps | reverse complement strand
GCTCAGTGGTTGTGAGACGTTTGCTGTACACAAAGTGTTAGGATCAAAATACTTCTGAAAAAGTCAGGAGAATCCACAAGATATCTTCATTCAGTTCAGGCAGGAAAGAACCTACTTTATGAATAAATATTCTTCAAATAACTCACTCACAGCAGGAGAAGCAAATCTAGAAAAAAAATAAAGGAAATCAGACACTTAAAAAAGAAACTTATTCTGCCTCAGAGAAAGAAAAGACCACTGAGGTCTGACTCAACCAAAATCAAACTTCACATTAAACAAATTGTACCATTGATTTAGCCCAAAGTCTTGACTTTTCCTGGTAAAAGAGCATGACAATAAACTGATCTCGTACATCTGTTAGACTGAGCCTTTCGTGTAATGTATCAGAAGGTGTTTTTCAGCACATCCCATTCTGACAACATTAATCAGCAAAGCCCCTATCAAGCCAGAAAATTTGCAGAACAGATTTGCAGGATTATTATTAGACCAGAGGCCCTGACACAGCAAGAGCCTACCTACGGGAACTAAGTGCATGACAAGCTATATAAAGTGTTTTACTGGGAGACTGTGATTTTTTCCAGTACAAATGAAACAAAGAAAGGATTTCTGAAGCACAGAAGTCTGAATCTCAGCTAAAATTTGGGTACTTCAAGTCCCTCAAAATACTATTTCATTATGATGGATTGTCAAGAAATTATTCTTTCAGTTTAAGATATATTTGCTGTATTAAAATCCAATGCCATTACAAATTATGTGCCAAGTAGAAACAAAAAATTAAGACAGAGAAATTGTATAAACTGTGAGATGGTCTGCGTATATACCTCTACACCATAAAAGGACGTTTTAATGCTAAACCTCTTCTCTGTCTTGCAGGTGTGACTTGATGTCAGTGAACTGATATGTCCTTATATTTACTACTTTTAGGTAAATTAATATAAAAATTTGGACTAACCCTTCTACCACAGGAAACTCTAGTCTTGTTTAGAGCAAGGCATCAGTTCTTGCCAGGTCAAAGATTTCAATTTACCCAAAATGAACCCAGTTCCTGCATATTGATTGCTCTTCCTAGCTGTAAATTATCACTTATTATTTTGAGGGCAGAAGTGTTGATAGCTTCCTGCTATTACTGACCTAACTGAAATTAAGTCTATAGTACAATTTTCTATTTATAGCAACTAAAATATGGCTGGAGTGCTTTAGTATTTCCAATCTTACGAAATAATAAATCCCAATGTCAAATACTCTTTTGGTCAGTGGTGTTTTATTGAAGCCAATAAATCTGTTCAAAAGTAACTTCTGGAGGACTGATATTCCGTTAAAATATACACATAATTTGTCAGCAATCTTAATTCAAAATGCTTAAGAATTCAGTGTTCTTCTACATGTGAACATTAAGAACCTTCACATGGCATAGTGTGGTGAGGGGGAGGAGAAGGAAGATTTGAAAAGATTCAGTGGTGGTAGCTTGGGATTCATAGTGAAGTAGGAGCCCCTGGCTCCTGCTTGTGCAGAAAAGCTCTGTCCATGCACCAAATCGATGGTTTCTGGTCCAATTCTCCCCAATTATTTCCTTTTCTGAACCACAAGATACAAGTCCCCTGTTGAGCTGCTCCTCAGAGAAGCTAAGCACTGACCTGGCACAAACCCTAACCAGTAGGGATTTCTCTAATACACAACTGGAGCATCTCAATGGGGTAAAGAGAGGGAGAACTGCACAGTTATAGCTCGTGTTCAATTGACTGAATGAGTACAAGCTTTAAGTTGACAGAGCTGTCAATCCGATCTTCTTCACAGATCGCTTTTTTCTATCTTAAGAATTCACATATCCTTGCTAGACCAAATTGTAATGTCTCTTCTTGAGTAAAATGGGATCAAATGAATCAGTAAAGTCAACCAGAAATAGACTTTGTTACCCTTTTCATTTGCTTTCAAATTGTGAAAAACAGAAGTAGAGGCAAGAACAAATAGCTGAAAATTCAAACTCCCTCTGTTGGGACCTTCTGTCAGCAGCACCATGAAGGCTTTGGTCATATCACATCTGTAGCTTTCGGGAGTGTGCTGAGCTTAAGCTATAGTCTTAAACTGGGTTAACTGATTTGGGTGAGCAGTGCTCAGTACAGTCAGTACAGCAGTGTTGCTGGAGATTTATACCTTCTGGAGGTCTGGACCATTCCCTATTTGCCAGTGGAAAAGGTCTGGGCTATAGAATAGGAACTGTTGCCTAGAAAAAAATTATTCATAATAAGTACTCAGAGCAATGTTCATGGCCTAAAGCAGGAAAAACAGTAAGGTGCAGCAGAAAACATTCATCTGACCAGAATAAGCATTCAGCAAGACAAACTACTATCCATATCCATTTATTCCTGATACTGTTTTAAACTAAAATAACTCTTCAAAGTATAAAGAACAGAAATACACAGCAGAAATTTCTCTTTTAGGGAAGCATTTTTTTCCTCTGTTAGGTTTCTTACGTTCAAGAGGATGAATAATTTATGCATGTGCTTGTTACAGCTCTTAAAGGTCTAGGTAACACATCTATTTTTTCCAGAAAAAAAGAAAGTATTCTAATGCAGCACTTGCTTCTTAGATGTGAGCAATTCAGCCTAAATCTGTAGAAAATAAATGCTCATCATAAGATACTGCCAAGGAAAAGCAATGAAAAATGTCCAATCTTGCCACAAAATTTGGAGTCAAAATCATTGTGCACCCTCCTGAAATTCCCACCTCTAATAGGACAGTTGGAAGAAGACAATATGACTCGGGGGAAAATGCTTTAATCAGTGCAGAATTAATTTTAATTACTCAAAAGCTATTTTTTTCATTCTTACAGTCAGAATGTACATATAAAATCACACCACCAGCAACTTTCATTTGTGCACTTTCTGTGTCTGAGTTTGAGTATTTGTGCCTTCTGCCTAAAGTGAGAATTACAGCTGAGATTTTCCCCAAGATATTTAAAGGAATTAAGGTGTGCATTCCCATTAGACAGCAGCACAATGTGGATCTCTACATTCTCCAGGTAACTCCAAAAGTCCCATTAGCTCCTGTGGCTCCATTGTCTGTTCTTGTCCCAGGTGCTTCTTTTTTAGGGCTGATCTTATGCAGCAAATGGGGAAAATGCCTGTAGTGAGACCAGATTTCTGAGGATGGGCAGCATCTACATTATGCAAACAGCAGATTCCCTTCGAGACCTTCACAGGAGTTCTTGTCACAAACAAGGCAGGGAACTTGCCACTTGCTCTAAGACTGCTGCACTGTGCACCTGGCATTTCAAAATGAGTAAAGTGCTCAGGTTCAGCAGACTGGATCCCACACACTGTTTCTTTGGTTTGGTTGTTTTCTTTTCCTCTTATATTAGGCAGTGATGCAGAGAACCCTCTTTGGAGACCAACTTTCCACAGTTAGGCATGATTTCAATCATGGGACTCCTAGGGCTCAATGAAACAAAACAAACAGATGTTTCAAGTTTTGAAAGGAGTGTAACAACATAAATAAGAAAGTGATAATACTGACAAAATCTAGCTTAATCTACTTACTAGTCAACTTTTTATACTACATATTACCAGATCGTTTTTCTCACAGTCTAGTTGAAAAATCTAATTCTCAGATTTGCCTGTTGTATTTTTTATATCCCAAAATGATGCAGGGTGAACAAATATTTAGGGCACATCTTTATCTATGCTTTACTCAAAACTGACTCTTTGCCTAGCACAATGTACATGCCAGTTTAGATTACGAGGTTTAAGGGCAGGATCCTTCTTTTTGCTTTTTTTCCATTCAATGCCCAACAAAATTGTCCATTTTCTGTAGGTGTTTCCTAAGAGCCAGTATTTAGGTAAAGAAAACTCAGGGCTTGAAGATAGGAGCCAACCTAAACTTCATTTTGGCATTTATTCTAATTATATTGTTGACCTTGGAGGCCATACATTTTTGATGTTTAAACACCTCTAACACCTCCAAGGCTTGGGTCAAGGAAACCCTTGGAGCACACTGACCAAGGGCTTTGTCCATGTCTGTCCAACCAGGTACAAGATATAATACTAGCGAAAATTATTTGGCACAGGTTTATTATTAAAGAAAAAGACCATCAAATTTGGAAAAGAAAATAATATATACTTGGGAAAACCACTAATTTGCATATGTATTCAAATGTTCAGTGAGGCTTGCAAAGTCTCCATTTTAAGTGATAGACCCTTGGAATAGCACTAATGAAAACACTTCTGTTCTATATTTCCTGTGTGTACTTTCAATTTATTTATGAAAATGAAGGCTTGATTGTGTATTTTCCTCTGCCATTTGGTAGCCTGACATCAAAACTCTGAGTGACATGACACACAATAGATATATGCACCATGAAGCAGGCACAGTAGGGGTCTGGAGTATTTGTGTTTTATTTCCAGTTAAACAATACACAGGGGGCTGTCACACTAACAAGGTATATAATGATTGACTTGCTCAGCCACTCTGAGACCTTTGCTCTGATACATCTGAAATCTCAATAAACAGGAAATTTGTGTTTGAACAGCTGTTTATTTTGAAATGCTGTGCTCTATCCACTTTCTTTTCTGAACAGTACATACGGTTCATTCTTATTTAATTTGGAAAAAAATAAAATAATTTGTTCAAATTGAGTCATAGTTGTACAAATTAAAGATTTGAAAATTATGTTTTGTTTTGTTCTTTTCACACTTCTCTTTATCATGTCATTTGCCCTTTTGATATACACAGTTTGCAGACAATCCTTAGCAATATGACTCTGAACTCTGTAATGCTGCAACTCTTTTATTGGAGGCATCATCATGCAAAAAGATTCATATGGCCATCCTATTGTAGAAAATCCACAGAATAATTTAACAATCACATTACTTTATGAGCACAAAAAATGTCAGGCTCATAGCCCCATAATGGTGTCTATCATCCTCGATCTCATACAAAGAACTGTAAGAAGAGAAAGTCTCTGCAATGATCACCCCTGAAGCTTGGTTACACGAGTTTCAGGTGCAGCGATGCTGCCTGCAGCCCTCTCCAAACTGCTCTAGAACAGACTGAGGGATATGTAAACTCTGGCTCTCCCACTCTTACATGCTGCATAAACCACCATGAGTAAGAATTAGAAATAAGCAACCAAACATTTAAAGTAAAGCAACAATTTAATCTTTTGGCTGTGAGAAAGGTTTCATCCAACTAAATAATTTTTATACTCAAATTCTGAGGCATAAAGTCCTGTTTTGTAAGGATTAGTTTTCATGCAGTACAATTTTAATTCCTTAGGGAGTAGGGATGGACTTCCTGCTACTGGATCACACAACAGTTTGGCTGAGTTTGAAAGGCACCAATATTTCTTCTATATCGAGGTCTTTGATCCATCTTAAAGCTGATATCCTGGGCTAGAAATGATGAAGGATTGTCATTTGTGAGAGCTCCATGTGATTCTCCGTTGTGAGAGCTACCATGATCTTTTTAGAAAAGGCAGCTTGCATAACTTCAGCCCATGGAACAGGAGCCAGTGTCCACAGCACAAAAGATTTAACTCAGTCTATACATGCACTCTTTACAGTTTCAGTAAATATAGTGGGCTTTAAAACTTGAAAGTTCTATCATTTTACTGTGCACACACATTTTAGCCAAACAACAGAACTCTGTGAAAAATGACCACTCAACTACTGAGCTTTTGGCAAGTGAGGAGGCACAGGTCAAAATCCTCAGCCATGAAAAATCAATACTCCTTGATTTATAACAGCTGAAGCTCTGACAGCACCAGTCTCTGGGTAAAGCTGCCACACTAGACAAAATGGAGAGACATTTGCCATTCTTGCACCATAAAATGAGGCCCAACAGTCAGCTTCTCATCTCCTAAAATTCAGTGAAGCCAAACAGGATCCTGCTCAAAGAGTTCAGGTTTGCTTGTCCCTGAGCAGTGATCTTTGTCTTGTATCTTTGAATTTACATTAGAATACATGGGTAATAAATCATTTCTGCCATGTGAGATGCACAGCATTCATTGAAATTCACTGGCAGCAACTGAAAAACTTTACCTGCAACAGGCAACTGGACGAAGCCTTGTGGGTGAGCTCTCCTGGGTGTGGACATGTAGGTCTGTATCAGCCAACACTCAGCTGGAAAAGATTGACCACTGTCTGGTTCTATACCAACAAAAACTGGAGAGAGGGAGGCATGAAGAAGATTGGAAAAGATAAAACTGGGTACATAAAATTTCCTCTTTAGACTCTGAGGATCTCTAGCCCATTGATCTTTGTCCTAGTACTGGATGTTTCTATTAAGGAACACTCAGCACAGAGTATAAAACTCCTCTAACAGCAGGTAATTTTACATTGGATGGCACTGACGATGCCTGTAAGCTGTTTTTTGCTTACTTAACTATTTGTCTTACCATAATGTTGCTTACATTTTACTTTGATAACAAAATGTAAGTGGGAGTTTAAAGTCAGTGCTTAATATCTTGTCTATGTCAGCCACATAACACATCCTGCTCTTCTTCAGACAGGCTGCAGATAAACAAGATGCTTTTCCTTAAACACAGTTTGCCACACAGAAGCAATATACAGGCAACCTACGACAATTGTGAGCTAGAAGCAGAAATCCCCTCACATTTTGCTGGGAGGACAATCCTGTCTTCTCTTTTTTGCTTTTGTTTTAACATTTCCTTTTCTTTCAAGGTGGCCAGTGGAGGGAGTTGGCAGCACATTCCCCCTTTCCATGATCAAGCTGCCCTTTCGATGCTCCCAGTCCATAACAGAGATTGTAATATTCAGCAATGTTCTGCACAGGCCGCTTTGCTGCCTGAGGCAAAAAAATGGGTTTGGTTTGTCTTGCAGTCAAGCATGTATTCGTGATCCACAATTCACCTCAAAGGCCACAGCCAAACTAGCAGTAGCAGATTCAAGAGCTGTGGTGATTAAATCAGTCGTAAAGACAAAAGAAACCAGAAACAAGTTTATTGCTTGCCAAAGGAGCAACAAGAAATAAGTGGCTGTAGATTCAGATGTCCCAAGGTCTTTGTGTCTGTATCAGTGCTGGTAAATAAACTGTGACCTAGTGCTTGTCCCCTTTGCCTACACTTCATTTCCCTCAAGCGAGGCAGCCTCAGAGAGGTGCATCCTCCTTCTGTGCTCTTGCCCATCCCTCTGTTGGCTCCTGAGACTGCTCCACTCCCAGCTCTGCAGCCCTCCTGGTGCTGTGCCTACGGTCCGCACACCTGAGGCATAATCCAGCTCCTGTGAGGTTGGGAGGCAGTGGGGAGCCCTGCCCTGGAGAGAAAGAGAGCTGCAGGATGGCTGAGCACAATCCTCCTGCATCTCTGGGGCCATCACGAGGAGAACAGCTTGACAAAGCTGAACCTCAAGGTATAGGCTGGGGTACAGGTTGCTCCATGTTTTCAGGCTCTGCATCCGTATCCACAGGAACAGCTGTGCAGCGTTTTATAGGTGTGCTGAAAGCTTTAGCCTACTACCCTACTATGCTTCTCCTTTGCTTTTCCTGTTATCTACACAAAAAGCCAAAAAAGAGCTATTTTCTTTCATTTATCGCCTGATAACAGGACAAAAAATAGCCTAGAAGCCTGTACTCAGGTTTGTCAGATGAATGAAGTATTTGTTCTCATCAAAGCTCAGGGACACTCATCCTCACCTACCTGTGAGCCCCTGTCTTAAACCTAGGGAAAACGCCTTCCAGAATTCTTCCCGGGGGTGTGGGGAAGGAAGGATCTTTTCTTCTTTGTCTGTACTTGCATTGCCAAAGCTAACGTCAAGGAAAAGCATTTTGTGTCTTTGCAATTTCCTTGGACAGATATATGAAGTCTGACTTGCCTGACTTCCCTTTGAGTTCTGAACAAATTGTTCCCTATGTCACATTCCATTATGAATATCTTGGGATGTTTGTTTGGTTTCTTCCTGGCTTGAAAATTAAAAAAAAAAAATATAAAAGAAAAAGCATACTTGTTTAAGTCATCCTTTAATCAACACCACACAAAAATTGCTTCCCTAGGTAATTTAAATAGCAGCACTGCAATTCTTATATACCTTTAGATACTGAATTTAATCAAATAAAATCTAGTTAGTGGGCAAAAATACTTCCAAAATAGTCTTTAATGACTGGGAACTTACCAGAAAATCTTTGGGAATACACAAATGCAACAAAGCATATTATTTCAAGAAACACAGTCTAAAGAGAGCCACCCAAACTCAGATCTTGTTCATATACTCACAAATGCTACACAGTCTTGTCATCTTCAGGGAAAATCAGACTTCAGGTCCTGCTCTGAGTAACGCCCCTGTTTCAGTAGGATTCAGCCACATACACTCAGATCCCACTGAAGTCAAGAGCACTCAAATGATATTGGCCTGTGGGTATGTGACTCAGTACTTTCCTGAACAGGTGTGAGTTTCATTTGTGTTTAAAAGCATTGCCTGAGAGAGGGTTTAAATGAACACTGTCAGCTCAATCAGCAGCCACTGTGAACCAAACTGCAGCACCATTTTTTAAGAATTCCCTGTTCCTGTATACTTCTCATAAATGTTAAAGAAATAAAAAAGTGGTATTTAACTCTGCTGATATAAACCCTTCACCTTTATGTTATACTCTGGGAAAGTAGAAAACATATCTTTCATCCAAGTTCTCCATCGATTCACCTTTAAAAATTCTTAGTTCTATAATTATTAATTTTCCTTGTTACTTTTATATCTGTGCCCTGTTGAATTCCAAATGTCTGAATCAATATATTTTTATATTTTAAGCACAGCAGCCATGTAATGGAACAAAGGTCCGGCCACTAAAATTTGTCTCTGCATGTCAAGGTAACTGCTGGACTCTTGCATTACTGGTACAGTGGCTCAAATATTTCTAACTATAAAACTGATTCAGACATCTTTGAACTGTCCCTATTCAGTAATTAAGTATTATTGTGCTACTTTACAAATGGGAAGTGAAGGGCCAAGGATCCCATTCAATGCGCTGGATGGATGTCTCAATGATTTACCCCAGCCTTCACAGAAAAACAATACAGAGCAGGGACGTAGGGTCCTATTTCTGGTAGGAGTCTAACCCCTTCACATCAACTGCTCAGGTAAGTAAGCACTATATTTATATTTAGTCCACACTAATCTAAATTTACCTCACAGCCTCCTAACACTGGGAGCCTACACACAGTTTAAGAGTCTGTCACAAAGGTTATCTGAAACCTCATTCACTTTTTCACAGATAAAGCTCTCTTAGCGGATGCGGCTTTGACATAAACAGGCAAGAATTCCAGATATGTTCTCCTAAGTGTTAGTAAAAGAAGCTTGGAACTTTGCTACCAGAAGGAAGACAGGCTTGCAATTGCTGCAGAGTTTCAAATAAAAAACAATCTCATTACCCCTGGTGCCACTGTTCTCATTCCTGTCAGTGGAGTGACAGAGGTTCAAAATCAATGTGAGTCCAGACACAGGCCCATTCCTTTCTCTAGTAACCCTCAGAAATGCAGTTGCAGTTGCAGCTGAACTCTCCTGTGATGTAGTACATGCAAAAGTATAAACAAGATTTATAGGTTGGAAAAATTACAAGAAGTTGAGGTTCCCAAATGATAATGTTTTGTCCAGACGGAGACATGTCCAACGCTCCAGAGAATGATAAGCTCCTTTCTTATGAATAAAAACATCTACATCAAAATTCACAGATGGAAGATCCCAAAGTCAAAATCATTTCCAAATGTCTTGGTCACAATATATCTTCTTACTCTATTCTCTTCTTAAGCCTGAGAACTGTGTCTATTTTTGTGTGCATGCATGGACAGATTTGTGTTTGGATATAACGGCCAATTCTGTTCACGCTAGTCAGTATATACCAAGTAATAATTGCATCAGAACAGTTAGAACAGCCTTTCCCTTTGTATTTTGGAAATGCTTTTTCTCATGTTCTTAGACAGTTGGCCACTTTGCTTCAAGTCATTGCCTGAGGGTCTTTTTTATACCATGAGACTATTGCTCAATGCTGTGATGGTATTGGCCATGCTAAAGCACTTAGCAGGGAGGATCATGTAAAAGTTCCTTTCTTCCAACCTAGTCAGACAGAAGAAAAACAAAATATAAACTGAACTTTTTAAGGCTCCATTAAATGTTTGTCCAAGTGTGAGAAGAAAATTCAGGTCAATTTACCTATGCCTCAAGCACACCTTAGAGTTCATTAAAATAAAAAAAACAAACTTCTAATAAATATAACCATCACTTAGAAAGGGCAAAAGTGTCCTTATAAGCTAATAAATCTGTAAAACATCACATACGGAATCACAGGCTCTCTGCTTCTCTTAGCTTGCTTCCTAGAGATGGCTAGCCATAGGAAATAAATAGAAAAACTGGCATTAATATGTTGTTATATTTTACCCACAAGCCTATTTACTCTAATATTTTCTTACTGCAGGAGCTGTAAAA
Source organism: Pomatostomus ruficeps (assembly GCA_013400735.1). Lineage (NCBI taxonomy): Eukaryota > Metazoa > Chordata > Aves > Passeriformes > Timaliidae > Pomatostomus > Pomatostomus ruficeps. The sequence goes on along the minus strand of VYZT01034642.1, from coordinate 93,368 downwards.
TGAAGAAGTTTATGGCTTGTATGAAGCTCAATAAGAACGATGATTCATCTCTAGAACAAATATTTGGACATTAAAAAA
>VYZT01034642.1:63495-93278 GCA_013400735.1 Pomatostomus ruficeps | reverse complement strand
GGAAATTAAAAAAAAAAAAAAAAAAAAGGAAGATTCAAGAAAGGATGCCTGCCTTAATATAGATCCTTCTGTGAAGAGTACTGTCCCTACCTCCATCACCAACTGACTCAGCTCACCTTTTCACTCTGAGCAATCAACAGATCACTTGCTCCTTTTCCAAATTTTCCTGACCCATGTAATGTATAGTGTTGTAAGGCTTCTTCACATTGGTTAATTAAATTTTTCTTGGTCTGTAGTCTGGCAGTGAAAACTACAGGCATGGACTAGCCCTGTCCATGCTTTTAAACTCTCCTAGTCTCCAAGAGGCCAAACTGCCTTTGGGGAGTTGCTACCTCCTGAATCACTCTGAGTTGGCTGCGAGCTGTTATTTTCTGCGGGTCACAAGTGTTCCATTCATGGGCTGTTGCACTGGTAGCAATAACAGTACAGACAACCAGGTGCCTGTGCCCTGGAGCCTTCCCTGTCACCATTCAATTTCCTGGCATAGATGCAGCCATTTGCTCAGTCCAGCATGGCCCAAGTGCATAATCTTTTCCTACCTCTGAAAATCAGTTTTCCAACAGCTAACTCTGTACTCTACAGTAGCTCCGTCTCTTTGTGTTTCTGCTGACATTCCCTAAGTTCAAAAGTTGTTAGGGATTTCTTGAGTAAGAAAAACACTGAAAAAGAGACATCACAGCTCACAGATCTGACACCATGCTTCCAGTTTACACAGCTTTCTGGCCATGAAGAAGGGGCCAGCAGTGCTATACATGAGATTTATTTGCAACTACAGTTGCAGTAATATTGCATTATCAAACAATCCCTCCAGAAATAAGGATTATGTTGAGGTGTGCTCTGGCCAGTTTCGGTTTACCTCATGGCCAGGCTCTGCTATATCCCCTCCCCCCCCAGCATCTGTTTTCTCCCCCCTGGAGGGCGCTGTATTGCGAAATCCTATACAAAGCCCACCAAATTCAAACCCTGCACTCCTCCCCTACGGGATGTTGTACCCTCCCCCCTCCCCCTCGTGTCTGTATTTATGTATCTGTAACACATGATGCCAGTGCTTCCCCAGCACGACTCAGGTGCTGAATAAACCATCTGGGAACGCCCCTCCGCTTGTCTCTCCTTCTTCGGCGTGCCTGGACCATCGTGGGGTTGGGTAAAACCTTGCAGGAACTTCGCCAGCCCTATGCCCGGTGCCCCTACCGACAGCATCGCGGCAGGATCACACCCACAAGAAGTCTTAACAACTATTGTGAGAAATCTAGAAGAGTAAATATCAAAATAAAGCACCTTATTTAAACCTCCAATAGAGCTGAAAAGAAGTTTTGGAAAAAAGTGGCAAGATTATGAGAAAGCATTAGACGACTAAGGGCATCCTTTCCAAAGGAAGTGAAATCTCATACTTTTAATGGAAGAAAAGAACCTCTTTTAATTACAAAATTACAGTGACACTCTTCATAAATAGACTACCTGGTTTAGCAAGTAATTTGTTGCTGCTGCATCATCAGATCAATAAAGAGTCAAAATAAGAATGTGCTTGACTTTTCCAGGATCAGAGCAAAAATTTCTAACCTGCTGAGAAATCATGTAACTCCTACTTCTAACAAGGTATATTTGAGTTGATTGCATATAGATAGATAAATATATAGATAAATATATAGATATATAGATACACAATATTAGATATAGATATAAATAGATATAGATATAGATGATATAGATATCGATGTATGTGTATTTGAGGTGCTACATATTTATTCTGCTTTATCTTCTACATGTAGCTCTACAAATAAAAGAAAATAAAAAATACATCTGTTTCAGCGTTGACCTTTATGATTATTACTCTGGCATTCATAAGAACTCTATTCAGAGTTTTCTTCAGTACACATTTTCCTATTAAATCACAGTACCTATGGATGTAGGAAGCACTTCATAATTTCTTACTCATTGACCCTTATATAAGTTAATACATTGTTTAATAAGCTTACTATTTTTAAGTTCTAAGGAGCTTCTAGATATAAATGAGTATATTATAGGTTCTACACTAAGGAGATGGCATTCTGGGAAGAATATTAATGGGACCCACAGAAAATAACTAATGCATTATGAGTGGACAATTTGAATTTTGAAAGGAAACATAAAAAACTAATGAGTAACATTAAGCCTAACATTAAAAAGCAAGTCTCTGTCATCAAGCATTATAATGGCAACAGCATTATCAGAAATATCAGAAGTTACAACTTCATTACAAAACTCTATTTGTGTCGCTGCGGCAGCTGGACCTGCCCATTGATCAGCGGGGCAACAATCAAGACCGCTTGGCCAGAGCTCAGACAGCCTGCAGGCAAAGCAGGTCCCTGTCTGTTTCCTCTTCTCCAAAGCTGTCAGCTCCGAGGTGCAGTGAGCAGCAGCTGCCTGATCTTGAGTAGCGATGGTGAGAGGAAAGGAGCAGAGGGACTCTCTTGTAGCAAACACCCGAGTTTATTGTAGCCACACGTGCCAACAGGAGCTTCGCATACAGGGCTACAAAGAGAGCTCAGAGCTGACATGACAGGGGATTTTATACAGAAAAAAGGGGGCAGTACAAGAGGCGGATCCAGGGTTCCAACCAATCAGGGAATGACAGGGGATGACAGGTACCCAATAACTTTTGAACAGGGAGGGAACATATTTAAATTAACCAATAGGGATACAAAGAACAAAGACTTTTCCAGAACATTATGAATATTAAAACAACCTAATGAATATTAAAATAACTCTGAGGGGAAAGGGGTGGAACAGAAACTTGAAGTGACAACTTAAATGGCAGGAAAATCAGGGGCATCAGGGAATTTCCCAGCCTCGCCTTCCCCATCCCCCTCAGGATCACTACCCTGAGGGGGAGAATTAACCCAAATTATTTCTTTACATCTCCTCATGGTGAAGTCAGGCTGGGCCACCGCCACATATTCCAGTTACAAGTGTTCCAAATTACAAACTTTTCCACTCTTCCTAACAGTTTTGAACTCATGTCTCTCTCCCCAGCTGTTACTGAATCAGAGAACATTTTTCTTCACCTATGCTCCATATCTTGGAGTACTATGTTAATAGTACACCTAATTCCTTTTGCCGTGAATCAACTTTGCATTTCCATTTGATTTGCTGGCCAGCTTTGAAGATTCATCTGTCTTGACAAATGACCATCAATCATCTGTCTCCTCAGATGTCCTCCTCGTTCCTATGTCTAAATCACAAGCACATATACTCCCTTCTTCTGCTCTTCAGTGTCTCCTGCGCCCTCCTTCACTCTCTTATCATACGCTCATGAAGTTCTCCAGAACTTCTGTCTCCCCACTCACACTTATTTTTTTCCCACCTTCCCACTGCGAGGTATGTCCCCCTCCTGTTTCCTGTCTTCCTCCTCTCCCCAGCCTGGGCAACACTGTCTACTCTGAATTCCTTCTCTTCTCTTCCCTTTCTCCTTCAGTTCTTCAGTTCTGCTACATCCCTACTCAAAAAAACCTCTATGCTTCTATACTTTAAACAAATTCCATGTTTCCTGAACTGACAGCTTACTATCACCCTCGATTAGTCCTTCAGTCACCGTTCCCTTTCCCTTTTCCTTTTCTTTTTCCCCATTCCCAATCATGCATTTCTCCTTGTCAAGAGAATTGTCAGGTTTTTCAAAACTCCTTCCGTGTAGCAGTAAGCTAGGGGAAATCCCCTAGCTGCCACGTTTTAATCCTATCAATCAAAGATTCTGTTCCACCTCTGTTATTTTAATATTCATCACTTTGTTTTACTATTCAGCAATTGCTAGAAACTTCTACCTTTCTGTAACATTAATTGGTTAATGCAAGTATGGTCCGCCTTTGCCCAGAACTCATTGGAAAACCGTCATCCCACATCAGTCTGTGATTTGATGAGACCCTGGACCCTTCCCCTCTGACCACCCCTTTCCTTTCCCCTTAAAACTCTGTGTAACCATCCCCTCGAGGTCTTTCTGATAGCTCTTATTCTCACGAGAGGAGAATAAAACCTGGGTACTGCTATCAGGAGTCGGTTCTCACTTCTTTGCTTCTACCTGCTTTATTACCAACGACTGCTCTGCCTTCCACTGCGGAGTCAATACCTAGGTAAATAGATAGACAAAGAAATACCGCTCCTCTGCGGTGAGACATCTATCTGACTGAGGGTGCTGGACAAATTGTCCCGCAGAACTCCGGGCAGTTTTGCGGTCTCCGAAAAGTGTTACTTCCCTTCTGCAGGACATGCAGGATATATATTCTGTAATATCCATTCTAAGCAGACAAGTATCTTATCTGCTTCTTTCAAGCTTGTCTTTTAATCTCACTCTTCCACTCCCTCTTTAGTATCTCTATTTCTCAATTTCCTCAAGATGCTCCACCTCCCAATATAAATGTCCTTTTAAAAATAAACTATCTTTGACTGCACTCTCCTCTCTACCAACCATCCCGCCCACCTTTTTTGTCTGCAAATCTATTCTGAGCTCAGTCTTAAGCCTTCTTTTTTTTCTGACCTCTTACATTTGCCCTCCAGTGAAGAAGACACATTTTCACCAAAGTGCTTCACAAATCATTCCCCCCAAAACCCAGAAAAGACACCCCTTGTCACCCTCTCCAATCTGCCTGCAAGACTCTTCTTGTAAAGCTGCTCTCCATGGAGTTTGACTCATCTGTTCCTGATTGTCCTCTTTTCCCTCTAACGACACTACAATGTATATTTCAAAGGATTTTTCTCATTCTTCCCTCCAGTTTTCCACAGAAGCTTTCTACACCTGAGCTCTGTCTCTGTTTCTTTTCATGTTGTCTCCAGATAATTCATTTCCAGATAATTATGCAAATAATCAAATTCCAGACAATCTCATCTGCAAAATAAATAAATAAAGTACCTGCTCCATGTTTCAGCCATCTGCTTAAGAGTGACACGGTCAGAGTAGGGCTCTTCATCTTTCCCTCTGACATGTTCCCCTTTTTCTGTCACTATGGAAATACTACTGTCTTGCCTCTTCTGCAGCTCCTCCAGTCCATGGCCTTGGCACAGCCTTTAGCTGAATTCCCAATTGATACTTACTCCATCTTTTTACTTTACAGTTATAAGTTATACACTTTTATTCTCATTCATAATGTAAAACACTCCTCCAGGCTCTCACCATGTCCCCTTTCAACTAACATCATATTCCACAAATTTGTCAAATATAGCATTGCTACCTACTTCCATTCATAATATTACAGTGAAGAAAACTTTCGTAGCCTTTTGCTCCGAGCATGTGATTTCACTTTTCACAGCCTTCCCCCTCTTCATTCACACCAAACATCAGCTTCTTGTCTTCATTCTTCACAGCTTGTCTCCACAGTATTTATCATCTTTCATATACTAAAAGTGACAGTAACATTTAACACACATTCCCACAGCACACTTGGCAGGAACAGGCATTCAGGGCCAAAAGCAGAGGAGAGGTGAATTAACATCCTTTGCATGAAGCCAGCAGGATGTGCCCAAGTGCCAACAGAGACACTTATCCTATCGTCTCTGGTAAGGAAGGGAATTTACTCATCTGTAGCCTGGGGAGCAAAAGAAAATTTAATTCATGCAGGATAAGGCAGGAAGAGGCAACACTTCTGAATCAGCCCCTCAGAAGGCAGTAGTGAATGGTGAAGACTAAGTTCAGGAGCCAGAGGCCAACAACCACTGGGCTGAATTTGGCAGCCTTGTTCTGTGCCCAGTCATAAAACATCCATCACAAGAATCCCTAAAAAACTGAAGATGGATATGACTGCAGCTCAAAGATGTGTTGGTAGCAGAGAGCTCAGATGCAGGGGTCTATGATGGACTATGCCAAATAATCTCCAAATATTTGAACACATCACCTCTGTACAGCTAGCAGGTGTTTTTATCCAGAGTCAGAGCTGAGTCAATGCCTACAGCAGAAAATGGCTTGCAAAAAATGTTCTCCAAAGCAGATAGTATGTGAGCCTCCTAGTCTTTCTTTTGAACTGTCCTCCTAAGAGTATTCACAAAAGGCAGCCACCATGCATGAGGCAGCTGAAAGAAAAAGGGTCTCTACATCCCAACCCTTTAAAGCCAAACTGTCCTGTGAACACAGCCTGTCCATTCATTCATCCCTCCTTTCTTAGATCAGTGCTGTTCACCTGCCTGGGCTTCAATCTCTGCTGCACATCTGGGGAAACTTTAGGGTCCAGTTTTGAGAGCACCTTTTCCTCATCTGAACATGAATCTTTTATACCGATAAATGACAGCATTTGAAACTTAAGCTACTTAATCTGTAGATGCATGCAGATACAAAAAGTTATGAGAGCTAAATACTGTCGTTTGACCTTGAAAATTTTCTAGCATAAATTCTGAATTGGTTTCCCATTCATTTACCCATTAATAGCAAATTGTCTAGGCATTTGGCTTAAAAAGCCTCATATGCAGAAACAGGCATTTTGTCCAAATAGGTACTGAGCAAACCTCAAAGGGTTGCCCTGCTTCAGTTTTGATGGAAATGGTTTTCATTAAATTTATTTCTTTCTGCTATGTATAATTTTGCCATATAAGAGTATAAACAACAAATAGGATTGTTTTCAAGCCACTCTGCTCCTGTAAGCCCTATGTCCAATCAGACAGTCAGATCAAGATGCTTATAAATTCATACTTGCTAAAAGTAAGAAAGTGAACAAATCTCCCAGACCATGGCTTCGCAGAAAGCTTAGGCCCCTTTCCAGCTTCAAAAGGCACACCCTATTGACAGCTCCCAAAGACTGGGGTGCAGCCTGCTGTTCTGGCCAGCTGTGGCCATGAACAAAGCCAGGCTCCAGTCATCGTGGCTCCTGCAGGGTGGACGAGACCAGACCCTGCCTCCCCGTTTCTGCCGGGTGATAAGTGAGGCTGTCTGCAAACAGCAGGACTCCACGCCAGCTGAATCCCCCTTCTGCAGCAATATCACACACACTCTTGTGTTCTAAAGTCTTGCTGGTTTGAAACACTGTGGTTTTAGTTGTCTCTTCTACTTTACAGGATGACCAGGAAGATTTATCAGCAGTTTAGTGCAGAGAGAAAAAGGGCAGGGGCAGTGGGCTGTCAAAGTTACACAAGAGCACATCCCCCACCAGCATAGTGCCTTCAGAAGTAAGATGGAGAACCTCCCTGCAGCAATTTAGAGCCTCCCTGCAGCAGCAGATCCCTACAGCAATTTGGTCTGAAGGAATATGCCTCCCTCAGGACTCTTCTTATGGCTGCCAGAGTTATGAGGGCCACGCACTGTCACATCATTAGTATGGTGTGTTTAATTAGCACATACATGTTTGTGTTGTCTTTCTTTTGAATAATCTAAAACTGCATGCATTGTGCAGACTCCCTGCATTAAAATTACAAAATAAAACATGTCTTCTTTCAGACAGCAATTTGTGAGGGTAACATGTTGCACAAAAAAAAGGTCAAAAACAAGAAAGAGAGAAAATTCAATAGGAAACTAAAATAAAAAGACACTGAAGGAAGGGAAGGAGTTAATGGGGGTCTTTATAGGGCACAAAAGATTAAAGAAAGATTTCAAGGTATTAACAGGGCTAGCATTTCTGGAATGTAAAATAGCATTCATATTACACAGCTCAATACCATGCCAGAAATCAATATGTTCTGAAATGCAGCAGAATTTAAGAAGGCCATTTTTTGGGGTAATCATGGTCCTTTCACTAGTGTCCCCATTGCAATTCATAGGGTGATAGCTTCTTGTGGAGGGTTGACAACTTTTCTTCTTAACAAGCAAGAAGGTTCCCTCAGGTCAAAGGCAAGATAATGGGGAAAGGAATATTTCCAGGCCCCAGATTCATTAGAGCCTGAAATCTGTACCAAAGAGGTTTGCATTGCTTTCCTCAGGTGAGGAGATCGTGCTCAGATGGATCAGCAGAGATGTTCCCACTCACCATCCACACAGTAAATGTGGAGAAGCTGCTGCCTGAGGTCCTTAGTTGGCCCTCCCTTCTTGGCTTCATAGAGCCTGAATTTATTTCCTTAAGGGCATGGTTCAAGGTCTACTGATAATGCCAGCATTTCTCTGAGGAGTTTTAGCAGACAGCCAAGTCATCACTGAGGGTCTGGTTGTGGTTTTATTTATCGTTTATATTGGAACTTGCTTTACATCTATTGTCTGCAACTGCATATGTGACCTCAGAGACCTTTTAAAATTAAAAACACCTTATTAATGTGAATGGGAGCTCCTCATCTGTTTTTCCTGTTTATGCAGATCCTAGCAAAGTGGGGGGTTTGACTGTGGCTAGTTGCTATGGCAATGCAAGTAATAAATAGTAAAAATAATACATTGGAATGAGACATTCCAATTTTGTAAGCATGATCTCTAGAATTATAATAACTGCACTTACTACAGTTTAGCATTCCTGAGCAACATTTCTGAGTGGCTGGGCTGCCCCAAAACACTTGTGAACTATCATGTCTTGTACACGCCAGAAAATGGTAATGTGGCTCTCTCAGGTAATGCTGCAGCATTTTGGCAGTGCTGGCCATGGCTTTGATTCCATGTTGCCAGAGATGTGACTGAGAGGAGATATGTGTGTGTGTGGACATGTGAGTGCACATGTCCACACACACACATGCCAGGGTCAGGCACGTCCAAACCTGTGAGTTTGCACATATGATGAACAAGCAGTAACTTCATGGGCTTTTCTTTCTCAACAGTACCATGATATGCCCACTCTCATTCAGATGAAAAACCTTTTACACTTCTCCAGCTATGCAAAAAAAGCCACAAAATACCTCTAATTTAAATTTATACTCCCTTTAAAGAATATTTTTATTTACTCTGTAACAAGAATTAAGCTCTTGTAGCCAAGATGCAACATGAAGCTCTAGATCAAGAGTTATATTTGAAAGAACCACAGAATTGATGCTTCCTGAATAACCTCAGAATTATGAGATTCTTCACTGTCTTTTTTTCTGAATGTGTAATAACATGCATTTCCATTGTAGATGGACATGAGTTTTAGAAATCAAAGCCATGCAGAAAAATAGCTGGTTTTCCTTCTGTTTTACAGGGGAAAATAACAAATATTGGTAAAATATGAAGTGCCTGCAGATTTTCTTCTTTATTGAAACAAAATAATATTTAATCCTACAAGAATGATGCATTAAGTTCATATAGAGGTAAAGAGCTATGTTCACACGCATGTATATTGATCATATACAAACTGCTGCTAGGTGTATTTAGAAAATAAGGAAGGATAAACCTTCATTCTTCAACAGTGACAGATACAATATCCAGTAGCTCCAGTGGTCATTGAAATGTTTAAGTACATTTTTGCCTGTTGACACTTTTCTAAAATAGATGACAAATTAAGTTAAAAATAGGAAGTATAAACATTGCTGGCTTGCAAAGAGAGAAGAATGTTAAATCTACAGACCTCAGAGATAGTAAAAAGACCTGATGATATTGCACAGGTATAAAAGAAGCTTGTGTTTTTAAAGACAAATCTTGGAAAATTAAACTGATAATGCATTGCATCTTCATTGCAATATATTGCACTACATAGCACTAAGGACCAGCAGTAACACAGACATGGGAATTGCAGTTGCTTACTACTGCAAGTTTTTTTAAAAAGTGACTTATTCTGAAATAGTTATTAGTTGTAGAAAGCATTTCTGAAGAATTAAAGTACAGCAGTAACAATTTCTTTTATTTTTTCATAGCAGGCCTCAGCAGGGAAAAATGGGAAATTAAAAAAAAAAAAAAATCTTACCTTTTCCTGAATCCTCTGGTTACAGAAGACACTCCTCCAACTCACGTCTTCTAAACAGCAGAACAGCAGAAAGTAATATGACTTCATATCAAAACAAACATTCTTTGAAAAAAGACATTACTTGGGAGAAAAGTTAATTGCAGTTCAAATACAGTCAAAGTGACATTCTGCTCTTCTGAAGACAGCAGGTTATGAAAGATCATTCTGACTTTGTCATGGGAAACACAGTGGCCAAAGATGCAATGGAGGAGAGCAGTGGGATGCGACCCCCATTTCTGCAGTTCACAGCTCAATCACTGGCTTCTGCCTGATTCTGTACCCCTCAGGGTGACATCCCTCACAAGCACACCTAACATGCAACACCCTGAACCATAAGGAGGTGAGGTAACATCTGGTTTATGGATCCTGCCAAACAGCACAACATTTGTTCATGTCAAGACTTTGGGCAGTCAAGTGGATTCCTGCCCACAGAAAATGTCTCCCCACAGAAAACTAATGTGTGTTGCCAGGACAAGGAGATACACCAGTGAACTTCAAACATCTGTACAGCTGGGTGGGAGGCACATGAACACAGTGCTCTCTCAGGCACCAGGCCATCTCTTCCTCCTGATGTCTCCAGCCCTCAATGTCAAACTTTAGGGTATATCTACCACCAACCTACAAAGTAAATTTATCATGACAAGCACAGTGATCCAGGAACACCCAGTCCGTGTTTTACCTCAGATCAGAGACAAGCTGTCTGTTAGCAGCAGTAGCCTGATGCACACTTTTAATGCCAACCTTTGCCCAAAACAGAGAGCCTTCCTGTGTATTGAAAATCCAGAATCAAAGGGGCAAAATGAAGGAATACAGTGTGGTAAAAGAGAAGCCTAATACATCTTTTCCATATCTTTATCCTCCTAAGGGTGCAAAGACTTTTGCAAAGTGCTCTTGATTAGGGAGTCAAATTTTGAGATGGTAAGTAGTAGCTAATTTAATGTTCAAACCTATGCCATTTAAACATTTAAGCCTAAAAAATTAAGATTTTAAATAGGATCTACACAGTCTGTTCAGTTAGAATAATCAATGAAGTGTGTTCCTGCATTAGCTTTTACATAGAGCATAACCTGAATTGTAAGGCTAAGTTGGGTTACTCTTCATCTTTCTGGGTAAGCAGAGCATGGCTGACCAAAGGGCCACCCACCCACCTTTGGCAAAGGCATTGGGCCACCCCTGCAGAACTGAGCCATCAAGAACATTTCCAGGTTTGCCTGTTGAAACTTCATTAAAGAGAATAGCATTTGTGTTCAATATCATTCTACATCAATGTCCACATTAAAGCGCTGTCTGCAAGTGCTCATCTGCTGCATTTGTAAGTGGCTTCCAGCTGCCTCCAGGCAGCAGCATAAGAGGGAAGCCCCACTGAGTTTCCCCCTCTCTTCTACTGACCATGAACATTAAGCTGTGCAAAAATGAGGGTTTGTGAAAAGGTTTGTTGAAACTTTGCTGCAACTGGAACGACAGATCTCCTTCACAGACTCTTCCATGTGCAGAGTGAGGAAAGCAGAGGGCCTGGCTACTCCAAGGCTGATGGAGACATACAAGTAGCTGTGGGCACTGAGGAAAGGTATCTGATTTGGAGTCAGTCATTACCACAACTACTTCTAACAGAACTGGAACTCATAACTCTCTCTTCTCTCTACTAAAACTCTTGAGAAAATATTTCTTAAAAAACAATCTGATGACTTTCTGCTGGCTTGGAAACAAAAAATCCCAGCATTCAATCTGGCCTCAGTGTATATGTCACTTTTGAATCATCTGATATGAATTCCACCCTCTTTTCCACCAAGATGAAATCCTCACTATAGAACTACATCCATTCTTTGGTCAGCTTGGCTTTTCCCATATGGTTGGCATAAGTTACTCAACAAAATGATGGATCCATGAACACAAGACTATTTGATATGTGTGCATCCCTATCAGAATGGACCCTAGTGCTGAAGCTCAGTTCCTTGCCAATCCAAACCATTACCTGAAATTTTCCCTGACCATGTTGTCTATGTGTTGGCACGAATGAACTTTGCTGGTTGAGTCAAGTCCTCTTTCCTGCAGATGTCTTCTTATTCTGCAGCACTATTCCCCTTTTTGAGCTACATGCGGCTCTCCTGCTGAATTCATGGAATCCCACTTGCCTTTGCTCATGACCATGAGAGGCTCTTTGCTGTGCAACCTGGTGGCAGCAGAGGTGGTATGTTATGGCAGCATCACCAACATGGAATTATTTCTTGTCATGGGGGAAAAGAACACAGTCTGTTATTTTTATCTTTATAAACCCATCTGGACATCTTCAGCTCACTAGATTTTTTTTTTCTGATTAAGGCAACCAGACTCTAACAAACTCCTACTGGCTTATGTCTTCCAGTGTGATGCAGAGCATCTTAATTCCAAGTGGTCAGAGAAAGGCAGCAGCATTTCCTGCCCCTTTCGTATTCCTACAGCAATGAGTCTGGGCTGATGTCTCTGAATGCAGAAAATCATTTAAAGCCAGAGGGAATCTGTACTTGAAAGGATTTCAGCCATGAAATGCAGCAAGCACCACTAGCAGCTCTCTGTGAGATTCAAAAGGATATGTCATTCTTTGGGTATTGTGAATCTTGACAGGTATTTTAAGAGTATCTCTTTTTGCCTATGTGGCTACACTATAGTCTCTGTACAATTGGGTCTGTATATATATGAAAAAGATAAAATTTCAAAAGAAAAACCATTCCAATTTTTGACCAAGCTGGTGAAATTCTCAGACTGGGTGAAAAAATATGTGCTTTCTTCAATGTTTCACTGTAATCACTACAAGTTGTTGGGCAAGGTGTGGAAACACGCAAAGCTGGTGTTCAGATTGAGGTTTTGTATTGCAAAAGTATACTGAAGCACTGGTGGGTTTACCTGTGGTTTAGTTGCAAAAATTCCTTCCTAGGTTGCAAACTCAGGCTTTGGAGCTATATGGAAAGCACAACAAAGCTATCATACAGTGCTTTCTCATGATGCTTGTTCTAAAGGCATTGTTGGAGAAATAGAAGTCAGAATGCTCCTGAGACATAAAAAGCTGTACTGTGTATAAACACAAAGTTTATAAATAGCTTGAAAGTCATAGCAAGAAATTTTAAAAATCCCTAAACTGTAAACAAGGCAGGAAGAATGAACAGAAAATAATAATTCAGATAATATGTGTGTATTTTAATGAGCTGTGATTTTTCCACAATCTCCAACAGCCAACATGTATCTTGTCTTGGAATATGCAAGTAATGATACTTTGACTATAGATACTCAGAGATGTCTTCAGGGGGTGATTATGCACGTAACAATCTAATTTACCAAAACACAAGAATGCATAGTGCATAATTAAAATGGGATATTCTTCACTAAAATAAAAATAAAAATAAAAATGGACTTTAAAAGGGAGCCAATAATCAATGGATGTCCACCTGATCTGTTAAACACTTATATAAAGGCAGCTTATGAGTAGCAAGTACTTAATTTACTGATGGCCAGATGCTCAATTTGGCAAAGATGGCCCTTCTGCATGCCCAAATTTGGAGACATTTCTTAAACTGTTGATGACCACCAGAAACAGGCTGCTGGGCTAGCCTTTGGCCTGGTCCATATGGAAACTCTTATGGTCTTGCTGCTAGAGCTGAGCAGGAAAGCAGTCAGTTTTTATTTCTCACAATTCGGAGGTGGAGGAACAAAGTTCTTTCCCCTTTGTACCTTCTCAAGGCCTCTGCACAGGGATGCAGCAGAGCCTTTGGACATCCTGCTCCTGCCTCATACTCCCAGCTTGTGCCTGCCTGTCCCCGTGCAGGTGCACAGGCAAGGTATTCATTGCCATTTAAAAACTACTTTTCCACCTGTCATCTACCTATAGCACAGGAATCTAACAAATTCCTGCTGGCTTTTGTCTTCCCTGTGTGTGCATCCTGATTCCAGGCAGAAGCATTTCACTGAGGAGTCAGAAGATGCATTATCCCTCTTTTATCAGTACACAACCCCAGTCATAATGTATGCCCACAGGAAGAAACGTTTCCCATGCAGGGAATGACTCAGACTAGGTCAAAGCAGTGATATAAGGAGTGTGGAGAAAAGTGAACAGTAACTACAGCTTAAAAAAGGTGGCATTTATCTTAACAGAGTGACAGCTGCTCACTGTGAAGTTACAAGGGAGTATTTTGATTTTGACTCTGAAACCCACCCTTTAGGAACCACTGATCTGGAATATGAAAAAACTGTACATGCTGAAAAAGTTTTTTTAATGAGACAAGATCAGATTGTGATGAAGCTCACTCAGGTTGAGTGGCATTTTCCTTCTTTTGGCCCCATTGACATTAACACATTAGTAAAAGAAAATTGAATACAATGCAAATGCAATTACGAGCCTGTTGTGTACTAAGAATTGAAAATTAATAGATTTCAATAGATTCCAATTTTTTTTTTTCTGAGTGACCAGCTCTGCTGGGAAGTAGCAACAGTATAGGGTTGTCCTGGTAGGACTCTTATAATGACCGGGTTATCGAATTGGTTTTACATCCTTATCCCATGGTACCTCCAGCTGTGTTAGGGCCTAGTAGCATGACATATAACAGCTATCAGACATGAAGCTGACTCTCTGTTTATAAGATCAAACAATGACTAATCTTTAAAAAAATCATAAACAGTGGTGTAATAAGGCTATCATTGAAGTATAACAAATAAAATGAAATTGGTATAAAACATAACTACATTTTATTATAACAAGAGAAACACAAACAGAAAACTGCTTTCTTTCAGTCTAATTGTTCCACCTGCCTGTGTACAGCATGCTACACAAAGTCCTGGGCTTAATCACCTCCTAGCTGTGTCATGGCTCTTTCCTGATGCAAAACACAGCAATGCACCAAATCAGCTAGAGACACCAGAAATTATTAAACATGCATAGCCTTAAAGAGTCAGTCCAGCCTTTCTTAGTTTTTGTGTATTCATTGGCCCAGGAAAAAAAATAGACAAAATCTACAGAAGTTGTACAAAAGCAGATTAACCATTCAAGTTCCATCAGAGATGAGTTGTGCCTTGTAATATCTATCATTTGGGCTGTGCTGAGGAGAGGTGCCACGAGAGTGGACAGGAACCCATGAAGCTCTACCCATGTGGCACAAGTGCATCCTGGGTCTGACACAGAGGAAACAGACTCATAACCTGCTGGGAGCAGCCTGGCTGCAGCTCATTTATGGAGAGAGTGCCCTGGTCTTCCCTTGTTCTGGCCATGAGTCTGTTTTCAGAGGTGTCTCTCAGAGGAGGAATCAGCTGGATTCCTCAGGCTATGGTGTGCCACAACCTGCATGATACCCTTGGGCTGGCAGAAAACTCATTGGCTCACAGAAAGTCTTGGCAGGAAAGAGGGCTGAAGAGAGTGACTATGTGTAGTTTTATGTGAGAGCAACAGAGGTTGTGCTCAGTGGGCTGAGTTGGACTGACTTTGCTCAGCTTCCTCTGGGTTTTTTTCCTTGAGACTGGGGAAAGCTGCTTTGCTCAGGTACCACGTGGACAGACCTCACATTTTTCATTTATGCTTTTTAATCCCAGCACTCCTGAAACAGAGATGTCTTAAGGTACTATTTGCAAGGTCATCAGCTAACCTGACTTTGAAAACTCAATTAGCTCATTAAATTAAACTCTCTGATTTACTATAAAAGACTAGGGAACCAAGAATATATTTAAAAATCAAGTAAGAAAATAATAGAAATTGGGAAGAAAGTTTCTTTTTTTTTAAGCACTGAGAATGAGAAAAGCTGAGATGTAAAGGGAAAAGCTCGGAGCCAGAAGATCCAAACTTCCCCTTGATTCTAAACTTAGTTCAGCCACTGGCCCACTGTGCAGATGACTCAGTGCACTTCCTTGAACTTAAATCATTCCTCTTACAAAACTTGTTAAAGAAAGACATCAGTGTAAATTAGATGTTGTGTCTATGTTTAGCTATGGCCGATACATAAATATCGGAACTTTAATGTGTTCTCATTCTTGTCTGCTTAAGAAAGATGTGTATATACATGCACATATGCATATATATACATAGCAAGGGAGAGAAAGACTTCTTTGCGCTATTTTTACAGTTTCATTTACATATATTGTTATTTTGCTGGTGACACAAAGCTCAGAGCTGATTAGAAGTTTAACCATTTTCAGAGCAGCCTGATTGCCACAACGCCCAAGCACTCTTCATTCTCTCAAACTGTCAGGAAAGTTTCAATCCCATCCAGGCAGTGGGAGCTGAGACAGTACACATTCGGCATATAACATACATGATGCCTGATTTCTTGTGACATTAATCTTCACTCCTGGGGAAAATGCAGTCATTTATTCATAACTCTACCACTCAAAAGTAACCATTCTTCTCACCATGGAGATAAATGTCAAAACAGAGACCATCCATAGGCTGAGTCTAATCTAATCTGTCCAAAATGGATATATATTTAGATTTGTTGTCAAATTTTGAATAGCAAACCCTTTAGCCTGGGCAGCTATTTCCTCAGTCTGCCCTCTCCATCTATAAATATACATATCAGAATGGATATATGCTATCAGAGAAGCATATTAATCATGCTAACATGGCCAGGATATGATGCTGACCAATCTTTCTGATATGAGCAAAGAGTCAGACGACAAAGCACAAAACTTTCAGAAATGTGTAACAAAGAGGGAAAAAACAAATTCATTTTTGTTAAAAGTTCTCTATCACTCAACCTGCATCTGAAATCAGCAGGCCCTCCACTCTCAAGTGGCTGGTCCTTCCTGGGTGTATGTGGAAGATGGCAATGGAAATTCCCTTTCTCGTAAAACTGTTAATTCTCATTGTCTCTCTCCTTTCTCCAGCTCATATTTCCATTTTGGGGATGTCAGTTGGGAGGTGTTTATGCTACATCTTTCCCATTAAGTTGTACCTATGGAGTTCCTCATATCCTCTTGAAAATGGTTCAAGAACGAGAAGGATGACCCCAGAAACTACAGGCCTGTCAGTCTTACTTTAGTGCCCAGTAAAATAATGAAAAAGGTTATTCTGGAAGGCGTGGGAAAGCACCTGGAGGACTATGCAGTCATTAGTCACAGCCACCACAGCTTCATGAAGGGAAAGTCCTGCTTGCCGAACCTGATTTCCTTCTATGACAGGGTAACCCAATGAGCTAATCTAGGAAAGTCAGGAGATACAATCTTTTTGGACCTCAGCTAAAATTTCTATATTGTCTGACACAGTATCCTTCTGCATAAAATGTCCAGCACACAGTTGGATAACCACACTACATGATGAGTGAGTAACTGGCTCACAGGTTAGACACAAAGAGTTAACGTGAATAGGGGGACATCAGACTGGTGACCCGTCACTAGTGGGGTTCTGCAGGGCTCCATCCTAGGCCTGTGCTTTTCAACATCTTTGTAAATTACTTGGAAGCAGGACTGGAAGGAATATGAAGTAAGTTTGCCAACACCACTAAACTGGGAGGAGCTGTTGACTCTGTCAAAGGCAGGGAGGCCCTGCAGAGAGTCATCAACAAATTCAAGACATGGGCAGTCACCAACCATGTGAAGCTTAACAAGAGAAAGTTAGAGATTCTGCACCTGAGATGTGACAACCCTGGTTGTGTGTATAGATGGTGAATGAAAGACTGGAAAGCAGTGCTGTAGGAAGAGATCTGGGGTTCCTGGTCGATGACAAGTTGAATCTGAGTCAGCAGTGCCCTGGCAGCCAGGAGGGCCAGTCCTGTCCTGTGGGGCATCAGCGACAGCATCGCCAGCCAGGCAAGGGAGGGGATTGTCCTGCTCTGCTCTGCTCTGCACTGGAGCAGCCTCACCTCGAGTGCTGGGGCACTACAAGATAAAAAGAACATTAAGCTTTTAGAGACCATCAAAAGGGGGGCCACAAGGATGGTGAAGGATTTGGCATAAAAGCCATACAAGTTGTAAGCTTAGGTCATTTTGCTTGTCCAGCCTGGAGAAGAGGAGACTGAGAGGAGACCTCATTGCAGTCCTCAACATCCTTATGAGGGGAAGTGAAGGGACAGGTATTGATGTCTTTGGTGACCAGTTTCAGGACACAAGGAAATAGCATGAAACTGAGTCAGGGGAGATTTAGGTTGGATATCAAGAAAAGGTTCTTTACGTAGAGTGGTCAGGAACTGGAACAGGCTCCCCAGGGAAGTGGTCACAGTACCACACCTGAGAGAGTTCAAGAAGTGTTTGGACAACACTCTCAGGCACATGGTATTATTTTAGGAGTGTCCCGTGCAAGGACAGGAGTTGGACTCAATGATCTTGATGGGTCCCTCCAACACAGTATACTCTATGATTCTATGATTCGATGATTCTATGATATCCTGATACTGAGACACTGGACAATACCATAGAAGAACCAGAGGTGACTCGCATTTTTCTGTTCCATTCCTCTATTTCATACTACCATGAATCTCCATGAAACTCTTTATGAAGTGGAATATCTGAAACTCATCTCAGAGCCCAAAGAGAAAGAAGTCTTCTTGCTGTGGTCCTCATAAAGAAATTATGCTGTTTCAGAAAACAATACCTCTATCTCTTGGAGATATTTCATTATTGAGGTTGCAAAACAAACACTATTGCATAAGTGGTGAACAGTTTACACTGCTTGTAAACTGGCATATTTCTGGTGTTCAAATATCCTTGTTCAAAACTAAATTCCATTTTTACATTTAGATAAATCTTATCAGTAGCCAATTAAATAAGATTAATTAGGTTTTACATTTATTCTACCTTAGCAGTTCAACCACATTACCATTAATGCATCATGAACTACCTTTCTTGTCCGTGTATTCCAGGTGAGTAACTGGTTGTAGCAAAAAGCACTTCCAGATGTCTCACATAGATTTAGAGTGAATGGAACCTCAGCTATGCCAGTATGGGATTGCCTCTAGGAACCCAAGTACAAAAGGAGATCTGGCCAGTAACCTGCTGTGAGTCACTCTGACTTGCTCCATCCTAGGATTTGCACTTACAGCTGGGTCAAATCCTTATCTGGAATAGTTCTACAGATCTGCACTGCAGCAGGATGGAGCCCATGTATCACAATGCACAAATACACAAGCAGCATTGCTGGAAAGGGTCTACTTTCTAAGGTGGCAGAAATGGGTGCCAGGTGACAGCTGAGATGACACAGAATGGTCTTTGTGCAGGGAAAAAATGAATGTTTTNTTTAACATAACATAAAACAATAGTACAAAATAGGAATCAAGAACCATGGTGTCACTTCCAGACCACAGCTTCTGTGCATGTGAAGTAATCATCTGGAAAAGAAGCTAGCTGTGGGAGAGGATTATGAACAGGTCGTGATCTCACAGCATGACAGAATGGCCAAGAGAACAAATGCACCCCTTGTTTGCAATGAGCAGCACCTAAAGAAGAGGAAGGAGTTAAAGAAGAAGTTACTAAATTTTGTCACATCCTCAAGGTGGTCATTGCTAGGTATTGTAATCAACTAATTTTTTCACATCCTCAAGGTGGTCATTGCTAGGTATTGCAATCATTTCTAGTCCCAACACTTTAGCAAGGATGTTAATAAAAACAAACAGTTCAGAAATAGTGCCACTTGAGGAAAACCTCCCTCATGCTGAGCACTTAAAGATCAACCTCCCTACCTCAAAGAAAGGGCACAGAGGAGAGTAAATCACTGCCTAAGACTACCTATGTGGAGAGGGAAATCTACAGGCAGTAGAGGTTCTTCAGCAGGCTACAAATCTTTTGGACTCAAAAATGAGACAAACTGAGACAAAGAACTGAGTGCTAAACTGCCACATTTGGAACAACTTATTCAGTAAATTTGCAATCCCTGCTGGCCTTGCAATCAATACTGCTGTCATACAGAATAGCTCTCTCAGAAATGAAATGCTGAATGAAGGACTCCATGAAATCCTATGCCCTGCATTATCTAAAACAGAGTAGATGATCATAAGAGTCCACTTGGGTCTTAAAAATCCATGAGTGCTATTCAGAGGACATGTACTTCTAGAGGCTAAGTATGAGGTCCTTACATTTTTCAGGATGAGCTTTGCCTGAGGGTTTTTCCTGAAGAAAGACTAAATTATTTATCCTATAACTGAAAAGTAAGCTGCAAAGGTATGAAGTAACAAGCCCTCAAAAGATCAAATTTCCTCCTGTTTTCTTATTTTCCTTAATTCTAGGTTAAAAAATGTACAGACAATAGACAAACTTTGTGTTTTGAAGAAGTCTGAAAGGTTCTGAAGGCACATGGAGAGTAGGTCAGCACCCTCACAAGCAAGTCTTGTGAAAGGCAGATACTGGCTACATCTGGGTTTACAACAGGGCTCCATAGGTATTGGCTTTTCTGGTTTTGATGGCCTATGTAGCTCTGTGACAGATGTGGTGTTGCACCACATTTCCAAGGGATGGAATCTATAGCAGCCTCCTTTACTGGCTAACTGGATTTTATCACTTTGACTGAATATCAGGAGGTTTTTACAACGGGAGGCTCCAAAACCATGTCTTTTCTAGTCATTCTTGTTTCCTCAGCCAGCTTTATCCGTTTCTGCTCGTGATAGTAAAGCAGCATACAGAACTCCCATAATCCCCACAAAACTTGCACTGTAAGACTCAGTATTGCAAGTTTTCCAAGAGTATCATTTCAGATGGCACTTTAAATCACTGGGAACAGAGCTGAGCTTTTCCGTGAAATTGCATTTGATTTTGTAAAGAGGAATTTCAGTAGAGTGAGGCTAGGACTATCTCTATGTGATTTGCAGCAGAATTTCCATCTTCTGCACATCTTCAACAAGTGCCAGGACTTGATGAAGACGGTACTTTTCAGGTGGACCAATCCTAAGTTTCATCCTCTAGCTACCAATAACAAGAAGGTATTCAGCTTGGATGTCTTAATCACATTTTCAGTTTTGATGGGCAGGAAATGTAGTGTAGTTATATATGTGAGCCGTGAATAAGCCTAAGAGCAGGTGTTTGCTGCATGCTGTCTTTGGGAAACAGTGGCTGGATTTTGTTATGCTCTAAGTCTGAGAAATCACTGACATCTCCTCCTCCCCTCAACAGGTATGTTTTGGAGGGTGTGGGGGTTGGCATTCTTCTCTGACCTGGTCTGCATTTAATCAGCACTTTTATCTCACTTTGCAGTACCTCCTAACAGGTACCACTGAGAGCATCAGCTAAGTTCTCTCAGTGTTTTCCAGTTAGTCAGTAAAATACTGTTGTTGAAACCAGTTTAGAAGGTGAACCCATGGCAGAGAGGAATGATCAGCCTGCCTCAAATCTTGGACTTGGAGTTTTGAAAAATAAACTGCTAGGAAATTGTCATTTAAATCCTGTGCTTTGGTTTTTAGTTGTATGATCTTAGAAAGAAATAGAGTTTAGTTTAAACTAAATTGCTGTTGCTTTTCAACATACTTGAGTAAAGTCCCGGAGCTACAATAAAAATAATTAACATAAGAAACTATTGCTAAGCTAAAGTGAACATTTAAGTTCGGTTATCCTGACCTCCACTTTGTGCCGACAAACTACTCTGTGCTTTTTTGATGTAGCCACCGACTACCCTGTAAAACTTAAGGGACTCTTTGTCGTGTTGCAGTATAATTTCTTTAGGACAGCTAGTACATCTTTAATCCAAAGAAAGATGCTGCCGTTGCCCAAGCCGGGTGACACTTGGAAGCACATTACCGCATACAGAATGTTCATTAAAAGTGGATTAGGAGAAGATCTCATCAAACATACCAATTCTGCTTGAAATAAACGGCTTATAAGCATGGGAATTGTTAGAGGCATGGACCATAGGCGCCGACTAGTTTGGTTTGCATATTTTAGAGAGTATTTTGAGCTGATGTGTGTGGAACTAGGCTCTTTACTTCAGCAGTTCTGTTTAGTTTCCTCGAACAGAGTAGTAACCATCGGTAGAAAACGATAGAGGTGATAAAGTGTGGAGACTTAATAAAAAGATATCCCAGACAAGAAACACTGCAGAAGAACGCTGCTTAAAAAATGACCTAATTAAAAAAAAAAAATTAAATGAAATGCAGCTTTCACTATTAGGTTCTAGATTTCTCTCCCCCAAACATTAGACGAAAGTGTATTGTTTACAAAAATTTATTAATACAAACTTTACACACTTTATATAACAGTTATCAAAGTCCTAGTTATAGATATCATGTGTGTAATAATACTTTGTTTAAGTTCTTTTTATATTCATTTGCACACAAAATAAGCTCTCCAAGACTAACATCTACCTACTATGACTGTATCTCAAATCTGCTCAAATTTTGGTAAGGCTGTTGGCGTTTCTAAAAAAAAAAAAAAGAAATCGTACAAAGGATAATAACCTAGGTGATCACTTCATAATGCTTGCGACTAGCCACTGAACTCTAACTGATAAGGTCATAAACAAAACGTCAAGAGAGCCCTATGTCATTATACCACAGTCGACACGAACACAGCGCACTCTGCCCATGGCCAAAGAACAGAAGGACGACTAAAACGCAAGCCGATGTGTTGCAGCATCGTAGGGCCACTAAATAGCCATCCGTGAACTCGTGGCGATTTACAAGGTGAAGAGAAGGCACGAAAGCTGCACACTGCGCCCCGCGTCCCTGCGCCCAGGGAAAGCACCCGGGCGGGCCAGCAGCGCTGGCGGGGCAGCGCGGGCGGGCGGTGCCGGCAGTGCGGGCAGCCCGGACAGGCAGTGCCGGCAGCGCCTGCCCGCCCCGCCGAGCTCTGCCCGACCCGCTCCGCTCCGCTCCTCCCGTCCGGTGGAAGGAAGGTTTTACCCGCGAGGGTTTTTT
The DNA here is from genome assembly GCA_013400735.1 of Pomatostomus ruficeps. Taxonomy (NCBI): domain Eukaryota; kingdom Metazoa; phylum Chordata; class Aves; order Passeriformes; family Timaliidae; genus Pomatostomus; species Pomatostomus ruficeps. The sequence continues at coordinate 70,717 of VYZT01034642.1, read as the reverse complement.
GGGGGGGTTGGGGGTTGCTTTCCGACGTCTTGAATGCGGGGCTCGTTTTGTGTCTTTGGAAAGACTCCTGTAAGGTTTGTGTGGTGAGCTGGAAGGAAGCGGGTCCTCCTTCGCTCCCGGCCCGGGCGGGGGACGGGACCAGCCCCCGGGCAGACGGTAAGATAGGAGTCCGTACATAGAGAGATGAGGTGAAAATGGTTTATCTCGTTAGAAATCGGACCACAGGTGAACACTACACATTCTTTTATGACAAAAGTTTGTTTTATGAAATAAATTTTACTAAGCAATAAGCCAGAATGTAGAAAAATACATTTTACCTCCAAACTCAATAAACAAGGAACAAAAACTTTCGTAGTAGTGCATAATTCTTTAGTGGTAGCTACAACAGGGGTTCCTAAACTTGTACAATAAGAGCTTGCATAAAACAGAACAAAGGAGTGAGAGAGCGTTCACAATCTTTTTTTTTTTTTTTTTCCAAAAAGAACATAACCCAAAAAGGTGACTCAGGTGAGTTAAACAGAGCTCGGAAAAGTTCGAAGAGAGGATGAGAGGCGGAAGGTCCTACAAGAAAAAGCAATCAAAGAAAAGAGCAACTCCGACCGAAAAATGCAAAGGCAAGAACCCTGCTCATTATTACACACGATGAGAAGCATGGACAGCACTGGAGAGTAACACACTGTACTTTGCATCCAGGTCCAGTACCGAGCTGCCCGGGGCAGTTGGGTAGCGGATCGGAGGTGGGATCGCCTCATCTTACCTCGACCCTGCGGCACCGGGTCCGGGACGGCTCCGGCCCCGGGGCGCGCCGGGGGCCGCCCCCGCTTACTTCCCCACTCTTTCCAAACGGGTCCTGTCTCTGCTTTGGCTTTGTTCTGCAACTCTGCCCAGCCAGCCAGAAGAGCAGTGCACGGGGCTTAGCACTTACTACCCTTGCTGCTGGTTCGGGATTTTGGGGTTGGGGTTTTGAGTTTGGGGTTTTTTTGTTTTATTTTGAAATTTTTTTGTTATCGTTATTTTGGTTTTGGTTTTTTAAACTATTTCTCCCTCCAATAGGCAACAGAGATGCACAATTTGGATCGAGCTGTTGTTTTCACAAGATAATTATCCTCTAAGCTCATTGTTTGAGGATACACTAATAAACTTACAACTGGAATCAAAGAAAGCAGGAGAGAAAAAAAAATAATCGAAATCTAGAAGAAAGGGGACGCTGCCCCTTCAGAGAGGCTAGTGGCAAAGGAGCCTGCCTTGAGACTCACCAGGGAAAGAATCTGCTTCACCAAATCTCCCAAATCAATATTCTCATAATCCCCCTGGGGAGCAGGACATCCTTTTCTATGTACAGTAGCAAATGGTGAAAATTAATGTCTTTGACCCTGTCACGGATAAAAATACTATCCTTTTAATTTCTGTTACAAAAATAGGAGTAATATTCAAAACAATGATTGTCTCTTTTTTTCTATTTATTTTATATAAAAACATAAACAGCTCAGGTGAATTCTTGTTCTTGTGCAGGCTTTTCATGAAGAATTGTTCTTTACTATTCTTAGTAGTATTTATATATATATATTTATATATTATATATAACTTAATGATTGGTCCACAAAGTAGATCTGTGCGTTTCTCTAGTGCTTTTTGTACAAAAGAAAAACAATATTATTATCAAAATACTCATTTAATGGCTTTACTTCATACATAAATACATGTTTAGATAACACAGGAGCGGTGATTGTTCAGTCAGTTTGGAAATGACTTTTGTTTTTGTTTAGATTTTTTTGTTGTTGTTGTTGGGTTTATCTTTCTCTCTCTCCCTCTCTCTCTTTCTCTCTCTCTCTCTCTCTCTTAGGAATTTGTATACACAGGAGTGGCTGGTTACTCACATCGCTACAAATACGCTACTCGGCGTCCTTTGTTTTTAACTCTTTGTTTATACCTTTTCCCCAGGACGGCTGCTAAGTATTTCTTGACAGCCATTTGTTTTCGGTAGCGGCTGTAGCTGTCCGTGAAGATGCCGTCTATGTGCCGCTTGGTCAGCGGTTCCGCATCGTCCCCCAGGCCGCCGCTGGCACCGCTGCAAGCACCGAGAAGCACAGCTGCATCAGGCGGGGCCGCTCCGCCCCCCTCCGCGCCCCTCCGCACCGCCCCCTGCCCCGCGCAGCCCCGCGCCGCCCGCTGGCCCCGGCGCAACACGTTGCGCGGAAGATGCGCAGGGAGACAAAGGCCACGCCGAAACCCGCTCCCGGCGCAGTGCGCGCAAGTGTCAGCGGCGGGAGAGACAATATCTCTCCGCTATGCATTATTCATTGCGGCCGGGAAAGCTGCTTTCCCTGGGGCTTCATTAACGTGTTACCTTCTGCCGAAGGGCAGCGGGTGGGCACCAGGCTCGCCCCTGCTCCGCCGGCGGCAGGGAGCCCCGGGGAGCCCCGCCCGGCGGCTGGGGGTGTGCAGGGCTGCAACCGAGCCTCCACTGCTGCAGCTGAGCCCTCGATCATCACTCTCCACAAGCTGCTCCCCACAGCAAACCGTAAGGGCTGCCAACTTCTAAATTTTAAATCGGTTGATTATAAAAATTTATAGAGACATATAGATACAGATATATAGATATAGATACACGCATGTGTGTGTATATATGTATACACATATATCTTTATGCCCGAGCGTAGTAACCCAACCAAACCTCCGCGAACACCCGCGCTGACAGCCAGGCTCACGCTGCGCCGGGAGCGGCCAGGGGCGGCTGATTCTTGGGGAGCCGGACTCCACCAGAGTCCTCGCGGGCGCAACACATTCCCGACCCCGGCCGGGGCAGCTTTGTTCCCCCCAGCCGCGGCCCTTCCAGCGTCTCCACTCCAGCAGCACCAACGCCCACCGCGGAAAAGAACAAGCAGAGAGCCTTACCCGACCCGCTTGGCCATCAGGGAGTGCAGATATTTCCTGGCGGATAACTGGCCCAGGAGTTTCCTGTAGGCTTTGTTGAAGATCCCATCGGCGTGCCTGGGCAGACGGAAGAGCCCGCGGGTGAGCGGCGAGGCCCGGGAGCCGGCTGTGGCCGGTTGTGGGAGCCCGGGCGGTAGCGGTGACCAGCACTCTCCGCCGGCGAGCGGAGGGCGGCATCTCCCCGTGTCCCCCGGGACCCCTCGTCCCCACCCAGATCCCTCCCCGCCGCGCTCGCTCGGTTCCGCGCCGGCTGGGCATTTCTGCTCCGTTTGCGGGAGTATCGCTAGCCCTCCCCGGCGCGGGCGGCTCCCCCGCTCCCTCCCCCGCGCTGCTGGAGGTAAGGCGGCTTTTTCATTTCTTCTGAGCTTTACACTGGGCACCGGGACCTGGGCAATATTGTCGTTTGTTTGGGTTTGGGATTTTTATTTTGATGTTGTTGCTGTTTGCTTGTTAGGTATCATTATTATTTTTTCCTCCCAATCGATTCTGCCAGACCCGTTTTTGTCCCTACTCCAAATTCACGCCTGACACCCCGCGAGTTGCAGTCACCTCTTTTCCGGTGGGTAATACAAGGTGTACATCTCGCCGATCATCGAGGACGGATTCGCTATACCGAGAGGCTCGTGGTCGTAGGCGAAGTCCTGCAGGGTGTTCCCGTCCTCGTCGTAGACTTCATCCTCCAGCCTGGCAACGAGAGCAGCAAGGAGAAAGAGTCAGCCGGGCTCCGCGGGGCGCTCCGCTCCACTCTCCGCTGCCGGCTTCCGGCTGCCTCGGTGGCCACCCCTCGGCGAAGCCGACTCGGGAGCCCCGGGAGCCCCGTCCGACTGCCCCCATCGCCTCCCTGCACCCGCCCGCTCCCCATCCCCGCCCTCTCCTCTGCAGGGCAGGACCGCGGAGGAGGGAACACACCCGCCTCAGACGTGCTCCAAGAAACCCCCCAAACATGCCTCCCCTCCCCCCGCCCTCCGCGGCCCACGCCCCGGCCCGAGAAACATCCCCTCTGTGCCACAGCCATGGCTGGCGCTTCCCGAGCGGAGCGGAGCGCACGCCGCGGCGCGCAGGCTGTCGCGCACACACGCGTTCGTGTGCCAGGGGCTGGGCGGGAGCCGAGCAGCCTCCGCGGCGGAGACGGGGCGGTGAGCGGCAGCCCCGCCGCCGGGTCGGGGACCGCGCCCCGCTCCTCCCCGCAGCACCCGCCGCCACGGGGGGGCTTCGCCTCTTGTTTTTCGTTGAACGGTGCCTCTGCCCTTTGAGATCTCGCCAGTTTTGTGTGCGTCCCAGCCCCCGCTCTCTGCCTCCCTCTCTGCAGTACGATGTAGGTCATTGCACGTTACAGGCAGCTATTTTTGTCTGTGAGCTTTAGCGGAGATATTAATAATAGATGCCGCTAAAATATTTCACTCCTGCTAATTCAGGCCCTTGAATGAAGAAAGCCGGCTTGCTGCCGGCTAATGGCCCCTCAGGCCACCGAGTCCGCTGCCCCGTAGCCGCACTGCCCAGGAAGATGACGGGGGCTGCTCCAAGCCAGCTCCGACGGGCTCCCGGTTACTGGAAGGACACCTCGGAGCCCCGAAAAGGACACCCACCTCGGACAGCCTTGCGCATCCGGCTTCGTCCCCCCTCCCCCGCCATCTCCGCTCACCGCACGGCAGTGACCCCCTCGGGGCGCCCCGGAACAGACCCAAGCGCCGGTGGAGCAGGACGACAGCACCGAGCCCAAAACTCCCCCGCAAGCCAAGCAACACCGATCGCCCGAGCAGGCGACAAGCAGGGTGAGAACAGGCTGCCATCAGCCGTCCCGGACCAGGTGCCCTGAGCCCCCAGCCACAGCCCAGCGCAGGAAACTCCCTTATGCTGGTGCCTCTGGGTGTCCACCACGCCTGCTCAAAACATAGCGAGATTCAAACGCCCAGGGCTCCCAGTCGGAAAGGGACAGCATAGGCATCAGTCTGCGCTGAAGCCCAGCAAGACAACTCCGAACGTAGAAAACCAAACAACCTTGTGCCAGCCCCATTCCCCCTTGAAAAGGGCTGTCATACATAGACAGGTAAACAGGGGAAGAGACAATCCCCACCAGCTCCAATGCCGCTACACGAACCGTGACAGCTCCCACATGCTTGCAGATAACGGCATCCCCGTCCCCGCGCCCCCCCTGAGCCGGACAGGCGATGCTCGGCGCTCACCCTGGGCGAGCTGCGGGCAATCAGAGGCTGCCAAGGGCCTCGCAGGACAGGGGGCAGGCGGGGGAGGAGCTTTTGGGCCCCGTCGACGTGCAGCCGGGACCTCGGCCCGCTCCCGCCGACACGCACAAGAGCAGGTCCCCCACTCCCGGGAGCAAAAAGCCGTGGGTTACAGTACCGGGGTCCCGAGGAGTGGACCTGGGGGATGCCAGTGCTGTAGTCGGAGGGGGCCCTGTGCTGCGTGGAGGGGGTGGGCACACAGCCCAAATGGACGGGATTTCCTTAGGTGACTCACCTCCACATCCCCTTTCATTTTCCTCCCCTGTAAGATTCCACTGCCCTTAGTTAAGCTGGGGCAGCGGGGGATTCAAGTGGTCCCGACGGAGCTCCCGGACGGGGGACGGACCTACCTGAGCGCCGGGTACTGAAGTCCAGCTGCAGGTGAACAGTAGACGCTGCAGTGCATTATTATGCCATAGACCAAGAGTGCTAAGATCGCTTTGCTACACATTGCCACTCTGTGCGGGAGGGAAAGGAAACTGCTGTCAAAAAAAAAAAAAAGAAAAAAGAAAAAAGAAAAAAAAGGTAAAAAAGCAAACCTAAAACCAAGAAAACAAAAAAATTCACAAACAAAAACCCAAACAAACCACCCGACGACTCACCAACCCCCGGCCTCGCCTGCCGGAAAAGGAGGCAGCGCGGCCCCGGGGGACAAGCGCTCTGGGCAGCCGGGTGCCGGCGGGAAGCGGCACGGAGAGGAGGAGAGCGGTGCCCGGCGCAGAGAGCTGCCGCCGCCGCCCGCCCCGTCGGTGCCCACCCGCACTCCCGCCCGCCCCGGGACCGCTGCGGGAAGGCCCGGCGAGCCACCTTGTGTCCTTACCATTAAAGTCTAGACACCCGGCACTGAGAGCGTTTGGCTGCGAAACTAAAACAGCAGGTCTTGGGTAAAAAAAATTAAAAAAAAATTTAAAAAAAAAACAAAGACCCAAAATGGGGAGGGGGAGAAATCGAGCTCTCTCCTAACTTGCGTCCAAAAGGAGTTAAAACCCTCGTGACATCGCCTCTCCGATGGGCGAAGGACCCGCAGGATGCAGAAGATGCAGAAGCGGCAGCAGTTAGTTGTTTGCTGGTTTTAGGGCAATCCACTCCAAAAAGAAAAAGAGAGACAGGAGTGGGGGAAAAAAAGATAAAGGAAAAAAGTTTGCGGGTAGCAGCACAGATCTGGAGTGGAGTCTACAAAGGAATGAAGAAAGAGGGATGGAGCTAGACGTCGCTGGAGAACGGAGCGCTGGGGAAGAGGGAAGAGACCGAGCGAGCCCGGGAGGGAGCGGAGGCGGGAGCCGCGGGCTGGCTGCGTGCGATGTTGTCTTCCCCAGATCGCTCCCCTCACTGAGTGCCTTCAGCCTTCTTCTCTTCTTTCCCTGCTCAGTGGCTCCAAACTTGACCAGCCTTCCGCAGCGTTCCGTCTGATACGCAATTAGCAAGAAAATCTTTGCAAACACCCCGCTTCAGCAAGAGCCCTCTTAGTAAACATTTGCCTGCTTGTTACCTTAGAGGACGGGCAATATTGTTTGTTGCCCCCGTAGTGGTGTCCGGATTTTTATTCATGAATCAAATGCCTTTTTTTTTTTTCTCAGTCACGTAATAATCGGGTATCAGAAAAGACGTCACCACCCCAATTCCTCAAGGAACACAGTTCTGTGTCGTCCTCAAAGATGAGCTTATCAGGAGTCATAAAGCTTCTCATAAACACCAACTCACACTTCCCCCCTCCAAAAAAAATTTAGGAAGGGAAAAGCTAACAACCAAACAAACACGCAGAAACCCCCATCGCACAAACCTAAAAGGTTGTTCGCCACGGTAAAGTTTTACCTGGCGTGGGAAGGGACCAGGAGGCGGAGGAGAGCAGTTAGGGGTGGGGTGGGGGTCCCCAGGCTTGCTGGGCTCTCCCGCGGCTTTGCTCCGGGTCTTTTCCGCGGGGCCAGCTCACCCCATACGCAGCCCGGGGCCGCCGCTGGGCGCAGGCCCCCGCGGAGCCGCCCGGCTCCGAGCGTGCAGGCGGAGCAGCCCCGGCGCGGAACCCCCCACTTCCGCGGAGATTAGAGAAT
>VYZT01034642.1:50678-63412 GCA_013400735.1 Pomatostomus ruficeps | reverse complement strand
TTTTTTTTTTTTTTTTTTTTTTTTTAAGGATTGTTAATATTGTTCCCATTACAAAAGGCTCCCCCCGGGGAAACCAGCAGCGCCGTGACCGCTCTGCGTGCGTTGAAGTCGCGGGGCGTAGGGCACAAGCCCCACGGCCGCACCACAAGGACGGTCCCACGTGCGGCCGGCGCTGCCCGGGGATGGGGGGCGGCTTTTCCCCCCACTTCCCTGGCCCGACCCTCCCGTCTCTCCGCCTTGTGCAGAGACAGATGTGCGGCTCGCAGCGCTTGGCTGAGCGGGAGGGAAGAGCATCGCCATGAGGGAAAAAAAAAAAAAAAAAAAAAAGGTTGATTTGCCGGAGGGACCGGGAAGGAAATCCCTTCTCTGGGGAGTTCCCCGCCGCCGGAATAATTTTCCCCCGAAGTGATGCGCCGGGCGCGGGCCACCGGCGGGCTCCCAGCCGCTGCAATTGCTGCTTGTCTCCGCACTCCCCTTCCTCTGCGACCGAAAATGTGCCCTTCATTTCCGAGAATTACCCAAAGAAATCCAGGCTGCAGGAGCCATTACTAGACATTTTAATTATTGGGATCATAAGCAGAGCGTTCAGGAAGCAGCAATAATGTAGTTCTCCTGTTTCCTATTTGAATGGGTTTGGTGTAACATGCTTGGATGAGTTATTTGAGCCCAAATCGATTTTTCAAAAACAACAACAACAAAAAAAACCACCATACAATTACATTCCTATTACGGTCATTTAAGGTTTCGATATTTTCCGGAGATAAAGGAAATTTGACGAGAATTAATGATTCCCGTAGAAATGGCCAACGACGCGATCCCGGGCGGGGATGCAGGACTAGAGACGGAGCGGGACGCTATCCCCATTGTCAGTCTGTGCCGGGCGTGTCGGGTCGCGCCGGCAGGAGAGGGGACGGGGCAGGACAGGGGCCCCGGCGGGGCCGCTGGGGAAGCGGTCACCCCACTGCTCCCGCTGGGGAAAGGGTCACCCCACTGTTCCCGCTGGGCAAAGAGTCACTCCACCGCTCCCGCTGGAGGAGGGCATCTCGTGGNGGGCCCGGCTGTGAGAGAGGCCAGCGGGAAAGGGCTGCTTGCTGCTCCCCTTCACCGGGCTGGTGGGGTTTCTGGTGGGGTTTTTTTTTGTTTCCTTTGTCATGACTCTGCGGTAGCAGGTGTAAACACGGGCTTTTCTAGAAACCAGTGTGGCAAGGATTGTGTTAATCTCGTCAGTATGGCGGCTTGAACACACACTCCGCCTAAAGAACAGGAAAAAAAAAACATTCCTTCTTTCCGAAGAGACGAGACATACACAGACAATACATTTTAAAGCTGTGGCTGTTTTCACTTTACAAAAGCTAGTTTCAGCTACTTTTGATAGACATAGCAGCATTTCCTGTCCTCTGTCCCCACTCCCCTAGATCCTTACAAAAAGGATGAGGTTGCCTGAAATAACAGGCATCATCAGCGCAGAGGTAGAGATTCCCATAAAACAAACCTGAAGCTACAGACCCCACACAGAGACCCAGTGCCACACCTGTGGTACTGTGCATGCAGAAGCAATGTCAGGATGGTTTGCAAAAAATACATCTTCTAAGCTCTCATTTATGGTGAATGAGTAACTCACACACAGTTCATGCCAATAAAAGTTTCATACCATCTCAGCCTCTGTCACAGGGGTGTGTGTGCAAAGTGAATATGGTTATGACATGATTGCAGTTTAGGCTGAGGAAGTAAAGGTTTAAATCTGGGCTCTGTGTACAAGTAATTTTCTCAATAACTGTAATTTCAAGGCTGAGAGGGATTTAAGGTATATAATACTTGCCTCTAGGGCATATTCCTAAGGCAGCATCTGAAGAAAAGCAGGGGGTATTTTATTAGCAGAATTTCTTTCATCTTCCCCCTACCACCTTAAATAGACCTTTTAACTTATATGATTATTCTATTTTAAATATCTGTTTTATTAACTAGAGCATTATAATTCTATAGAAGTTTTTAAGAGAGCATCTTACATCCTGTGAGCTTTGTCAAGCCTGACTGAAGCTGATTGCGACTGACTGCTAGAAACCTTCCTGCCATAGTTCTAATTCAAAGGAACATATTTCATCAGGTACCATGATGGGAATCTTTTTGACTCCTCAGAAACTCCCTTTTTATATTTATGCATATTTTATAAAAAGTACTATGAGTAATTTATCAAACTGTCAGGAAATGTATTCGTCCATAAAGCCAGATATCTCATACACACTGGTTGGATGTCCAGCCACCATATTAATATTTTCTCAGTATGTCCCAACTTAGCTGCATATTTTAAAAAGAACCTGGAAGAACTGATGTACCTGGAATACGTAATTTTTTCATGAAAGGGCACATATATTTCTGCCAATATAGAAAAGGATCAATTTGTCTTTCTCAAAACCAAGCAATCTTGCCAAACCCTGCTGTCCCTCTCTCTCTAACACAGATACACTATGGGTTTATCATCTATCTTGTTATTATCTCTGCCCAGACCTCCTTTCTCACTGGGGTGGCTTGGGGAATCTATTGCTGACCAGTATGTCCATGAATACTTGTCTGCATCAGTTTCATAAACACCGGCCTTCGCCTTTTCTTGGCTTTCCTGACTCCTCCTCCTCCCAAAGGACCAGCTCCTGGGAAGGATGAACTTGTCAGAGGGGAGATTAACCCATCCATGAAATCACTCAGCTGTGGCTGTGGTCATCTGAAAAAGGCTAATTAGGGATAGCCTGGCAGGAGAACAGAAGTTATTATAGCTCAAGCATAGGTTGGCGGACATTTCAGCACTTCCAGCTGAGACATGGCACCTGCGGCAGAGGTGGGAAAACCCCACTTTCCTCAGGGAGGCTAGATGTCAATCCACTCAGGGACAGAGAGCTGAACTATTTCATTCACAGAGCTGTTTTTCTTCTATTAAACCGTTCCCTCTCATGCTTACTTTAGGTAAAAGCAGCAAAATGCTTAGGCACACTGTAGAAAGCATACACATCTGTGTGCTTTCTCATGTCCAAAGGGACAAAGCTGCAATCCAGACAAGCTTGGTCACCCAGGGATGTTCAGGACAGGATGTACAAGCTCCAAAAAAACCAGAGAACAACAACCAGGGACAGTACTGGGACTACAGATCTCTCAAGAGATGACAGAGGCAAGCCTCACCTGGTGGCCGGGACCCTTGCCAGCCTCTTTGCATGTGACCACCAAGCATTAGCAAAGTCTCTGTGAGAATCTTCCAGATAATCCCTTTCTACCTTTCATAACCTTACTTCCAAGCAAACAGTCAAAAAAAAAAAAAAATGGGCTGGGTTTTCTTTTCCTTTTGTTTCCTTCTCTGAAGTGAGGAGGCAGAACAGTACTTCCCAGGGCAGCAGCGTAGGAGCACCAGCAGTCCAGTCACTCTGCTCCTGCTGCTGCTCAGAACTCAGGGTGAGAGACACGGCCAGTGGGTTGCTTGTGTCTTGCACGATTGCCCACACAGCAGCTGAGTGTTCAATCTTACCTCGTGGGTGTCCTCCTCCCCCTATTCAGTAAATGAAGGCAGATGACTATGACAACACAGAGGCAGGGGAAGAGTCATTCCCATCCAAACACAAAGGCAAGAAAATCACTTTCTAAATAAATGAATGACCAAACAGTGGACTCGGTTTCACAAGGAGGTACCACCACACTATGCCTATGACAGAAAATTTCCTTGGATGACCAATAGATCCATTTATAATCTCTCATCTTTCACCCAAATAAACTCATATGCTGTAAGAGAAAAAAAGAATTGTCCTTGATGCTTTCTGACAGTGGTTCTTTGACCAATCATTTATATATGAAAACTAGAGAAATAAATTATGAAAGGCAAACAACAACAAAAAGGACTTATTTTAAGACTTAATATTCCAAAAGCTTATTCTACACTAAAGCCAGCAACCTACAAAATGCCACTAAAAACCTCACTAGTCCATAGGGCAGAATAAAAGACTTTAGCACTGGCAGCAGATCTATCCCCACTCTCATTTCCATTTGGTCCAGTGTTCAGGGGGAGAGTAAGTCCTTAAGCAGAGGGAATATACAAAGTTTCACGAATGCTGCCAAGGTACAATAATTTATACTGGACAAATAACAGCTGCAATATTTTTATGTTCCAGGTTGCTTTAGATGCAGCTGTAGCCCAAGGTGAATGACAAGTTCTGGTTTTGTACCCAAATGTGACAGGATTTTGGGTACACCTTTAGAAACATTGGGACTGTCATATGCCTGTGTCCAGAAACAAAAATCCATCTGTAGTTCTGAGGTATTGCTAATGGCATAGCTAAAGTTATTCATAGTTTAGATTTACCAGAAATAGTTGGAACAAATTAATAATGAATTAGAACATTTCTTATCATTGTGGGGAGTGAGAGGGAATAAATAGAACCATCCATATTTTCTTATTACAAAACAGTGTGCAGCCTATTACCAAACACTAATTTAGTGTTGCTTGTGCTGGAAAACTGTTGAAGGGTCCTTGGCTCCTGACAGTGCAGTTTAATTCAGTCTGATGGGAGCAAGGCTGCACAGAAGCAGTCCAGGGCGGGCAGGTGAGGACCATCCCAACAGGGGTGAATCCAAGCCTGCCAGAGCCAGGCGCCGCTCAATAATTCCAATTAACCACGATAAAGACAACACAGACAGGTCACACAGAGCCCAGTAAATATCAATCAGAACCACGTATTTTGATGAGAGAATAACGAAAGTCTTTCTCATTAAGGAAAAGAGAAAAGACATTTGATTGGGCATAGAAGCCTGTTCTTGATGGCTTGAGCACCCTGCAGTGCAGCCTCTGCCTCGTGGGGCTGCAGCCCATGCTGGCCACAGCCAAAATTGCCCTGAGCACAGGAGCCCTTCATGTGGCTTAGCTCCCCGTTTTGTGTGTAGTGAGCAACAGGGAGAGCTCCCACAGCCCTTGGCAGTACAGGATGGCCTGTGCTCTACCAGATGCACAGCTCCAGAAACCTGGGGTGGGCAGTGGGGTGAGACTGGAGAGCTAGGTGTGCTGGCCTCTGTGCCACGAATTGGCTGGACAGCAGACACTGGGGCCACCAGCCAGACACTGGGGCCACCAGCCAGACATTGGGGCCAGGAAACAGCACATAATTTTTGTCTGCTGTCATAACTTAAATAAAGTACTTGAGTCTACTTAGCCTAAAGGAAAATGTGTTGTTCTTAGCTTTTATATTTAAGGATAGCACAAAAAATTTCTTGTGTGTGGCCTTATGGTCCGATCCGTCTCTATCTTCTAATAAAATGCATTTCTGTAACAGCCAAGGCAATTAATCACTTAAACAGAATTGGATTACAATCTCCATTACTGGAAAATCTTTAAAGTCAGGCTTGCTATCATTCTAAAAGATCTCAAGCTATTGAACCATTCTTTGCCCTGCTTTATGCAAAGGTCAGACTGGATGTTCGTAATGGCCTCTTCTAATGTCAGAAATCGGTCTCTGACCCTTGTAATGCCACTCATTGGTTTCAGACAGAACTGCACTGGATTTATTGACCCTTCTCATTAGGAAGTAAGATTGTCTGCAGAAACTCCTATGTGATTTCATAACTCCAGGTACATGTCTATTGAGCTCATTATGTAAATACTGATGTCTTTAGTCGGTTTTGAATTTCATAGGAGTTTGCAGAGCACAGCACAAACCAGAAATTGCTAGGACATTGCAAGACTGAACTCTCTGTTTTGATCCCCAAATCTGTGTTCAGTCTTCAGAGGTAACTGCATATGTCAATAACAACAACATAATGATAAACTATGATACTCTGTAGATATGTTTTAAATCCTGACACTTAAATATGGTACTTTTCACTGTAGTAGTGAAAATATATTTCCTGGAGATTTCTTGCTTCTAAGTGCAAGCATATTATTGACTTCAATATGTGTCTTCAGAAAAGAAAAAATAAGTTATTTGCATATAATTTGGGGTGATTCTCTGAGTTATGTTACTCTACAGCAAACCTAATTTTCCTCTAAGTCTCAGTAACACTTGAGATTGTCTAAAATGTATACTGGTTTTAACTGCCTATAAAGAATGTTTTACCATTGCGTAAATAACTTCACTTAGTTTCTCTGATGAAATATCTGAGTGTGACATGAATTTGCTCTGAAACACAATAGACAACAAGTATGAGCAAGGAAATGCAGAAATAATATCTTATCATCTAATGCTAACACTTAAAGATGTTTTGGCTTTTGGGTTTGGTTCTGGTTTGATTTTTTAGTAAGGATTCCACAAGCAGATACCTTTATATGTTTCATATATCTCTCTGGGGAAAAAAAAAATCACATTCAAAAGAAAGCCATTGTCAAGAACATTATTTGTTCAAACATTTCCTCTATAGAAAATAAATAACTCTGGTTTTAATAGATCTCCTAATCCTTATCTCCACAGATCAGTTCTAGCAGTTCTGTTCTGAGATAGGGATTGCTTCTGATGTACTGTTCATTTCCACATAGCCTCTCTTTCTTTCCTCCCATTCCTAATGTAGAATATTTTTATACAATTATCATAGAGTTACAACGAGGTAAACCTTGTTTACTATGAGATAAATACTGGAATAGGAGAATAAAATTCTGCTTATGAAAGGGGAAAATATTTGTTCGATACTCAGAAAATTATGCAAAAATCTCCATGTCATAGATTTCAAAAAAAAAGTTTTCTTTTCTTTTAGATGAATGATGAGCTGCATGTGGTCTGGTGATGGTATGCCCATACTTAATGTAGGTTCTTCATATTTATAAAATTTGCTACAATTATGCAATAAGTTTCATCTGAATGCATTACCACTAATCTCGCAATATTCTTATAAGGCATATATTTATTAATATATTACATCTGTTTGATCCAGTAAAGAATGAAATACAGCAAACTCAGTGACTTTCTTGGGAGCACATAGCTAAAAACCATGAATAGTTCTAAAACAAATACCTGACCCCACTGATGTCAAAGGCAAAGATCCTGATGACTTTTGTGGGGTTAGATGATCACTTTTGGTAATCTGACTCACCATATTTTGCCAGTGTTGGAGGTTTGCCGCTGAGGAATAATACCTGTCGTTCCTCCAAACACTCAGTGCCACTAATCTATAAAGTAACTATCAGCCAGTGAGTTCTGTCATGAATTCAAGGGAGATTAGTATTTGGCCCCTATGAAGAGTGATTTTAGTTGAAGAAATTCCTGTCCCAGCCCCCAAACTAGTAGTCAGTAGGTGATGGTCTCCACCAGTGCCTGTAGAAATCAGCTACACTTAAATGGCAAAGAAAACATCTCCAAGAAAAAGAAAATGTATGATCAATGACAAGAAACACTAGTGAATTTGTGTAGTTGTTGCTAGTTTGAAGATGATTAATAACCTTGAACTAAACTAAAAAGAGTTAAAACCACATCACTCATCCTCTGAGAACAAGGTAATCAAAGGAGACTTTGCAACTGAGTAAAAGCTGTCCTTCAAAGGAAATCTGTCCCCCTTTTCCAGTGTTGATTAGTGAATAATAGTGCTAGTCATTACACTCGATAGAATTGCTGTCCTTCCTTGATTTTCGTGGGGGAAGAAGAGGCAGTAAGGAGAGCTGAATCACAAGTTTGCTTCATATTTTTTCTTAATGAACAATGGTGCACAGAGCTTTTCTGGAAAACAGCAACAGGTAAAGTCAGCACAGTCACTGGAGTGCATTAGAAAGATGGAAAAAGCTCCCAAGCATCAATCCACAGACAAAAATATAAACTTGGAATTAGGATGTGAAGAAAAGTGTAATGTCCAATGATTCCTCTTGTTTCCAACATCTGCATTTAGTTTAAGTAGCTAAACCTACAGTAAATACTTTTTCAGAATGGCTTCTCAGCATTTCTATAGATCCCACAGGATGGGAGACAAACCATCCCAGAATGCATGATTCATGGTTATAAAATTCAGGGATGTTAACTGGGAAAAGTGTTGCAAAATATTACATTCTGGAGGTATTTTGTGCTGTGCTACAATAGTCCAAAATGAGCCTGCAACAAAAGGGAAGCTACACTTGAACAAGAAAACATTTCCTCTGCTCCAGTTAGGTAACATAAAACTGAAAGGTCATAGAGATATTAACATCCATTTTTTTAACTAATAAGAAATGGAGAAAAGGTGAGGGGGTGGTGGGTTTCTCCATTCAGATGGTTTTTGGAAGAAGCAAGGTGAAGTCAGGTACAGCTCTTTAATTCCACAGAGGTCTGTGAGAAGAGCACTTACAGTTGTTTTAGCTCACAGTTGCCGCCTTACTTTTGCTGAGCCGTGCATGCCTGCAACTCCCAGTGAACTATTACATGTCACTAATGTCCTTACATGGCCTGAAGTCCTATTTAGAAAAGCAACAAGTTTTAAATATATAAATACAACAATCAGGAGAGCTGAATGTTTGCCTTCCTTGGGACTGGGCTATTAATGGCACCTGCATAGTACTGTCTGTAGGAACTGTTTATTTCACAGTATCTTAAACCTTGAGATTGTCTTCCAGGTGAAATGTTAAAGTAGGTTAAAAGGAAAAATTTTATGGGTGACACCTTCACACTACTTTCCCAATGGGACCAGCAGAAGCTGTACTTCTGATAGAAACTCCTAAACATTTTTTGCACAAAGCATCTGAAAGTAAGTTATAAGGAAAGCCCTGTCTGTGAATGAAGCAGTGTTACAGAAAAATCAGTGAAGTCCACACAGACATATTGCAAAGAAGATCTGTAGTGCATTTTTTAATAACTCAACACCAGATTCTCTCTCTTTCTTTCACATCCTCATCACTCAGTCTTGCTTTGGCAAAAGCTACAGCAGTATGAGAGGCATCCATCCATCCTGTCCTGTCCCATCCTGTCCTGTCCAGCCCCAAAAAGCTGTAAGTGTCATAGATGCATCACATACAACAGAGGTATCACAAATATACCAAGGAGGGGTTCATCTGTGAGAGAAATCCCAATTTTACTCCCACCATAGCATCACCAAGGTGCCAATGCAGAAGATTGTGACAGACTCCTGTATAAGTGATTTTCTCATTTTCCTGGCTGTTACTTAGCTCTGTTACAGATTAGACTGGGAGCAGCAAGACTAGAAGAGTGGAATTGGGAATATCTGCTCTTTGATCTCTCATGACCCTGTTGCACAAGACCTGTTGTAGCCACATGAATGTTGTGGGCATGGGGTACACTTGCCCCAACACACACTGGGGGGCTGGCCAGCTTAGCCAAGGGCTTGACATCTGACATGTTTGGGAGGCATATAAGACAAACCATGCCATATAAGACAAAAGGTGATGGCTGTCCAGAGGGGATCTGAGAGACAGCAGGAAGGGAGGATTTGTGCAGGAGTAGGTGTACACACAGGTTGGTTTTCATTTAGCCAGACTCAGAAATAGCAGCCTCAAGGATATAGCAACCCTGGCTTTTGCACACAACAACCCTTCAGGGCTGTCCCATAAAAGCTCTGCAGGCTGGAGGAATTCGGCACACAGTGGGATGCATGGCCAGATGCCTCTGGATGGCAGACATGGGGTGAGGAAGCGCAAACCCCTCGTGCCACCTTGTGGCTGCTGGATTACAGCTGGCACGGGGGGATGCCACCCCTCCTGCTCCGAGCCACGCTCTTACAATAAAAGCACTTTTGCCTCCTGCAAGCTGTGGGGATGTCAATCTCTCGCTTTGGGGCGGGTGTGAGCCCTCACCCCGAGTATCTCCTACAGGCGCAGTAAGGGGCCTGAGTCATACTGAGGTGCACCGGGAAGCCGCAGTCTCCAAGGCGAGCAGGGGCAGGAGTGAGTGCCGATCCCACTGGCTGTTCCTGCAAGCCCAATGGAAAATCGCCTCCAGGTTTGGGTACACGATGTTCTAAGTGCGCTCTGTGACTGGCCATGGTGAGAAAAACATTTTCTTGTTCTCTCCCAGTGCATTATGAAAACCCACTAAAAGGTGCTTTTCACACCACAAAACCTTTTAAAAGGATTCTGTCAACACAAAAGCAACATTGACAGCAGTTGCCTTTAAAAGTATTTGAGTCTTCAAACTCTGAAATATGCTTCTTAATTTTTTTTCCAAACTTAGTCTACTACCAAGGCTTCAGAGAAATGTTTTCTGTAATTGCATGAGTAAGAAAATGCATTGTGAGATTAATGCATATAGCAGTTATTAAAACAATTTGTAAACGTATTCTCCACAAAATGGATAATAAAACACATGGATCTTTGCCTCAGCAATAAAATAAAATTGTTGTAGGGGAAATTTGTCAGAGATATTGAGAGGACTATGAGACCCATTTGCATGCGGTGCACATGGCCCAGATCATGTCACCAAGAGGTCACAGTTTTCTGCCATGTTTTTTTTCTCTTCTCCTTTACCCTTCATTCCTGTGTATCCACATCCTGGCACTGGATGATAAGATGCACAAAGCTGATTGTGCTGAGATTTTCCTCTGCTTCTGATGATATTAAGAGGCAAGCTGCCACACAGAAAGCAACATGCCCATCTCACACACTTCAAGTACAGTGCTGTCATTGCTGTCTCTGGAAAAATATATGTATGGGCCACCACTTTCACCCTTTCAACTCTCAGGAATTAGCAAAGAAATTTTTGATAAAATAGGGTGGGCACTCAGAGTTCTGTCTCCTGCAACTTCTTTCCTGGCTTTCATTCTGATCATCTCATTACTGCAAAACTTGTGTAAATGCTTCCTATAGAGCAATTTCAGCACAAGAATTTGCAAGTGAAAACAGTCAATTAGGTTATAAATTACAAGTCTTCTGTATTTTGGAAACAACGTAGAGCTTTGGACACTGTAGCATGCAGTTAAGGAAGAAAAAACTAGAAAATCTTAGTGCTGGTAGTGCTGAGAAGGAATTGTGTGCCACAGTCACTTTTTGTGCTGAGAGAAACAAGTATTACAGTAAGGAAGAGCTCACTGTTTTGGAATAGTACCAAACAGCAGCTGATTTTTTATTTTAAAAGGTTTTATTTGTTCATTCAATAGGAAGCATCAAAGACACTAGCAGCTAAAAATTAATCACTCTGCATCAAAATATCCTGCTTCCAGAAATAATCATGCAAGTGATAAAACCACTGGTCATCTGTTGCTTTGCAAAACTTTTTCAATTTCTTACAAGGCAGCAATCCACAGATTGCATCAATGCCTTGGCCAGCAGAGATTTGCCAACCTGGTTGGACAGCTAGTAAAAATGAAATTTCAGATATTCAGAACCAATTCATCCCCTGAAGACTTTGGAGTCCGGGTTGACTGCCAGCCATGACACCTGCCAGTACCGGTTACATTGCAGTGCTGTGCAGTAACAGATCCCAAAAAGACTTCAATATTTTGACCTTATATCAGGAATTCAGAGGCAGTCACTGGTGAACATCCTTTGGTAAGGATAGTTTATGGTTATAAAAAATGCAAAATGCATAATAATACAAAATTCAACTGTAGTGATTTCTTGTTTGGTTTTTCCCTTTTTTTTTTTTTAATATTAAAACAACATGTCCAAAAAATAAACAAAACTGACCTCACCTGTGTCAATACTGAAGACCTATAGAAAGACTGCAATGTACTGAACTTGAAGACTATAAAAAATCCATATGGAACATTCTGCATCTGAGGAACATTAATTCGGGATCCTGTGGAAAGGTCTAAAAGATGGAAGTGACTAATCTGGCCTCTTTAATGACTAGAAAAAGAAATAAATTGGAAAATAACCACCTTCCAGGCGTCTCTTCATGCAGTGACCTGGAAAAGAAACCCTATTGGCACCAGCAATCAAGCTTTCCTGTATTATCTTCCCAGGGGGTTGATTACACTGTCCTAAATATTGGGTGAGTGTCTGAGGTCCCGAATTCTTTACACTGTAGTTATTCCTCAAGAATCCAAACACAGTTAGAAAAGCAGAAACATGCAGTGATAGCATACAGTATGGCATTACCGTAACAACAGTTCAGAATTGCCAGTCAGGAGGGGTAGCAAAACAAGGATATAGCATGCCAGCTGAGGACTTCATGATTTTCAAGGCACCTTTTACAGCAGGAGCAGAAAAGTAGTTCAGAAAACAGGAAAGCATGGCACTATCACATCAGTTTCTTCCAAACTGACAATTTTTGTTGTTAAATGAAAAAAAAAAAATCATAGAATCATAGACTCATTGGAGTTGGAAAAGGCCTCTAAGATCATTGAGTCCATCTCTTAACCCAGCACCATCAAGTCCACCACTAAACCACATCCCCAGCTGCAACATCCACACCCCTTTTGAATACTTCAAGGATGGTGGTTCCACCACTTTCCTGGGCAGCCTTTTCCAATGTCTAATTGTCTTTTCAATGAAGAATTTTTTCCTGATATCTGTTCTAAACCTCCCTTGGAACAACTTGAGGCCATTTCCTCTCATCCTGGTGCTTGTTACCTGGGAGATCAACCCCCACCTTAACGCTTCTTTGGGGGTTTTTGCAGAGCTGCTTGGGTGCTGCAAAGTCTGCCCTTATCCAGCGCTTTGGTCAGATAAGCTTCCTTGGCTGCGGCTATCGGCTTCCTTATCTTATCTCGCTTATCTCTGTACCTAGCTTGTGCTTTGCAGTGAAAGCAGAAATTCCTGATGGTAGTTTGAAGCAGGTAGAAATAAAGAAGAGAGAATGGACCCTCTGTAGCTTTACCCAGACTTTAACGGTGTTCTTTCATTCAGGATATGTGTTACAAGAGAG
>VYZT01034642.1:19500-50179 GCA_013400735.1 Pomatostomus ruficeps | reverse complement strand
CTCAAGGCTGAACAAACACTTATCTGAACCTTCCCCAGCTCTGTTGCCCTTCTCTGGACACGCTCCAGCACATCAATGCCTTTCTTGCAGTGAGAGGCCCAGAACAGAACACAGGATTCAAGGTGTGGCCTCACCAGTGCTGAGTACAGGGGACAATCCTAGTCCTGCTGGCCACACTATTGCTGGTACAGGCCAGGATGCCATTGCCCTTCTGTTCACCTGGGCACACATTGGCTCTTGTTCAGCCAGAGCTCCTTTTCCAGACAGCAGCTTCCCAGCCACTCTGCCCCCAGACTGTGGCTCTGCATGGGACTGTTGTGACCCAAGTGCAGGACCTGGCACTTTGCCTTGTTGAATCTCATAAAACTGGCTTCAGTTACCATTCTCCAGAAACCATTCTCTTCTAATCTATTTTTAAGAAAAAGTTCTAGTTCTATCTTGCACACATGATTTGATCAAAGGATGCTTGAAAAGTAAACTTCTAAATCCAGCAAAAGCCTTTAAGCATTCTAAATAAGTGATGGGTTTGTTTCACTCACATTTCTAACTTACATTAAACCAAACAAAGATCAGAAAATGTTTTCTCAATATTAGCTTATTACACCGATAGAGAGTTTCTCAATGTTCCCCTCACATTTTTGTTCCTACTATGGTCAAATCACGCAGTGTACAGGCTAGTACAGGCAGTGTACTATGTCAGGCACTGTATGCACCTGTTGGAAATTGTGCTTACCCAAAGGCTTCACAATCTAAAAACAGAGGATAGGCATGAATAAGAAACTGTAAGCACAAGAGAGACTGCTTCCCTGTGATTATACAGGGAGAGTGGTCTCAAAGTGGGAGATAAACTCCACATCTGCTGTTCTCTTTCAGCACACTACTTAGAAGTACACAACTGAATTTTTTCCCTTCCTTTTTTTTTTCTGATTTGGGTATTAATAAGGCTTGGTCTCACTGGCAAATTCCAGCTAAAGATCCCAGGGAATGTGTTCTGTTAGATGCAAGTTTCTGGCCAAATTTGTGCCTGCTACCTAATCCTCAGGATTATTGTGATAACTGCCTCTCTTGTGGTGTTCACACTTGAAACAGAGGTCAAACTGGATAGGCAATTTATTGCCTTCAATGTGATAAGCAAGCAAGCCTGCTGCTTGGACTCCTGCAGGGAATTCACATCCAGCACTATAATTTCCAATTCCTTAGCCTATCAAGTACAGTTGATGTTTCATTTCATAGGAGGCAGAAGAGCATGAAGTGGATTTTTTTGCTCTCAGAGGCCTTAAGGAGAAAACAATTTTAAGAAATGTAAGAAAAAAACAGTAACATTCACATGACAATTGCATACAGCCTTACTTTTCTAACTGCAGTGGAAGTCAGCTGGTATTAAAAATGGCATGCTCTTATTAGCTTTATATGCTTTATATGCTAATTGCACATACTTGCTTATTGTAAGGTCCAGAAAAAAATACCCTTCTGTAACAATATGTTGAACATTCATCTCATTTACATAACTTTAGTTGAAAATTGTTCTCAGGAAACTTTGCTTAAAGTGCTTTAAAGATGGAAGAAGTGGATACTTACATGTTTTATTGGATTCATGTTATTATAAGGGTAAACCTGGACTGAACATTTCTTCTGCTCAACTGGAATCTGAATGGAGAAGCTTTTTAGAAGTAGAGGGTTTACTTCACTTCTACTGAAAGCTTCAGCCCTGAGGTGATGAAATCATCCTGAATGCCACATGGAGAGAATGCCATTCAGTAAGCAGTGATCTAGTTGGAAAGATCAAGAAAGTAATTTGTGGCCTTTTACATCTTTAATGCAGCACAGAGTTTAGTCATTTTGGACAGAGACAGATTAGATGTGTCTGGGTGAGTAACCTGAGGGCAATTCATTAATTAGGGAGAACATGCAGCTGCATATGGGCAAGATTAGGAAGAAAACACACTTGCAGATGCATGAACAGCAGCACAAACTATTTCTTCTCCGTTTTCTTGTTGAAACTGTCATAAAAGCTTGATTTTATTCTGCAAATTGATAATTTCTTTTTTGAGATCCTAGAGGTGCCTGGCTAAGTACAGGTGGATGAAGTCCATACAACTGAAATCATGTTTCAAATTGCTTTGATCCAGCTCCTCATGGTTCATTTCAGATCCACAGTGTCTGTTGTTTTGGGCAAGTCAAATACTATGTTTAATTGACATATGAAACTAGATTTGGGAGCTGAGTGGCTGAATGGTGATAAGTAAAATAAAAGATCAGACCCAGCAGTGAAAAAGAGGTCATGAAATGAAAAAACTTTTATGAAACCATAAATATCTGGAGCAGTCTTTCAAATCACAAATTTCTTATGAATAAGAATGCATACCAAAATCCTATTTAACCAATACTGCCAAAATAATGAACATCATTATACTTGCCACCATTTCCCTGTTCTCCTGGGAAAATTATTGTCTAGAGACTACAAATTAAGGCAGTTTGAAATCAGATGTCCTTAAACATGATGGAAGAGGAGGAAGAATTGACAGTGCAGTACTTTCTCATTAAAAATAACATTTTCCTCTATACATTGTACTTCAAAGATCAGACATATCACTTTCATTTGCACTTAATTTCATTACTGACAGAAGATACTGAGAGAGGAGAAAAACAGCTAAGCAAGCGGAATTGCAAATTTCTCTGTTTAACACAAGAAATGAGCATTCAATATTTTCCTCCACAGACTTTATAAATGAAGAAGTTCCAGTTCTCATATTTAGACCACCTGGAATCTGCTTTGAGATTCTAAAATAATTAAAATAAAATATTTTAATATGCTGAATTTTCTATTTATACTTTTTACTTGAAATTTTAGCCAAAGTGTATGAATTAAAAAAAAATATAGCAAATTCCTCAGACATCAAGTGTAGCAAGTGAAGTAGGCAAAGAAAGGAATGTAGCTTTGTGTTATTGGACTATAGTTTTTTAAAGTGATCATGAGATACTTCATCAATGACCCACCAGCTAAATTCATTTTCCATTCCTCCCCAACCAAAAATGCTTGCAATGAAGATGGATGATGAAATGTAGAAGTTTAGCAAATAGTGGGATTGGTGAGAAAAGGAGTCACAGCTGAAAGGCTGGGTGTTTTAAAGGTCAGGCTCAGATGTGTTGACAGGGTAGGAGTTTACACAAGAGACTCATGTGCCATGTCTGGTGAAAGGTTAGTGCTACTAACTTCTGCATCAGAAATCAGTCAGATGATCAGATAGGCTTAGTCTGTCAGAGCTTTAGGTGATTCCCATATATGGCAACAGATCTTTTTTAATGGAACCCAGGACTTATTTTGACTATGTTTAATTGTCGCTGTTGAACCGCTAGCCGAGTGAAGAAATCGAGATGGTCAAGTGGCATAAATCTGAATTTATTATTTAATTATAAAACTTATATAGACTTTTCAAAGGTCGTCCGGATTGGGTCAATCCAAAATCTCCCCCTAGGACGATTGGCCAGGCTAGAACAGACCATGTTTTCCAGAGACCGTTTCAATAACATCTAAACCTTATCTTTATTTATAAAACATAGGAAGAAGAAGAGAAAAATTCCCATGGGAAAGAATCTGTGTTACCACATTTAATATCATTGCAAGTCAACTTTCTTTCAAGACTGTACACCATATTTTAGGAGCCTGATGTCAAAGAAAAGGTGTGTGTGAATATACTCTCAGAAATACCCATCTCTCACTTGGGCATCAGAAGAGGTTCCAGATCTTCACATACTTGGAAGTGGGTGCCGGGTTTGTTTGAATATCTGGACTAAAGTACTGCAAAGGTGAGTGTTTAAGGGCTTGACAATCATTATTTTTTTGTAGGTGGGTTCTGAGTCCCTTTGATAATCTGTCTCTTAGTAAGTAAGTTGAAAATGAATATGTTTGAAACAGTACATCAGAAAAGATAAATAATAACACATTATTAGAGAAATAATTTGACGTGGCCAGCCATGCACTAAAAGCATCTGTGACTCTCTTAAGCATCTGAACTGCCAGGGGTTAACATTCCTATTATTTTTACTGTTTTATCTTAATTGCATCATAAAAGCCTAAAAAACATCACAGTGATGTCAGTTAATATTGAAATGGAAGCCACATATTAAAAAAAGCTATAAAGAATCACAAAACAGAAATGCTTAAGATGAAATGAGACACTATTAACAAATGACTTCTGTATGTGTCTGATAAGAAAGGGCACAAGAGAATGAATTATGTAAGTTGTGTACATACTTACAGGAAAACAGGTGCTTAGAAACTTTAAGAGAGAAAACCAAGTATAAAATCCTTCAGCTACCATAGTTACTTTGGTACAGTTTGGATGGACTTCAAGTTAGCAGTTTTGAACATATCAGAGTGATAAATAAAATCCTTGGCAGAAAGTAAATCTGTGATAGCTTAGAAGAGGAATTCCTTGAGGAGAAATGTGAGAAGCAGAACAGATGTTCCACTTTCCACATAAAATGTCTTCAGCAAATCCATGTGTCCACTGTTGTTTAATTGGAATTGTCCATCCTACATTTTCACAAGGTGAAGGAGACACTTGTTTACTGATGGAAGGGAGTTAACAGTTACTTCTTCTTTTTCAATAAATATTTCATGATATAACTACAAGGAGAGACAAATGAAACCTCCAAACACCAGCTAATAGGTCCAAAGCTTAATGGTTCTTTACAAGGCAAAGGACACATGACAGTTCTTTCCCACATTTCCGTAAAATGATTAAGCACTACCATTCCAAGAAAAAAAGTTATTCTGGTAAATTACTTCTGTGATATCAGGAAAAAATAGACTTCTTTGCAGACATATAATAGTCTCTAATGGCAAGATATTTATTTACAAGTAAATATAAACAGTCAATTTAGGGTTTAGTCAATTCATACTTCATTTCCACTAAAAACGCCAGACAGGAGAGAAAAAAATTGTCATTGTCAGATGACAGTATACCATGTCTCACCTTGATTTGTGTCGTTGGAAATTTAAGGACCAGGTTTTGAGAGAGGCTCTGCTTTTACCTAGGGGGGTGCATCTCTGTAGTCATGAGTGAATTTCTTCAGCCCACACTTTATTTGGGAACGAAGGACTGTGACTCACACCCACACCAGTGGGCAGGAGGAACTGTGGCTCTGCTCTTGGCAGTTCTGATCCATGTTTTTAAACTTTTTTTGTTTCACACCAGAGAGGAAAACTCATTTGTTTAGTTTCACTTTTTCAACCTCAGCTAAATATTGAACCAAATAGGTTTTGAATTGATGAAACCTCATTTTGGCCAAAGAAACATACAGGGTTCTGAGTTTGGTTTGAAGATATTCAGGAAGGTAAACTTGTCTCTCTGTCTCAGCTGTCCCCAAAGCTGCTAGCAAAACCTTGAAGGAAACCTGACACAACCTAAAACTTATCCAGGCAATAGAGAGAAATATGATGGAATTCATACCTTACTACCTGAAAAACTCCTCATTTGACATTAGTTTCAGCAGTTCTTCATGCAGAGACATGGAGAGGCAACAACATCTGGGTAGCACACAGACAACTTAGAGAAGAAGGCAAGTGTCAAGTCTTCAGGTATGCATAGAACTTACGGTGCCGAGCCCTTGTTACTGCTGTTCTGGCACTTTGCATTCTACTGGAACATGACCCATTTCAGAGAAAATATGCTTATAAAGATATTTTATCAGCCTGGCATTTTTCAGCTTCACATATCTTGTGACACTTAGAAAGAACTTTTGAACAAGTGACCCTTGTGTTTTTCAAAGTTGGATCAATTCATTGACAACTGTACACTGAGAGGGACCATGTATCTGCAGTATGGAAATCAAGAACTCTGCCTTGCAAAACACAGATACAAAGAGTGCGCTAGTCATGGCGCTCGTGCCAAGGATTGTATCAAACTGGTTAGTCTCAAAAGTTTTATCAGCAGCCCCTCATATCCATCAGATTTCAGTGCCATAAGTGTGACTAATTGGGAACATTGGAAAGGAGGGAAAGCTTGAAAATTCAAGTAGTGTCACAGCCCTGAGGCACTGCCAGCCCTGCCTGTCCCTTTCCACCCTCTCCAGAACTCTCCCTACCCTGCCCACAGCCCAGAACTTCGTGTCAGCCTGCCATGGCCATCAGCGTCCTGCCCCAAGACCACAGCAGGGCCAGTCTCCAGCTCCCAGCTGCTCTGCCTTCACCTGCAGGTCCATGTCTTGGCCTGTCCCCAGCCCCAGGAAGGTGATCAGTGCTCCTGGCTGTGGTGTGGGATGAGCCCCAGCTGCCAGAACCCAGCCTGACAGACCCAGCAGGGAGCTCCCATGGTCCCTAGGGAGCCCCTAGGGAGCCCCTAGGGAGCCCCTGGCTTTGGCAGTGCCCTGATGGGATGGGAGATAAATTGTACAGCTCCAGTCAGATGAGTCGGTTTTTCCAAAATGCAAAAATCCCACTGGATTTTCCAACACTTTTCCCTGAAGAAAGCTGCAATACAGTTCTAGATATATGCTTTTGAGGGGTCCCTGTGCTGCTGCTTCAACAGTGTGACCCAGCAGCTGCACATCATCTGCTGCGGCTGGAGCCCTCCAAGCCTAGTCCTGCTTCTTCCACCCTTTCAGATTTTCCTGAACAAGTTCCTTTTGAGCTTTTCCTGGACTTTTTTGCAAGTCTTCTTGAACACTCTGTTTGATTAAAACACACAGGGATCTTGAGGCTGCATCAGGAGTGAGAAGCAGAGATGGAGTTCAGGGAGTTTTTCTGGTCCCCACAGGTGCCTCTGCAAGGCCTGAAGAGTGTCCTGGCTGGAAAACCCTCCATGGTGCTGGTGGCTGTTGCTGTTGAACCACTAGCCGAGTGAAGAAATCGAGACGGTCAAGTGGCATAAATCTGAATTTATTATTTAATTATAAAACTTATATAGACTTTTCAAAGGTCGTCCGGATTGGGTCAATCCAAAACCTCCCCCTAGGCCAATTGGCCAGGTTAGAACCACCCATCTTTCCCAGAGACCATTTCAATAACATCTAAACTTTATCTTTATTTATAAAACACAGGAAGAAGAAGAGAAGAATTCCCATGGGAAAGAATCTGTGTTACCACAGGTAGCACGGGGGCAGTGTCCGTGTGTTGATGTGAGGTGACTGCCAAGCCTTATTTCTGGCTTTATTGAGAAGGATGGAGCACCTCTCCCGTGAGGAAAGTCTCAGAGAACTGGAATTGTTCTGCTTGGACAAGAGAAGGCTCTGGAGAGACCTTATTGTGACCTTTCAGTAGAGACTACAAGAGAGCTAGAGAGAGACTTTTTACAAGGTCATGTAGTGATAGAACAAGGTGGAATGGCTTTAAACTGAAAGGGATTCAGATTAGATATTAGGAAGACATTCTTTATTGTGAGGGTAGTGAGGCACTGGAATGAGTTGCCCAGAGAAATTGTGGATGCCCCATCCCTGGTAGTGTTCAGGGCCAGGTTGTATATGGCTTAGAACAACCTGGTCTATTTGAAGATAATCCTGGCCATGTGAGGGGTTTGGAACTAGATGATTTTTAAGATCCCTTCCAAACCAAACCATTCTATGATTTGCAAGAGGAGTGTGGGGCAAGTTGTGAACTGCTGTTTGGTGAAACAAGAGTGCTGTTGACCAGCTGGAAGAAGGCCAAAAAGAAATAATTTTGTTTTTCAGCAAAGACTAACTACGTTAGGTATGTGGTGGATTTTCTCATTGTAAAGACAGTGAGTCTCA
Organism: Pomatostomus ruficeps; assembly: GCA_013400735.1. Taxonomy (NCBI): domain Eukaryota; kingdom Metazoa; phylum Chordata; class Aves; order Passeriformes; family Timaliidae; genus Pomatostomus; species Pomatostomus ruficeps. The sequence continues at coordinate 42,448 of VYZT01034642.1, read as the reverse complement.
GGACCAAGGGGTAGAGAAATTCTGAGCGACTTCCTTTGCTCAAGGCATTTATGAATTATTTGACAAACACCTTTGCCAGTGGCCTAGATACTCTTGATGCCTTTCACCAAAGAATTAGATTAGAAGATTTATTGAAATCCTTAACACATTAGATTTCTATGATTCCTATTTCTATCACTGCTAGGAGCAAGGTATTTTTGCACTATAGAGTTATGAACAGTATCTTATCCATATTTCTTACATAGCATCTAACCACATGTGTCTTTTGCAGCATGCATCCCTAGTAGTCCAAAAAATAGAAAACAAAGGAACAAAACCATGTTTTGACCCTTCCACTCCTAAAAGAAAGATTGTCTTTGATACCTTTGCATTAAAACAAAATTGTGGAAAGCAGGAGGTTTTGCTAGTGGTTACCTGCAGGAAAATAAAATAAAATCCAGAATAAGAATTTAACTTATTCTTCTACTTGAAAAGAAAAATAAGAGGAAGAAGGATTCATCTCTTCTGAAAGTGCTAATCCCAGAGGCATTGTAATAGCTGAAAAATATCTTCTTCACATTCTCTATGCAAATAATTTTTATCCACTTTTAGATAATGGCATTTGGGTAGAGAAGAATAGATTTCCTTCAGGAATACTTTTATGCCATGTGGCATTCAGTTCCTGAAAACAGCAATTGATCTGTAGGGGTCAAATATACTTAAGATATGATTAATATTACCAGAAATTAGTCCCTCAACAGTCTCTTTTTCAGGCACAATACCAATAATCATCTGGCTTCTTTTCCATGCACACATAACACATACCATTTTGCTGTTACTTTGCAGAATTTGTATTTAGCATTTATCCCATTTTTGGATTCACTGTTTTGTTGGTATTATTAGACATAGGCCCATAAAACTAATTTTCACCAATATTAGTACAATCTACATGGCCCAAGGCCTACAGTTTTAGCAGTATTTTTGCTATATTAGCAATGAGTCTCTTGTGAGAAAACTGCAGTGCAGAAATTTTACTGTGCTCATGCAACAGCTATTCACCATGTGTTCAAAAGGAGCTATCAGGTGTGTTTCTAATTAAAGTGTTTAAGGAATCATCAACAGAAAATGGAAGCTGGCAAAATCTAGGCTTTCTTCTGTTCTAAGCCAAAGTTTTGGTGAGAGGAATTTATTGCAGAAACAATAGCAGACGTTAATAGCTGTTTGCTGAGATGTAAGTTTGATACCCTGCTCTGATTTTCTAGGAGCACTCTGGTGTTTGCTTGTACAGACACAGATGGAAATGCAAAAGACCTTATAGATGCTATAACTTTCTGTGGGTTTTTTGTTTTTTCTTTGATGAAAACTGTTCTGCTTAGAATACTTGTATGACAAAGCATACAACCCAAAATTTGAGGGATCTTTTTGCAATGCAGGACACTCGAATGGAAGTCTCTGGGACTGCAGGACCTAAGAGTTGTAGTGAGCAGAGCTGGAGATGTAAAAGCATACAAACGGTTGTATTGTCTTAGACCAGTGGTCCATCAAAACTGCTTCCCTACCTCCAACAGCAGCTGCTAACAGATACTTAGGAAAGACCACAAGAAGAGCACATATCTATACCGACACTTTTTCCTCAAGCACTTACAGCTTCTGGCTGTTTGTGGCTTAAGGAATTATGGAGATATTAAGTGTATCTTCATTCTGATGTTCTGTCCTTGTTTGACTTTTCCATATGAATATGTCTAATTGCATTTTGAGCAGTTTTATACCTTTGACTTGCATCAGCTATGTGAAACAAGTTACAGAGCCTAATTAGGAGTTGTGCCTAATCAAGTGTCTATTCTGGATTGGATTTTAAGGTTTCTGTTCCCTCCCTCCCCCACCACCCTGCCTAAATCTTCAGTGTGAAATCTTCAAATGTGACTAGAATTTCAAAATTCAGCACTTACTAAATGAGAACTTCTGCCTATTTCATCCCTTTGCTATGCCACTTGTGTACAGAACAATTCAAAATTGCACTCTGTGGATGACAGCTATATGCTTCATCTACATATTAACATTACTAATTTGTCCCTCAAACATAACCAGAGTTCATGGTGAAGTTTGGAGACTGGATACTGCAAAAGCTGGTGCCAACCTCCCTGCAGGAGCCTGAAAACAAACATGGTCAGAACTTATTGCCAAGGAGGTTTAACTTAAACTACAGCTTTGCAAGTGAGGCAGATGTGAAATAACAGAGCATGGTATGTCCAAGCATTCCATGCTGATCATGGCTACACTCACCTTATCAGGCAAGAGGAAGAGATAAGCTAATTGTTTGATCCGGCTTAGCATTCTCAGATAATACTGACAGCAATGCCTGTTTATAAGCAAAATTCATTCAATTTTGTAGCTGGCAGTGTTAGTTCTGAACTAGCCAGCTATACAAATGGCAAAGAACTGCATCTCAGTTTTTACCTCAGAGCAATACATGGTGCCTGCTCTATGCTGACAAATCTGCCACCCTGGAGCACATACAGGCATCTCTGAGACACGGGAACTCCCTGCTTGCAGTTTCTAAAGAGTCCTTGGAAAGCCCAGAGTTGATGTGGATGTACCCACTGATGTGCAGGAAAGGATGAGGGTTGAATAACATTTTTCAGATGTATTAGGCCATCCATTTCAATGTCAGTGCTGGCTAGAAAGAAAATCATGGCCAAGAGGCATATGGAACAAAACTAATGAAAAGCCCTCAGGCAATATCTCATCCTCTCCTGGAGACCCTCGCATAAGGAACATCTCAGAAGAGACAGATTTTGGTTTGTACAGGTCTTTCTCTTACGTCAACCATTCCCAGATATTTCAGCAGCCAAGAGAGGCAAATGCAGCAGAGATCTAAAATTACTAAAGAGCCCAGTACAAGTTGGGATCTGTGTGGCTGGGGAGCAGCCTTGCTGAAAGGTACCTGAGGGTCCAGGTACACAGCCAAACCTGAACATGAGTCAGTAGAGGACAGCTGCAGCAATAAAGTCAAACTGGAACCTGGGCTGCAGCCACAGGGGCATTACTGGTAGTGATGGAGGTATGATCATTCCACTCAGGGTTGGTCAGGTTGCATCTGGAGTGCTGTGCCCAATTTTGGTTCCTACAATTCAAGACAAAAGCAGACTGGAGAGGGTTCAGATGAAGGCTGCAAAGGTAATCAAAGGGCTGGAGAACCTGCCCCATGAGGAAAGACTGAAGGAGTTAGATCTTTCACCCATGGAGAGGAGAAGGCTTACGGGGACCTCATCACAATATTCCAGTACTTAGAAGGCAGATACCAGGAGGACAGAGGCTCTTTTTTCACAAGGAGACACATGTGAAAGACAAGAGGCAATGGGTACAAGTCGTACTAGATGTTTCATCTTGATAAAAGAAAGAAATGTTTTACAGTAAGAATAATAACTCAGTGGAACAACCTTACCAGGAAAATGGTCCCCAACACAGAAGGTTTTCAATTTGAAACTGGTCAGGTTGCTACACGATCTCATGGAGGCTCCTATTACCAAGAAAAGTTGGGCCAGGTGAACTTTTGTAGTCCCTCCTGACCTGGGCTGTTCCATGGCTCTGTGATTCTATGATTTAAATTAAGGCAGATGTACACTGTACATAGGGTCTCAGCAAGTTCCAAGGAGATTAGAAGGACCAGACTGTGTTTGTGCCATTTCCCCAGTCTTGCTCCAAGAGGATATCTTGCCCAAGACACACTGGCCCTCACATTTGTAGCTGGCATTTGGTTGCACAAGTACTGCTCTATTTTGACGCAGTGTGTGCAGAGCTATTACAAGTATTAATTGTACAAAATTTTCAAGGAAGGTGTCCCGGTTTGAGACAAATTCTGGGAGGAGACTCCAAAAAAGTATCTCCTCTAAAAGGCAGAATTACAGCCCCTCCCCCTAGCCAAGGTTCGGAATTAAAAATCTTCTTGGAGAGATGTGAAAAAGAACTGTTTATTTAACAAGCAAGGTGCACGCAGGCACAAAGAAAACGAAACAAACAAAAAAACCAAAACTTGAATAATATTAGACAGTAAACCTTCTCTACCGTGGAGAAAGATGGTGGAATTTTTCAGAGTCTCTCCTTTCTCTAGTTCAACTCCTCCTGAAGGCTGGGCCCGGCTGGGCCGGGGGGTCCGGCAGCGCCTGGCGAGGGTCCTGCCGACTGTCTCCCCAGAGATGGTCTGATTGTTCAGATAGGGAAAAAAAACCAGGCCGAACAGTCCAAAAAAAACCAAAAAAAGGAAAACTGCAATCCCAGCGGGAAGGGGGGAAAAAAAAGGAAAAAAAAAAAACCTCTGTCCTAACTCACAGCCGGACAGACTACTCCAAGGAAAGAAAAAAAAACTTGCACTTTATCTCAAAGAGATAAAAACAAACCATGCTAGGTTTTCTCTCTGCGAGCTCAAGGTTACAGAAACCATTCCTGGGCTTAAGCAGACGATAAGAAAGAAAGAAAGAAAAGAAAGGAAGAAAGAAAAAAAAAAAAAAAACAAACAAACAAACAAAAAAAAACCCACAGAGCATAAAAATCACCCCAGGACAGAAGGGGACAAAATTTACCTCTGAAAGACAAATGAACTGGTTAATTGAGTTTGTTGAGAAAACAGTGTAAGAATAGAGAATTCACTTTCATTCTGATTGACACATTTGCAAAATACCATAATTTTCTCAGTAATTTCACTCAACAAAGGGGAAAGAAAAGGGAGAGAAGTTGTGAAAATTTTGCGAAATGCTCTCTTGTCACTTGTAGAAACATTCTGAAGTGCCTTTTTTCTTTTTCTTTTACTTTTCTGCCCCCAAAAGGACTGTTCATTTAATTTTACATTTTATTATAAAATATTAAATTTCCACATCACAAAACGAAGTATCCAGGTCGACCTGACACTAGATCTTTATGAAATACCCTTCTGCATAAGACTTGTGGAGTTACTGGTGCCATAGCTAATGAGGATGAGTGGGCAGTCTTTTGCCAAATAGAATTTCCATCTTCAGCAAGTCCCTACTAATAAACTGTGACTCCATGGGGTATGGAAGATCATGTTCTTTTTCATTGCGAACTTGCAAGAATCATTTTCTCACCATGGATAATAGCAGCTTGGGGATAAATGATTGCTATGTAGTCTCACTACCAGATTGCTTGGCCTGACATAAATTCTACTGAATGATTTCTGAGTCAGTTTTTTTTAAGCATCTTCTATCACCTTTTGCAGCTGCTGTTGTCCCCAGCTCATGTAGCATGGGTACTTATTATTTCTCTGCTCTCTCACAAGATTTTTAATAGCACAGCATGGTGTGGTGGTAAGTTTAGAATTGCACCAATCATTTTATTACTAGTAGGTGTCATGTCTTCCATCACCCTTTCACAATCCACTTATTTTTCTCCTTCATCTGCTCTATCTTGTTTCATTGCTGGTGCTCTCTTTAAGGCACATACTGTCATTTTCCAAATATATGGGCATGGCATCAACTACAGTAAAAGTCCAGGCCAGCTGAGAAATGCTTTTAAATAATTGCCCAATAACTGTAATTATCATCAGAGACAGATGCCTATTACTAATCATAAAAACATCTAGCCTTCTCTTTTTGCTTCCCTGTTGTGTTCTTATTTTCCTTCTTGCTTTTCTTTATACTTTTTTTAATCCACTTTTTTTTTTTTTTTCTGAACAGACACCTTCAGATAACAGGCTCCCTCAATGGAACTCTCCCTCTGCATTGATCTGGTAAGAATGCTGACAGCATCCTAACTCCACAAATTTCCATAAGTGAGGTTTAGGTGACTGGCTGAATGGTGTCCATTTCCATGGTGTCACAGAAATGTAACTGTGCTGAAGTTAAATACAAATGCACTCTCTTTTGTTGCGCTTTTCCTCACTTCCCATGCTCTGTGGCAAACTGCATTAGTGTTCCTTCCTGGAGAGAGGTGGCTGCCAGCAAGGAGACACACTGCTATCAAGGCCTTAGCTAAGAGACATCTGCCTGAGCCAGCTGCAGCAGATTTCATAGGTCACTCACAAACAAGGCTGACAAGGTCCCATATGTCGCCTCCACAGCCTCAAATCTTCGTTCTGTCCTAGCTCAGCCAGGCTGCCCTAGTTCAAGAGTTCCATTCAGACAGATGGATGACTCCTACTTCCCTTATTCCCTGTCAGTGAAAGGAAAACTAAACGCTTCGGAAACAGTGGAAGTCTATCACCACTCTCCTCAGCCCTCGCAGACTTTGCTCTGCACGCTCAGTGATTTTGCTTCGTGACCACAAGATGTCTCCTGTAATCCACGGAAATAGCAAAAGGCTGACAGACAGACTGGGGAGGTGGACACGTACGAAAAAAAGGGAGCAGCCTCCAGGACATGCCTGAGAGGAGCTTCCTGATGTATGTCCCATCTCCCACCCAAAAGAGCCTCCCAGTGAGCAATGATCAGCTTTAAAAAGAGAAGGAAAATCTGTTTAAACTTCTCCTTGGAGCAACAGACTAACTGAAATAACCTGTAAACATTCACAGTTTATAAGCACTCTGTGTGCAAGGAGAGACCAAAAAGGACTGACAGACACAAAGTGCTGAGAAATGGCTGTGAAACACAACAATATGCACAGAAACGAGAGCTTCCTTGAACTGCAATATTTCCAGAATAGAAGCTTCAAGAACCGTCATGAATTGGTTGGGCAAACATAGCAAGTCTCAGGCTTTACTTTCAGACTTACTTTTCAGGCTTGTCCAATATTGGTTAATGTCTCAGTCTGCAGTGGAGCAGGGCTGTGTGCAACCTGCAGTCATTGATTCCTTTCATTTCTGGGCAGGCCCATAGCATGTAGCCAGTGCGTGGTTAATGCATTTCCTCATCCTTACTCTAATGTCACACTAAAGAGCAAGCTTGCCCTTGGACTGCTCTGCTTCTAGTGTAGGTTCTCCTTTTGGGAATGTAATTGCCTGTAACATGTAATGTAACTGGATTTTCCACTTGGAAGTTAGAGCTGGTCAGGATGCTTGAAAATATATGCTTCTAAAACTTTCCATTAAAAAGGAAGGGGAAAAAACCCTCATGTATTTAGAAATTCAACACACTGTTAAAACAAAACCCAAAAACCCAAACCACCAAACATTTCCTCTATCGATATTTTTCCAGCTTGAAGTTTGGGGAATTTTTAAAAGAAACTAGACAAATCTTTAGAAATCTCCTGACAAATATTTTTGTCCTCATCAATTACAGTTTGCTGGAAAAAATTCATATCAAAATGAGTGCTTATAATTGAAAGTATCTGTCATATTAAATTATACACTCTTGTAAGTATGTTATTCAATTTATAATTTATAATTGCAAATTGTAAGGCACAAAGGCATGCAAAATAAAATTAAGTAATATTAATTGCATTATTCAGACTGACAGGAGAACTCCCATGACTTAAGCAAATCACAGAAACGGAGGAAACCCTGCTCTTGGGATTACCAGTGGTATAGTAGATCAACAGACCTGCACAGAGTTCTGAACCAGATTTCCCGCCTGAAATCAGTGTCAGGGTGGCTGTCACAGTACTTTCTCAAGCAGCAAGCTCTGCAGGACAGGAGCCTTGAGGAATAAGCAGATGTTGGGAATGGTGGCCTGCAGTGTAACTCCTAAAGGCTGTGTTTAAAAATAGAGCTAATTTATTCCCTCTCCTTCTAGGCCCTGGAACCCAGTATTAGAGCACCTGTCCCAGCAATTGGCTTTTTTAAAAACTCCACTTTTAAAGATGCCAAATGCATCCTCTCTTTTATGCACTTGTCTACCATTTAGCTCTTTTAGAAAAAGCACATGAGACATACATGTAATGGTGTATTTGAAGGCAAAAGTGTCTGTTGCAATGGGAAGGAGAGGGGTGTAACTTAACCTCAGTACTCTCCATGTTCATTTTTATTAGAGGGTATTCTCTTCCCAACAGTATTTTCTCTCCTAAGCAGCTCCACTGAGGTCAGTGAGACTGCTTTACAGGCTGTAGGATTCACCTGTTCTTGAATAGAACCCAAAACAATCTAGTGGAAAATCCTTCTGGCTTTTGAATAAGGTTTTATAAGACCTCTAAATGATACCAGAGGGTGTTCTGAGGTACAATACAGAAACTGACTTGTGGTTTTCATGTGAAATTGAATATATATCTCCAAAGTATACTATTAAATATTCTAGTATGAAAGCATCACTCCGAGCACTCTTGTAAATTTCTATTCTTGAAATATTAATTCAACAATTTTGAAGAACCACTATGATTTTCTATAAATACTGAACCAAGCTACCCACAAAATTTGTTGTATGAGTGCATAGGCTACTGCATTCCTCTATGTAATGTGTATTATGCAATTTATTATTTATGTATGTTACTCCTTATCTATCATGAATAATCTGAGATGAGCTCAGTTGATTAGAGCATGGTGCTGATAACACCAAGGTCGCATATTTGATCCCTATATGGGCCATTAACTTGTTGGACTTGACAATCCTTATGGATCCCTTCCAATTCAGAATATTCTGTGATTCTGTAATTCTCAAAGGAGATGTAACTCAAAAGACTTAGGAAAATGGGTGAAAGGTTTAGTTTCAAATTAACTGTGGAAAATTGATAAATAAATTGACAGTTACTACTATCTGAGTTCTACGATGGTAACTACTGGACTTAATGAGCATTTGAGTGGTAGCCACCATCTTTGGTAAAATTGATAGCTACGCCTTGAGCTAAAGTATTCTATTTTTCTGAAACCTTCCCACAGTGATACCTCAATTCCTCAATTTTCTTAGAGCCCATGTATTTAACCATATGCGTGTGTGTGTGTGTGTGTGTGCATGCGCGCGCATTTCCTGTATAGGACACTGAGAACATCAGTTAATGTTTGATTTGTGTTTGTTTTGCTTGCTGATATTAGCCAGCATACCCAACACCTGAGTAAAACCTTTGAACTCTCAAGTATTATTTATTGGTGGAGTCAAACTATGTTTTCGCGGAGCTAGCTCTAACTTTAAATTTATCAAAATTGGCTTTGTCCAACCTAATCTGTTCTATTCTTCCCCAAAAATACAATAGCTGAACTTTCATTAGGAGGCCTCTACCTCCTCTGACAGAGTCAATATAGCCAGAAGCGAGCACTAACCAAAACAATCTTGAACTAGTTTAATACTTCTCCCCATCTTAGCATCTACACTTACCAGGTTCATCAAGAAACTAAACTTCATCAAAATCCTACAGGTCTTAGAAGTCCCTGCATTCTCCTGAATTCTTCGGACTCCTGTGAACCAAACTCTAACACTAACCCTAACCCAACCACAGAGCTGACATTTATCCTACTCATCCCCTCCATCACCAGCCCAAACAGTGAGTCAATTTCCCCTAGCAGGGTCATCTGCAGCCTGACTCGATGCATCTCTTCAATCCAGCAGTTGATGCTTCAGCCTTCTTAAACCCTGGAGTAGGGTCAAACTCTAACAGTAGTTTTAATCAGAACTCAGAGTTTAACCTGCAGTTGTGACTAGCATCTCTGTGCCCTGCTACCTTTCTGGATCAACCCTTTCCATCTTAACCTCTAGCTACAACTCCAGCCTTCACTGAAAGAACCCACATCCTATCCTGCCCTGTTACCCTGAATTGTCCCCTACCAGCCGTAGTACCCATTCTAGCTTTAATGTTCTTGTAGGGATACACAATAAACACCAATTTTTCAAGCTTTCTTTTGCAAAACACAAATCTTTACCCCAATCCTAACACTGGGCTCAGAACTGAACCTTCTCAGTTCATCCCTGCCACCCCCAGCCATGTTCCATTTCTGTGACAGCAAGGAATGAAGAAATTCAACAAGATCCTGCAGCATCCATGTGCAGAAGGGCTGGGATTACTGTAGGGAAGGAGATTGTTTAGGTGTAAGGAGTCAATGATTTTAGGCCTGATTACAGTTAGAGCTGAAATTCACCAGCAATGCTGAGACTAATGAAAAACATACATTCCTAGTCCCTGCAAGGTTCACAGTGTTAGGTAAGAGCTTCTGCTGTGAGGAATAAGTGATGCATGCAAGATTTGGTAGGCTGCATCTAGCAGAGAATGTTTAATATTCAAGTTACTGTTTCAGAAGAAATGAGCTGAGGAGGGGTTTTGCTGATGATTTGTAAAGCCTAATACCAGGAGCACCCAATTATCTTAACTGGATGTGGTGGTTGAACACCAGCTGGCAACTAAGTTCCACACAGCTGCTCGCTCAATTTCCCCCGGTGGGCTCGGGGAGAGAATTGGACGAGTAAAAGTGAGAAAGCTCATAGGTCAAGAAAAATAACAGATTAATAGGTAAAGAAAAAGTCATGCACACAAGCAAAGCAAAACAAGGAATTCATTTACCATTCCCCACAGGTAGGCAGGTGTCCAGCCAGCTCCAAGAAATCCAGGCTGCATCACACTTAACTGTGATTTGGGAACACAAACTCCATCACTCTGAGGTTCCCCTGCTTCCTTCTTCTTCCCCCAGCTCTATATGCTGAGCATGATGCCACATGGTATGGAATATTCCTCTGGATACATGGGGTCACCTGTACCAGCTGTGTCCCCTCCCAGCTCCTTGTGCACCCCCAGCCTGCTCCCTGGTGGGGTGTGAGGAGCAGAAAATGCCTTGACTCTATGTAAGCACTGTTCAGCAACAGCTATAACATCTCTGTGTTACCAACACTGTTTTCAGTACACTTGAAATGTGGGATAAGGGGCCAGTGCCAGGGATGTGGGGCTGTACCTAATACACATGTTCAGGATTATAAAGTAGGGGATCAATACTAGGAGTTGGAAATGGCTTTATATTATTTACTAGCCATGCAGGAACTGTTTTAGGTAGTACATAGTATTGTAGGTTGTAGATCCTTGGTTTTCAGCAATGGGATTCTTTTTAAATGAGGCTGAATATGCTCCTTTCCCCAAGGGAGATCAGGAAATCAGCTGAAGTCATGTAGAGGCATAAGGCATGGCTACAGTGGTGAATTCTGGGTGCGTGAGCTTGAAAGAAACTTGGACTGGAGAGCACTAGGTGACGTGCCAGGATTTCAGCAGGGAGGCAACCTCCATGGCAGGCACCCAGGGAAACAGGCAGGCTGGTTCAAGAGCAAGGCACTGCAGTGTAGGTTCATAGCTGAAGTGCTCAGAGTGACACAATTAACTTGAAAGGGGGATGCAGCTGCATAAACTTCACATCCATACTTGCTCTAGAGAAGGAGCAAGCTCCTGTGGTTGAAGCGTGCTAAGAGGATTCCTTCTGAGTTTGGCAGCACAAAGCCTGCACATAGAGGTCCAAAAAACAGCTCTTTCATATGTAAGGATGCTTGTTAATTCTTTTTCCCATCAACCTATGTGTACTTCCATGCCCTGTGGAAAGATACAACAAAATTAGAATGTCAACAATCATGAGTGTACTTGGCCAGGTTCTTTCCCTTTGTGATAGCCCACAAAGTTGGCCAGGCCATGTGAGCAACCCCTTCTGGAGATCTGCAACCACAGCTGCTCCTCCTGGGTCAGCTGGCACAGTGTCAGGCTTACTACTGTTCTGCCAGAAATACACAAAGTGCAGCAGATACCCAACAGAGAGAGTAAAATGAGGCTTTACCCTCGTCTGCGGTAAAGTACTGTATTACTGACTGCAGAAACATGTACCATCCGAGGATGGAGAAGGGTCCTTTAAAGCACAGAGCAAAAGTGCAGTGGAAAATCAAGCAGAAATACAAATTTTAAACACTGTGGAACTTCAAAAGTGCAGAGGCCCTGTCACAGGTAAGAAAATGTTCGTATCAGACCAGAACTCCCAAAACTTGACTCCAGATCATCACCTTGAATTGAGTTACCCTTCCCAGAGGTGTTGATAGCTTGCATTTCACCGCTCAGTGAGACATGCTGGCAGTGCAAGAACATGTTCAGACATAAAAATGCAAATCAACTCACCTCATTAAATTCTACAGAAGGGATACATACATACATGCTGTATGACAGTTACTTTCTTCTCTTTTTTTGTTGGTTTGGTTTTTTTTTTTTTAACTAGCCATTTGCAGAGAGCAAGACAAATTCTTCCATCTTTCTAACTGACACCAAGACAGACTATAGGTTAATTCTTTGCTCTGAGAAAGAGTAGCTGTGCTGTGGCCCATAGAAAACCAGCTCCTACTTACATTGGACTTTAATGCATTTGAATACCTTGTGTATTAGAAACTACATAATATTTTTCAGTATAATTTCTTTAAAAATTTCTCATGGAAAGTGAAATTTCACAAATATTTTGTTACTTTTGGGGCATTTTTACTCTTTTGTCAGTGAGTGTCTGTTTATGAAGGACACTATAAAGGACTTTTTAAAATCATTTTTCCTTCATTTTATTTTAGTCAGAAAGTCCTTTTGTCCACACTAACAGTGAAAAACAAAAAAGGTCTGAGGCTTTTTTTTTCAGGAAAATTTATTTCCTGGAAACAATTTTTCTTTTTTTTTAACTAAGGTAAATATTGTATGATACTCTGTGCAAGCCCATATAACACAGACTAGGATGTAGACATGCCAATATACTTGCTTCAGCAGTTAGAGGGGTTCTTGCTTCCCCTGCCGCTACTCCTCATAGACCAGAGTACAAATGCATTAATGAGTTTAAAGACACTTTTTTTACCCAAAGTGTCCACAGCAGTTGCAGGGAAAAAATGACATGTTGAGATTTGTAAGAGTTCAAAGTTAAACCTCTGTACAACCTAACCTACTCCCTTCACAAGCATATTTGCCTACAAAAAAATGCAGTTTCCATTAGCACATACAGAGAGATTGACATCTGTATTCATGGATTTGCACAAATAGAAAATGAACATAAACTATTTTTCAGGTCCATGCTGGATGCTTATATTTAATTATTTTCCTTAGACTTACTTGTAAATGTACCATTCCTATGCATATAGCTATACCGTTTCTCTTGAAAAATATATTATGACAGAGATTCCCACAAGTCACAGGCAGGAAGGTCTCCTAGGGTGCCTTTGAAGGTCTTCCCCACAGAAGTTTGTATTCAAAGGTTTTCCGAGTTCAGACATTCCAAAGTTGCAGCTTATTCTTTTGAAGTTCTCCCGGAAGCTTTGTTGCTGTGTGGCCTTAGGACACGTCTGCTATTTGTTTTCTTTTGACTGGTTCAGAAAAAAATTAACCAGGTGGTACCAGGAAACCAAAATCCACTTAGCAGCTTCCACAAGAGGGTGCAGTTGCATTTTGTTAAATACAGAGCCAACTACAATTAACAAACGGATTGCAGCAACAGCTGCCAGGCTGCCTACAGAAATGACTAACGAAACAATTATAGAAAAAAGATCATCAAGTGTGGTGTAATATGAGAAAAATTATATCGAAACACACTGAATTTATTAATAAACAGCACTGTCAGGTGATGTTGAATAAAAAACCTGGCCTTTCAAACCTCTGCGGGATCTGTTTGTAATTTGTTTTCTTTGAGCTAGTGAAGACCCACAAACATCCCAAGGGGAAGCCCCCATCTATGAAATCTACTCTTCCATTTTAATTTGACTTCCCAGACATTCCCAGAAATATCATGAAGCAAATAGAGCATTTACTAATTTTACCAGGATAAATCTGCAGTGATCCTGGGCCCTTCAATAGCTCACCTTGCATTCACTGTGGTGTGGTGAAGCCCAGAGTTGTCAGTGGCCATTCTGCAGATTGGACTAGCAAAGGTTGTTTATTTTACCGTACTTTTTATTAGGAAAGCCCATAACAGACCTGCCATAAGGACCAGCATTTCATTGTGAAAACTGCACACACAAAGAACATAAAAAATTACACACTCCTGCAAGAACCAGGTTAAAGTTCACAGAATTTCACTGATCAAATGATCCATGTGCCAGCACGCATGATGCCAACAGTCATCTTCAAATGCCCACCAAGCTTTTGTTTGTTGCTCTGCTTTCTTTGCTTGTTGGTCCCTTAAGGCTGTTCTGCCCAAAGCTCTGCAATCCCCACCTCTAAAAGCCTTTTATCCATATGGGACACTTTGGCCTGGCACGAGAGAGGGGCCAAGTGTGGGTGAAATTTGAGAAGTGGTGATTGATATTCAGAGTGCTTGACACTGGCTGGTCTGTTGGTCACTGCCGATCTCAAGCTTGCTGAATCACCTGTTTATTATACTCAGAAAAGCATGTGATTAACTTGGGTAACAGGGAATAACAGGCTCTGTCTCCTACTCACTGCTGACAAGATGAAGCTTGCCCTGATGCAGAAGAAGCCAGCACACAGTTTGTCACATTTAAAGCACAGGTTGTCTTGACATATAAGCATTGAGATAGCCACCAGTTCTAGCAACTGAGCGATTCACAGCAACTTTTACAAGGATATGAAATGTCCTGGCAGGTTATCCTAACTACCTGTATCCTAAAAATTCAGTAAGAGTATGGCAACCCTTATCTTTCCCGAAAATACTTTGCTGTCATTAAAAAGAAGTTTTTGCCCATTTTTAAAAAACAGATTTAGGAGTATGCCTCTAAATATTAAATAATGATGAATTTAGCTATATGTTTTTAAAGCTAAAAGTATGTTTCTAAACATACAAATTTTTGTGTGGTGGACTGAGACTTTTTTTTTAAAAAGCAATGTTCAGTTTTTTTAAAAATATCCAGCAAAACAGTTGTGAAATCTCAGAAGTGATTTTTCATATCTAATGCCCAAGACTTCCACCAGAGCTCTTTCATATTTTTAGTTTTCAAGTGACTCTGTGAAACATCATATTTCAAATGTGTTGAAACACACCAAGTTGTGTTCCATGGATTTCATCAGGTTATGTTTGGTGTCTAGAAAATACACTTAACCTTCAAATAAAATTCTTATTGCTAGGTTGGAGCAGTCATAAGATTCTCCTGAGAGGACATTTTGAAATGCACTTGGTTTTGGCTTGACTACTTCCTTCTATTGCTGCTCCAGAATTTTCTCTTCACAGTTTTTAATAGAAAAGTGGTTTCTATAATATTTTTTCCACAGGAAAAATTGGTTGTGCCAAAACAATGTAATGTCTCTTTGGGAAAATAAAAAAAGAATCCAAAATGTTTTGAAGTGTCCAAGTAAATCTAAATGTTTCGCTTCAGGATGGTTTGTCATTACTCAACATGAGTTTGTCATGGTTTAGGTCCCTCATTTCCTCCCTTCATCTAGGGTTCCTGAATGGATTGCATTTTCCATCAAGAAAAATAGTGTCCCTTCTAGCTGTTATGATGATGCATCAAAGATGTCCAAGCCCACATTTTAAAAGCAAAATACTTCGGAAATTTCTGTGTTTTGTTTTTCTTCCCAATTAAAAAACAAAAGCAAAAATGTGGGACAATTTTGAACACACAGTCTGATTTTCAATAGGGTCCATTTTGAAGGAAAGAGGAGTAGGATAAGAAAATTCTTGTGCTTTGGAAAATCCCACTTTAACCAAAAGCAAAAGGAAAAATAAGCATGTAAGCCATACTAATGTAATCCTTAATGTCCTGTATTTTTCTTCAGCTGGTATTTTTCTTCTTTTATTTAGCTACATTTTTCTGCATAATAATAACTAGCATTGCCCATTATGAGAATTATAAATGTATCTTTTTATCCCATCATTTACAATTTATTCCATGAGAAATTAAATACCAACAGGCAATGGTATCTGGCTTCAAGAAACTGTTTAATGAAATGTACGAAACAAAAGAAAATAGTGAAATATGATGTTACTTTTAAAAAAAGCAAGTATTTTTACATTCCCTCCAAAGTTTTACAGTTATCTGAAACAACAGGATCAATTACTTGCATATTCAAAGAAGGGGAGGGGGGGAAAGGACTATTTGCCAGCTGCCTTTCTTAGAATAACTCAAAATTTGTATAAATATATGTTGGTAAAACCTCTCCTTTCTAAATAAATTTGTCATTTTTATAGCTTGCTGTTCTGAATTCATGGCATATACTTAGTTCTTCTGAACCTTTATAGCAGTGGTTGTTTTTTTTTTACCTTTTGAAGAATATGAACAAAAAGCAGCTGTGATGTAACATCACCAGCTTCAGCACTCATGAAGGGAGGCTCAGGTTTGGTTCCGTTCTGCTTCTTTTTTTCTCTCCTGAAAGCCAGGTGCCCAAGAAGCACAATGACAAAACATCAGGGCAAATCAGAAGCCTGCAGAAAAAAGAAAAGAGTACCTCAAAAGTAATTTTCCTTCTTTATTAATTCCTGTATATTTTTTCTTTTTGAACAAGGGGTGGAGAAGGTTAGAGCTGCTAACATTTTCCCACAACAGTTGTTGCATGGTGGGAGGTCTGTTCCAGCTCTGTCTTCCTACCTAATTGCAAAGAAATACTGGCTTAGCCTTTGAAGCCTTGGAACGGAGCATCTCCAACCTCCTTGGCTTGTGAAAGGAAATGCAGATAGAGTTTTTGGAGAACTTAGATCTACCAAGCCTCTACATGAGAAATGAAACTGTGCAGAGGCTTACTTGCTGTCAGGTCAGGTGTAGATGTACTATTAACACCTATTGCAAAATGCATATCCCTGACATCTGTGTGGGAGACTTGAGACACTTCAAATGGCTGTGTCCAGTTTGGAAGCAGAGGTGCTGCTCTACAACTTAGCTGGCAAAGTTGCTTCCTTCTAACATGAGAAAGCAGCAGATTTTCACATTGCAAGTGTCAGAGTAGTCCGGCAGGCAACTGCCAAGAACAATCTTTGCCTAGAAAAAGTGGAAGCTGGGTGGTTATAAGCAACCGAAAACTCTCACACACAATAATAACAATTAACAACAGGAAATTATACAAGCTCTGCTTTTAATAAACCCAGGCTTTTTCCACCTCTTACTGCCTTTTTCAAATGTTAAGAATCAAGTTTTCTACAAGTGCTGCCTCTTGAGTAGTTGTAACCTCGGCTGGCTCCATGACTTCTTCATTCAGCCCCCCCTCCCCTCCCCCCCGACACAGATTCTCAAGGAAGAATGGAAGAGACTGTGGTTGCTTCACGGGAACAAAGCAGATAATGGTAAGGAAAACAAAGGGTATTTACCTGGAGTGAGGTGGGAACTGAAAAACATCCATGCAGAACC
This sequence comes from Pomatostomus ruficeps, assembly GCA_013400735.1. Lineage (NCBI taxonomy): Eukaryota > Metazoa > Chordata > Aves > Passeriformes > Timaliidae > Pomatostomus > Pomatostomus ruficeps. Next base: position 25,388 of record VYZT01034642.1, on the reverse strand, counting down.
ATGTAACAGTTAAAGATCAGGAAAACAGAGCCATCTAGACTTCCCTATTCCCCACCACCACTGCTCTCTCCTCATCTATTAATGCAATCACATTGGATTTTCCTAAATTCTGGAATTTCAGAAAATTCAGACTGTTCTGGCTGTAGGTGAGATAAGAAGTCACTGATCTCCCCATGTTATTACCTCTTTCCTCAAGCCAGCGAGCACAACAATGTATATGTAGCATTCCCTAGCAAAATTGCATCAACATATTTTTGGTTTATAGAAAACTATTAGGAGACGTAAACTAAGATCATGTTGGCAGAACTGAAAAACTATAGGGAAAAAAATACAGTTGTAATTACGCCGGCAGACCTGAGGGGACTGTAACCTCCACCTGAAGGAATGATGATGAGAAAATTAAAGTCATGAGGAAAACAATAGAAATAGAGGGCATGCTGAGAAAACAAGCCCACATATCTGACAGATGTGCAGTTTTCTCAGATCTCTAAATGGTGCACAACAGTTATGTTCCCCTGTAATGGTGAACACTGTGAGACTGAACAGCCCCATCCTGATCCAAGATCTATTCTAAGGATTTGTGTGACACCATGGATTGAGGGGATGATTTTGCTCCTGGAACTATTCCCAAAGTAATAAATTTCATCACATTCATCTCTAAATTAAGAAGGAAGGCTTTCTGATCCTTGGGATTGTGACCAACAATTATACTCAAAACATTAGGGCAGGAGAAACAACCTATCACAGAAAATTTAAAAGATCTGTTAAGCATCGAAGTATAATAACGGGCACTCACACAGTCTGAGGAATTTGTTCATCTTTAAGCAAGGTAGCTCAGAGGAAAAGACCATACAGAGTCTCAAGCAAGGTTTAACTACTGATGATTGCAGAATAAGATTTCTTCCTTTTTTTTAATTCTGTTTCACTTAGCTTTGATTTATGAAGTCATGTATAAAAGCACCACAACAGCAAGGGTGTCCAACAGAAAAAATTCAGGATGCCCTGGAAAAGAGGACATTTTGATGCAAAATCCCCTACCAGTGGTGCCTAAATGCCATATTAACTTGGATTTTGCAGCTACTAACATTATTAAGCATTATTCCCACAGTAATGTCTTAGGTAGTCAGTACAAGAAAAACAAAATACACATAACCAGTATGTACATGTGCAAGTTTCTCAAAGTCAGCAGAAATTGCTTCTTTATACTGGCTATCAAATGAGGTCACAAGTCTCTTAAAGGCTACAAATGACCCTGGCAGTGATGTCAAAACCAAGCCCAGTTCAGGTCAGCTTTACTGCACAAACTTCTTTTCCTCCTACTCTTTGTCTCTTTCCATTCTGCCTAAGAGTACATGACCTGCTTTGTGCGGAGGAAGGCATACGTTCCAAATCTCTCAGAAGAGCACAGTGGCACAAGTAAATGTATTATTTTTTTCTGAACACGTATGACTTCACAGGTTTCATATTTTTCAAATATGAAATTTAAATGAAAAATAAAAAAAGAATGTGTGCAAGCTTCCCAATTAAAACATGCAAGAACCAAAGACACAGGATGTGTAGTTGCTGCCAAAGCAGGGTTGAGTGTTAAGTGTTCATCATATATAGCACTGCCCTTGAAACAAAAGCAGTAGTTATTTTAAGTAACCATAAGCAATACTCATGTGCAATTCAAAGGAGATCGGATATAAAGAGATAAAGATTAGAGTACAGCAATACGGCTTTCATTATACAATGTAATCCAGCGTGTCTGATGTAACTGGATGTGACACAAATGTAAATAGCAACAGGTTTGGGAATACAGGGTTTTCCAAGTCTAACATGCTTTTAAGCATAACTTTTAGTAAGTTCAAAAACAGCCTTTGAAACAATGTTTTTCAAAAAGAACCCTCCACATACTTGCTAGAAGTATAATATGCATAAAAAATTGGACACATTATGCAAGATCAAACAGAAGTGCTATTTGAGAAAGAACAGAATATTCAACCTCACAAATAGAGGCAGGCACCAAACACAAATATCCTGGTCACTTAGAGATGCAGATGCATTTTAAGGCAAAATGGAACATCTTAAAATTTTGAAGTTTAACATGAGGCTTAAATAGGGTACTTGCTTCAGAATAGGAAACAATTACAGATCCACCACACAGTGACTTAGCACTCCACTTCCGTACTGAACTACTATACTGGTATGTAATTTGCATTATATCCAAGGAAGATGTTTCACTTTTAAACATCAATGATTTTATTAATAGCTTCTGGAATATTAAATAGAAATTAACATGACAAAAACTACCCACTTATTTGACTAATGCTTAGAATATTCAGATTCAAAAAAAAGATATTTGGGATTAAAAAGAAATACCCATGTTTTGCTAAACAGCCTGTTCTTAAAATATTGATCCAAGAGCTTCAAAGTAAGCAAGTGACTAATACTAATTCCAAGATTAACTGCTTTTTTGTAATATGATCGCACTGTACAATGAGCAATGGGAACTTTCCACATGAATTTTAGGAGGGGCTGCTATAAAATACCACTGTTTTCCACACTTTTAAAGACCATTAGGTAGGATGAGGCCTCAACTAATTCAGTTATTTATCAAAAAAAGGGAATTAATTTAGGTCCAGCAACAGTTTTTATTTCTTTTAAAAGAAAAAAATTGTTTGTCCATGAACCACTATAGTGTTTTTCTATTTATTTTGAATTATTAGAAAGAAATCCCACCAAGTGTTTTCAAGAATGTCTTGATGTTTCCATGTTACTACCGTGTATACCATAGATTAACTTTTGGCATGTACTGTTAAAGCTCTTCAGAGAATCAATCTGTCCATCTCCTTCAATAACTCAGGATGTAAGTCTTGTATTCCCCAATTACAAACCACTGAACCCACATCTGTGTTTGAAATATCTTAGTCTGCCTTTCTCCACCTCTATTCCTCCTTCTTTCTTTCTACTCTTACACCTGTGTTCCCCTATATCACCCTAAAAATACTTTATTTGACATCATACGTACTTGACCCTATCATACATTTTTGGTCCTTTTCAAATTACCCAAACACAGTAAGGATTGTGTAAATATAGATGATCACTTACTTCAGAAAGTAATTCAAATATATGAGAATTTTCAAAGATGGTATATGGAGAATGCCTTCCTAAAGGTAGGCTATTTGCACAAATCTTCAAGATTAAGTTAATGCCAACTAACCACGCACAGATGAGGAGTTAGTGAATGCTGAGTCTGAAGGGCTATTTGGGAAACTGTATCCAGCAAATGGCAGCAATGAACCCCTGCATCAGTAGCTTCTTACACTATATTCCAGCCATGCTAAAGCATGCGAGGGCAGCTCCTCCCTCCTCCTTCCTGAGCAAGGTCAAAAACGTTAATTTAAAGCAAAAGAATAACAGGGAGGGGAAATTCCTAGAAGCAGGCATTGGCCTTGCCTGATTAGCAGCTGAAACTTGTGCTAGTTTTGGCTGATTCACTCAGTCTCCCGAGTGAATACCAAGCACTGTCAGCCCACCTGCACCGCAACACATTTGAGAGCCCACTCAGGAATGGCAGTGGTAAGGGAGCTTTACCCAGGTAACGTGGCAGACAGGTTGCAGGCTACCTGGCTGGCAGGTAAAAGGTGGCAATGACACCCTGAGTCCCATCCTGTGCAGGATTAATCAGACTGAACTTTTTGATGATTTTAAGTCACCTGTTCAACATTTCCTTATAAAGGGAACACTCTGAGGAACACTCAGACTATCAGTGACAAGTGCATGACAATTTAAGAAGCAGCCAATTTTTCCACTGTAATGAAAGCACGTCTAGCCTCCAAGACTCCTGACTCAAACTCTCATCTATTCTTTCACGCCCATATGGTGTGAGTCTGAGCTTGCTGTCAGCTATGGGACTGGTCAGCTCGTCTTCTCCCCAACTGCTCTGCTATTTTAATCACACTGTGCTTGAAATTAAGCATGACAGTCTCTCCACTACCGACCAAGTCAATCACTGGTGCAGCCCCAGTACTATCTGTGGCAGCCAATAGCACATATACACGTAAGACAGCAAGTGGAGGACACAGTTAACAGCTCAGCCTTTCAGAAACCCTCCAAATCATTCCTTATATTGGTCTTTAGGAGAGAAAGCAACAGGAGAGGTGTAATGAACTGAGAATCCCAAAAAACCTTTTGGTGCCACACAGGCATCACCAGGTGCTGTGAGAAAGGACTACTACGTAATCCCATCCATCAACACCGAACCTGAAACCCACATGTCAAATTACAGCGACAGCTGGCAAGAGCCAGTATGTCTCTAACTATGAAGCTTTAGCCCAATGCTGTAAAGTTTCTTAAGTGGGTCATTTTGAAACATAATGAAGACGGTAACACAAGTAGGTCTCATGTTTTTCAGATATGCAAGTTTTACCATTGTGCTGTAAAATTAACCAATCAGCAACGCTTGACTGTGTATATAAAACCCCTCAAATGAACCTGGAGTTCAAACCTTGCTCTCACTCAAGACTACCATAAGCCCTTTGGAGTTGTGAAGCCATGGCAGACCTACAGCTTCAACCAGTCTGCAAACTGTTAAGTAATCCATTGCCCAGGTCAATTTGTAAAACTCACCGTTGCTTTTTAAATTAAAAATCAATTCTGTATAGTGTGTTAGATTTCTGACTGAACAGGAAATGATAAACTCCACCACTCTAACAGGTTACATGAGAATAATTTACAGTATTGAGTCTCCAAACCTAAAACACTTCTGGGTTTTTGTATTTTGTTAACTGCTTAAGTGTATCTACGGTCCTCTAAAAGCAAATACATGTATTTGCTTTATCTGAAATTCAAAAATACAAATGGCTTTACTCTGCAGCATTGCCTTCAAAATAAATTGGACATCCTGCCTCAATTCTTATTTCTTAAGACAAAACTATATTAGGTTATCATTAGTGATCAGTACAATTACTGTTTTATGATCAGTCTTTAAAGAAAATAAAGCATGGAGAGATGTAAATCTGACTACTAGAGTGCTGTAAACAATAAAAGATGCTGCTGAATGAGAACTGCCGATTTGCCCATGTTAATTTCGGTAACTTTAGCTCTTTAGGTTCATTTTGTTCTGTTCTTTCGCTTCCTGCAATGTGCAGTTCTGAATGCTAGATGAATTTGAACCCCCTTTTCCCATGAAGCCCACCTTGACACAAACCCGATTTTTTTATTTCTTAAAATACGAAACGCTGACTTATGGAACCGCGGTGAGTGGGAAATCCGTAACAGAAAATTCCCCGGAGTTACTGGTGCGTAATTCACAGGGTCGTTCTTTCTTCGCTCGGTGTTTGGGCGACGGGACTGGTCCGTGGTGCCGCCCCGGGCATTCCCGAGCTGCCGGCGCTGTTCCCCGCCGGCCGCTGCAGCAGCCCAGCTGCCGGAGGGCCGTCTTGCTTCTGTTTGACCCGCAAGAAATTAAATGTACCGAGCCTCAGCCGTGGCCCACCTGAAGATGCCTAGGCGAGGAGTTCTAAAAGTTATTTTTGCTCGCCTTTCACGCACCACGCCGAAGGGCTCCGCTCCCGGAATCTTTCAGGTTCAGCTTCTCTGCCAAGAGAGGCTCCCCGAGTTCAGCAGCGCGGCACGGCGGGAGGAGCAGCTCCCCCGGATCTGCCCCGAGCAGGGTCCCCGCGACCCGAGGCCGGGAGTAGGGGGCCGCCCTCGGGCGAGCCGCGGGGCAGGGGAAGCCCTGGCTCCCTCCCCGCCGCCCCCGCGCCGCCCCGCACGCCTCCACCATGTTGTCTCGGTGCGCAGCGCCGCGGAGGAGGGACCGCCGCCGCCAGCCCGGCTCCGCGGGGTCCGCCCGGCTCCTCCCCGCGGCCTCCAGTTCGGGCGTGGAGGAGCGGCCCCGGCCG
>VYZT01034642.1:2336-19375 GCA_013400735.1 Pomatostomus ruficeps | reverse complement strand
CCGGCCTCGCCCCGCCGCCGCGCCCCGGGGTCGAGGGGCGTCCCGCGCCCCCGGCCCCTTCTCCTCGGCAGAAACTTTCTTGGCAACTTTCTCCCGGCCCCGAGCCCCTGCCCGCGGGGCCGAGGGGTCGGGCGGACGGGCGCCGAGCTGGGCTGGGCGGGCTGCGTGGGGCGGTCTGCGGGGAATAAGTTTGTGGGGGAGGCCCCCGTGACCCCCTGGGCCCGGCTCCCCCCGCGGCCCCTTCCCGCCGGGCTGCCACGGCCGCTGCGGGGCGGCTGGCTGCTCGTCCCCCGGCGGTGGCGGCGTTCTCCGCCCGGGCTGGTGCTCGACGTGAGCCGCTCCCGGCGCCGGGGCCGGAGGATGTAAAAGGGCAAAATTCAGGAGTCGCCTGTAACTTGGCCTGCGTGGTTTTATTTTCTATTAATTTTTCTTCCCTCCCCCCCCTCACTGTTCTGGTTTATATCCCTTTATCGAGCCTGGGACACGACTGCTTTACGTTTCTGAGCCATTAATTTAAATGTTCAATCATCACACTTCATCAAGACTCCCTGTCTTCCTTACAGTTTTAAAAGAAATGTGTTGGACACACACAGGCCCCTGTTCCTGCGGAGTCTGCACATAACTTTCCATTCTGTGTGGACCCACAGGCTTGATGTGCTTAAAGTTGTGTGCTCAGGCCAAGGGCTAGCATGACTTATTCTCCAATATTCAATATTACAAGTATGTGAAGTTTATGATCTGGTTATTTATTGTATTAATAAATGGGGTTCTAGGTGTGGGGTCTCATGTGCATGTGGGTATGGTCCACTTGGCACTGGGAACACTAGGACAGAAATATTTCTGAAGCTCATGTTGTTAAGGTGTATTCAGATGTACCTGCTGGATTTAACACTAGGCAGAGGCCGGTCATTAATTAAAAATTAGATATTTGGGTTTACTTAAAGTGGCAGAATGTTCCAAAATGAGTTTTGAAACTTGGAATGTGTTGATAAAGAAAGCGTATTGGTTTTCACTTAATAATTCATAGACAGCTGAAAGATACTTCAGACATATTTTGCAGGTGAAATTGATCTTTAGTCAGGGAGCCAGATACGAAAGTTTTCTTCAGAGTCTTTTTCTTTCTTTTTGGAAAGTAAGACCTTGTGGAAAGTAAGACCTTGAAGAGGGATAAAATTGCCTTGTCAGGTACCTTTGCAGTATCTCTTTTGGTAGGTAGTACAGTTCAACCATAACCACGTTTTTGTAGGCTTCATAGAACTAAGAACCGTTCCTTTCCAAACAACAATACCTTGTGCTTCCACTCTTGTTTCTGATGCATCTGTAAATTTAGCTATAGGAGGTTTCTATTGAGCATAGGCATAGATTGGAGACTGTATATTTTGCACAGCCATGATGGTGTGGTTAATTTTGGGACAAAGTAGCATCTGTGATGGGAACAGAGACAGCAGCATGGGCACTGTGCTTGTGCTGAATTTCAAAGAAAAAGATCCAGTGATACCCAGTGTGACAGTAGTTAGTAGCAGCAATTGCTAGTAATTAATTATTTCATGTGCTTTGTTAGCTTTATTTCCTTAGCAGGTGCAGCTGAAATAGAACTGTAATCTCTGTGTGCCTTCAGTCCCTCTAATAACTCTTCTAGCTCTTAGCTGATTTCAAGTAAATTTGGCAGCAGAGGTCTCCCAGGTGAGCAGTTTCTACAAAATTTGTGAAAATAAGGAAGCCAGGTAGAATGGAGCTCTTAACCTGCACACTAGAGAGCTCATGGCAACGCTTACATCAAGCTGGAAATTGATGCAAGAAATGGGGCCTCCCTGGTTTTGCTGCTTGCAGAGCTACTGGTCGAGTTTTCAATGGTTATTTAATAGCTGGACTCCAGTACCATTCTATCTGGAATGAGAGTGGTGAGCCCAAGACAGCTTTAATCTATATTTTGTATTATAGAGATTTTCAAGGAAATATTTGTTACTCAACAACAGTTCTTTGGCTACAAAGCAGATGAATGGAATTGAAAGTATACTTAAATTGCGGCATTATTTTGAAATAGCTGGAAAAATACTTAATACATTTTTAGTGTGCTGCATACTGTGTAACTGAATTACTGAAAAACCTCACAATTTAGGGGTTTTTATCAATATTCATGCAATAGAGCAGAGATCTATGCTTCTGTACTAAAGGAATACTCATTATTTCGAGCTTTGTGTACTTCTGCAGCTCCTGAAGAATGAAATTTTCACTCTCTTCGGTCTGAGAAATCATGGCCATCATGTGACAGTGATGCAAAAGTCTGCGGTGTGGCACATACGAGATTACGTGGTCAAAGTTTACTTTATGAACAAACTGGCTGCGTGGTTTTACTTTTCCACATGCACTGCCTGTGGACAAGAGCTGTATATTTTCAATAGATAATTCCTTGTGTGCAAAACATTCATTAAAAGAAATATGTTCTTTCATCCATATTCCCTACTTGCTTCCAGCTGTTTTGCCACATACTTTGATCACAGTTTGAGTAAGATACCTTGATGTTAATTTAAAAATTGGTGTCAGTACTAACACAAAAACGACTTTAGGAATGCGTCCTTATTCTGCTGTGTCACATCAAGCAGCCTTTTTCAGGTAGGACGCCTTCTGTGTGTACCTACACAGCCTGTGGTTTCTGTGAAGTCCTCTGGAAGGGTTTAGGCTTCTGGTACTGAAAGTCCTGTGCCTGTTGATGGAACAGGTTGATCCATGAGGGAGAACTGCAGTTTCTCTAACTACTGTAACAGAATGAGTTAGTTTTTATCCTGGAGGGACCACCTCCAAATACAAATAGATAGCTCAGTCTCAGGATTTATTTTGTTTCTGTTCTCCTTGAGAGTGCCAGTAGACCGTTTTATAGTGATGGATTTTATGATGTGGCAACCACTATTTTTTATAATTTTTTTAAATACAAACTGCTTTACAGTTGCCATATGGGAATTTCTTTCAATCAGTGCAGTCCCTGGCTGCATTTACACCAATGATTAGAGTGTAGGGTTCCAGACTGTATCATCAATTGCCAGGTTTTGAAGGTAAACCTGGACAACTTCCCATGTGTGTTCTGAGTTTAGTAGGGAAAAAGTCATATTGAAAAGATGCTGTCAACTAATTGTAGGAAAAGTTTAATTTTAGGTTATAAGAGGTCATTCTTACTGCTTTTTCCACTTATGGGGATTTGTCCTTGATGGTGCCCCTCCATCAAAACAGAAACTGGCATCAAAGTGCCAGTGAAATGAGTGGGACTGCACCTTTAGGTAAAGTTAACATGCACGGCTGATTGCAGGATCAGAGATGAAGATGATAGTAACTTTAATGCTAGAAATTGAGTAAGTAAACACTATTACTTATGCATGAGTTCTGTTCCCTTTAGATTTAAACATATATTCTTTGAAAATCTACAGGGTAGCTGGAAATAGGGTGGAAATGCTCTCTGTTGTCACTTTGGATAGGCACCACATAGAGCTCTGGGTTCCATACTGTGTCCCATAAGTCAGTGGACCAAAGCCATGCACAGCTGAAATCAAGCCCTCGAGCTGGACTTGTAGCTAGCCCTGGCTTGTATCCGAGCCCCACAGCTCAGTGGGATACTGGTGTAGAGGTCATCACTAACTGCATTTAGGGCTGTGTTGACTTGTGGCCAAGACTGGGGTTTTGTTTCTTGACGGTACTATTAGGTAATGTTATAGAGCATGGTTGGAGAATGCTGAGGAAGTCAAACCTCAGACTGGAATAATTTGTATTTTAGCTTCTTGAACACTCTTAGTTGTTGTGTAGGGAATTGGATAACTTTTTCTGCTAACCTGGCTGTATTTTATCTTTGTATTTCTGGAAGGCAAATGCTCTTACAATAGTCTTACACGAGACTCTAATAAGTATCAATATTGACTGCACCTATATCTTAAATGTTTACGTAAATTTTGAATTCTGATGGTGCTACTGAACATCAAATAATTTGTCTTTTGAGTTATCACTTCAGGGAAATGAAAAACTTCTATGGCTTAAGATGTTTCTATGGCATTCTTCATACCAGAAGCCTAGGGAAGTCTGGGAAAAATAAATCATTCTTCAGAAGTGATGAACCCTTTTAGTTCAAATTTTAGGATTAGCTAGACCAGGCTTACAACACTGAATAACTTTATTTAATTCCATTGACAACAAAGTAGAATAGACACACCCACCTAAGTAAATCTTTGTAGATCAGGGTCTTTAACTTTGTTTTGGAGAAACTTTCAGGAGAATTTTGTGGCTTTAATCAGACCCTTAAACTCAGTCTTCATATTGGAGAAGTTTGATTTAGTAGGATTAACTTCCTTTGCACATGCCCAAAGCACTTTCTGGTCTTGCACAACTGAGGCAGTACTAATGTTTTATTCATGATGTGAATTATGGAGTATAAATGCAGTCAGGTCTCAAGCATGCTTCCCAGGACTGACAGCCCTGTAGCAAAGAAGGGTCAGAGTAGAGGATGGGGTTCATGTTCCAAATGTTTGTCCATGGTTTTGATGGTGCATGCAAACTTCAGAAATAAAATAAAGTATCTGGGCTAAAGGTTTTGAAATTTTCAACCCTACCTAATGGCCTCACAGTTGTAAGAAAAGGCAGTGCTTATGCGAGGTATTTAAAGAGTAATTAGAGGGTGCTATGGATCTCTTGTGTATTGCAATTGTATAGCATTATAACGGTTTTGGCAGCCAGCCAGAAAAGGGAGACTTAAAACAAATTAATAGTGAACAATCCAGTTTTAATAAGTTATTTAAAGTATGATTAGATAACAACATTAATATTGATGCTTAAAACGTGACAAAGAAAAACCAGGTCTCAGTATGTGTATCTTCTTGCTTTTCAAGAACATTTTATTGGAAACTAAATTCATGACTGACACTTGTAACCGCAGAAGTAGAAGAAAAACCCTCCAAAGTCCTCTTTCTTTACATACTCTTCCTGTTTCTCTTCGATTTGTACCAGCTCGGCTTGTTCAATGTAAGTACTCTATTTTGCCAGTAATAGTAACCCAAAGTCCAGAAGCCAAAAGGCTGCACCAAGGATAGCATGGTCACAGGCTTGCCTAGTTCTCAGGCTCCCTTCCTGAGCATCCAGTATTGCCCAGCATTTGAGATGGTGGGGTCCCATGGTGAACTTCTGGTCTGACTCAGAGGTGTTTGGGCTTGATGGACTTCTGGTCTAATGCATAAAAACTGGCCTTTCAGTAGGCTTAGCTTAACATGTGCCTCACAGATGAACAGTGCTTTTAAGGTTTTGGTCCAAGTATGCTTCACTGAAAAGTGAATATAGAATTAACATCTAGAAAACATTCTTGTTTTCAAAGCGCAAGTTTACCTGAAACTAGCATTTGTTTGCCAAACTTAGGAAAGAAAATATTACGAAAGCTGAGGTTGAGGGAGGAAATTTAAAAATAAATACAAAAGTTCTGTATTTCATTGTAAAGTGTTTAAGACAAATCACCAAGATTAGTCATACACCTTTTAATTCTTTTGTATCTCCTTTCTTCACCTTGATTTTGATCTGTTTTTCTGGAGGTGTGCAGTTTGAGATGAAAACCTTACATTACTGATTTCCAAACCAGGGTCTTCAGAAGAATATTAACAGAAAAAATGTGTAGTGCTTCAGTTAGAAGATGAACAGGATTAGTCTGTGAGAAACACAGAATTAAGTCTGACATTTAGGTCTGAAATTTGTATAAAACAGTGGTCTCCAAACATTGTAAAAATTACAGATCTGCACCAAAGCTAGTGGCAAAATTTGCATTTTAAAAATGTGTAAAGACACGGCGTTTATATTCGTGTAAGGACTATTGCAAGGGTGAGATGAAATGGGAAGAAAGTTTATGGTGCTAAAAGCAAGTGGTTTGTGTCCTTCTTCCTGTACCTTCTTGAGCTGAAAACAGAACATGCCAGCAGAACATTTTGCAACTTCTAGTGTTTTGTCGTTGCTTAGTATTTAGTGTTTGTAACCAGCTCTGATTGCAGTAGTTCAGGTGAAATACTCCACGTTTCCTTAGAGCTGTGAACTTGCAGCAATGCTCTGATGAAGCTGCAAACATACCTGGTGATGCATCTTACGAGCTTGTAGGTAATCTCTTCTAATGGAAAGTCCTGCAATACTGCAGTGACAGGTGAACCTGAAAACACAGATTTTTGTTTTCTTTTTCCTAATGCAAATTTACACAAGGCTTAAATAAGTTCCGCAAGGCAAAACCATTCTCTGCTTTGTGTGATGACTAGCTCAGGTGAGTTGTGTATCTTTCTTATAAGAAGGCTGTCCCTTCCTGAGTGGGGATGGAATATTTGTATTTTTCTTGGTTGGTTGGGGTTTTTTATCCTAAATCTGTAAAGAGCTTCTCTTTGATGCACATGTTCTTTAACTAAAGCCTGCTAAAAGAGCAGTTGTTATAAATCAGACTGGAAGTCCATCTGGGCAAATATCTGTTGTCTTGCTTTCTTTTTTTTTTTTAATCCACTCCATTCAGGATAAATTCTTAATGTCTCAAGTAAAAGCTCTTGTAAGTTTAGTTAGAGGGAAATTCTCAAAATGAGTTCTTTGAGCGACAGATGGCACTTCTGATTCTGCCTGTTCTAAACAAAAAGTATTCAGGTTTTCTTCCAGCAGTAATACCTTAAAATGTAAGTGTGCTCTGTGGCTTCTGTGACGTGATATATGGGATTCTTGCCAAAGTATGTTCTTAGGTTTTGGTTTTTTGGGATTCCCCCACCTTATAGTTTAGAATAGAAGTTGCATTAATAGAATGATAAAGTCCTGAAAGCAGAGAGAGGGATGGCTTTGTTTAGCTGATCCTGGTGTTAAATATTTGTTTAAAGGTTGTAATAGAATTGGCCAGATCAGTTCATGCATACCTAACTGAAAAACATTCATGGGGAGAGAAAATGAGTATATTAGTCTCATTGTAGACAACCATGTTGAATTGTTTTCATAGTAAAGTTAAATATTTTATTCAGGAACACTTACAGCATAGAGCAAAGTACCATTCCTTTTGAAAACAATTACCCATGAAGAAAAGAGAAGGGAAAACAAGGATAATTCCTGAGATGTTACTACTAGTCAGTTGGGGAAATTTTCTTGAGTAACTTTTGTTTTTTCAAGCCTGAGAAGTAGGCAGTGTATTAACGTTCTGTGGTGAGGAAAAAGGGGTTATTTGTTTTTGTTTGGTGGATTTTTAAGGAGTTTTGTTTGTTTGTTTGTTTTTGTTGTTGTTTTTCTGTGGTTCTAAGTGAGAGAGCAAAATGAAAGTACAAAATTCTCAACTTCAGAACACACAAAAATTAAATGCTAACTGTATATGGCTTTGGAGATTAGGATGCAATAGTAATATGGGTATTTTTTTTTTACGTTCAAGTACAGTTCTGTACTGTATTTTAAGTACAGTTACACACTTAATTCATAAATCATAGTGATTGAGGCTATTTAAAGTGATAAGCTTTCAAAATATCCTGCTGAATAATTGCACATTATGTAATTTGCTAAAGATATCAATCTTCTTTTTCGTTTTCAAAATTATTTCTTAGCTTGTACACTGTAGAAACCATAGAACTGATTCAGGTTATCATGATGTACGTAAAATGAGACAAGTGTTAGTTTATAGATGAAAAATTATTTCCCTGGAAACGTTTGACTTGTTCATGCATAGTAGGTGTATTTAAATATTCTGGAATTCATTTGCATTGGTTATTAAATCTAGGGCTCTTTGATTACATCCCCTTCCCTTTCACTTAGGTCTGACATACCATCAGAATACTATTTAAATCTGGTGCATACATGGTGAAATCACAGCCAGGTTTATACAATGTGACTTACATTAACAAGCATGACACCTTTATTTTATATGGTTATTTTAAATTACCGTTTTACCTCAGATTTACACTTGGGCTTCTTCGTCCTTTTTCCAATGAAAGAGGTTGAGCCTTGCTAGTCAGTAAAATATATTGACTCTACATATTAGGTTTACACTAATCCTGTTAGCTTTTTGCCAGGGGCATGGATTTTCTGTGTGTATATTTAATGTAATAATAAAGTGTCTTAATTATTCTCTTAAGGTATATATATATAATTATTAAAGCAATGAAAGTGCAATTTCTATGCAAGACATTTTTTTATCTTCCTAGTTTGTGTTCAGTGGCATTTGAATGGGAATTATGATTGAAATTCTTATAAATAACCAGTGTTACATTTTAAAGTAAATGTTAATATGTGGCTTCTTAGATAAGGATATAGAGGGCAATAATTCTAGTGTAAATCACATTTTGTTTTAAATCTGATAAATTTATATACAAAAGGGAATATTAGCTTTAGTTTGTGAATAATTTTTGGTTACCACAACCTCTAAGGCGCTAGAATGGGTAGATCTTATACTTCCAAGTTTTTGTTTTCTTTGAAAATAGGAAAAAAAAATCACTCCTCCTTATCTTCCCTACGATTCTAGTGTACCAGTATCTAAATAACATTGGGGGGAGGAATATTCTTTACACTTGCATCAGCTTATATCACTTTAGATATTTGGGTATTCAGATTCTGATTTCAGGTGGTTTTGAATGAGCTCTGCCAGTTTGGTGATTTAAATTTGTTTTAAGTCTTGGTGGCTAACAACATAATTTGGATATTTTTTTTAATTCAGTATTGGTTATCCTAAAAGCATATCTGTGTCTTTATAGAAATTTCAGTTTAAAAAAATATTTATTTCTCCACTTTAAATATTTAAAAAGTGCCATCAGAAGGGTAACTTACTATTATAACTCTATATGACATGTGGTCAGTCAGCATATGACTTAATTTGGCTTCATAGGTCTGTTGTACTCTATTTTTGCTGTTATACAAATAGTTAGAAGTAAACATTGTTTACTGCATTATGTGTAGTACAGTGTAGCCAGGTAACCAAGTAATTTATGTGATGGAATCAAATCATATTTAGGCCAACAGAGTAACCTGGAAAAACTTCTGAACCAGTGGACTGATCACAGCCTAAGATGTTCTTGAGGAAAACCTGACTGCTTTGACTGAAAATAGAAAAGTTTGCAAGTGTTACCGCTGCAGAATTTCTACAGCTTGGAAACCATGCCATTAAACTGTTGCTTTTCTGAAAGTATTTCCTAGTTTTGATGGATTTTTACTTTCCCCTCAAGTTCCTCTGACACTGAAAGCCAAAGCAGATGCAGATAGTACAGTTTTACAGTCAGAATATCTGAATGGGATCATTCTCTTTGAAAATATTGCCATGTAAAATAACTTCTCATGTGCTTTAAACTGAAATGGAAATTAGACTTTTTTCCCTTTTTTAAAGGTTTGTTTCAGGGTAGTTTGTTTGTTTGTGGCTTTTTTTTTTTTTGCTAATTAGGAACTGGAAAATCTGAACCTGTTTTTATTCACTGATACTTTCGCGTTGCTATTCTAGGATGTGATCCTTTTTCACACTGAAGTCAAGTGCAAAATTCCCCTTGACTTCAGGGAGAGCTGGATTAGCTTTACACAAAAGGACTAAATTGTCCTCTGGGATAAGTGGAGGCAACTCTATTGAAGTAGACTTCATTAGAGTATAAAATGAAGACAAAAAAAGTGTTGCCTGCCTTAACAGGCAGTGAAATTGGATCTGTTAGCTCAAACAGCTAGGTTAATTTAGCAGTTGAATCAAAGATTTTTTCCCTTTTTCAATTAGATAGTACAGTTATATTAGTTCACTGCATTGAGCAGTGAATAACATTGGTCACTTAACATTGACTATAAATATTTTACAGAAACTAAAACCTCTTTATGAATTTTTTTTGTGTGTGTGTTAAGAATTATCATGAGAAAAGAAACACTTGGTAAACTGTCAGCAAACTTTTGAGCAGTTTATCCTTGAGTAGATGAAAGGAATCTGTTTAAATTGCTGTTTAAATCTAGTAGGCTTTATATGACAAGTTGTGTGAGGTTTGGGGAGCCTTGTTTGTATTTTCAGCCTCAGGCTGGCATCCTTAGTGGCTTCATGTAGTCTTGCTGAGGTGACAAGAGGGTAATTTGTTTACACCAAAAATTGGACTGGATGTTATCCCGTGCGTTTGCTGGTGGTGTCTGGAGTAATCCCATTGAGTTCTACAGTAGACAGTAGAGCCTTTGGCATCTTCCACTAATGCTTTACACAACAGTATCTGTATTGTGTACGTAAATGATGATGGAATAATATTTGACAAATGAACTCAAATGTAGTGATTACTTTTGTAATACTGTGCTATACTTCTTGCAAAATGTATCATTTGTACTCTTGCATATCAAGTTTTTCTTCCAGTGCTTCTGGTATCTGTTGGAATCATTAATTAATTCAACTGTCTGTGTGCTTATTATGACCTAAGCACTTTCTGTATAGGTTTCTTGTAGTTTGAAATTTCACAAGGGGAAGGGGGATGGGAATATTGTAATCTCCTTAGAATAATTTGAGAATGATTCCTTAAATGCTGCTCTGCATTTCTTTATTAACATTTCAGAGGTGCAATAAAATCCTCTCCCTAGGAAGCTTCACAGAGCTCTTTACTGTTTAGCATGCATAGCTCTGGAAAAAAAACCCTTCACAAATAACTGTTGCTGCAACATTTAGCTGGTGTTAAGGGGTTAAGTAGTAAACTGAAATTCTCTGGAACACTTGAAATACTAAACTTACAAAACAAGACATGAGAACTGTTTTAAGATTAGTTATACTTAGGAAGCATATTGAAGCACTGGCGTCTTCCTGGACACATCCTGTACTTTTGTGTCTTCAGCCTGCTTCTTTGGTTCCCGGTCCTAACTGCTTTTTGGTTTTTAGAAATTCTTGCTGCAACTTCTTTGTGACTAAGGCACATTGTCAATCAGTCTGGTCCTCCCCATGCCAGCCAACTGCCCCCTTAATGCAGCAATTCACTTGGATGAATAGTGCTCATACTTTAAGGAGACAATTGCCTACCAGAGAGAGTGCCAAGTTGATTTAACTTTGTACGGGTATGAAAGAGTTTTTAAATGGGTGCTGTCAACTAGCATTGGCCCAGAGCATCAGATGCTTGAAAATTGTTATAATCTGATTTGGATTATGTCGAAATTTGTTTAAAATATATTAGTCAATCACTGGGCTGCAGAGAGCATTAGTACCCCAGAAGTGGTTGTCAGACAATCGTCCGTGGTCTGTCGGAACTGTAGCGGACGTGTCCTGGCCAAATGTACAAACGGCTTTTAAAATGGGCTCCTTTTTGGCAGTACATTGCTAAATTGGTGAAAGAATACAGGATTCATGTTGTAATCTGCTCTTTCGGTTCCATATAATGCCACCGCATGTTTGAAACACTTAGTTGGATGTATAATACAGTGTAAAACCACAACTGTAGCCTGTCATTACTGTAGTGCTTACAGAGCTGAGCTACCATTTAGCCAAGCCAGATACTGAATTATCCATTACCTGGAATTGTTTAAAAGTGGACATAATTTATGAAAATTGCATCACTCTCTTGCTGGCCAAAATTTTTTAATGTGTTTTTAGTTTTAGTGGAGGTTGAAGGGATGCTTCTACCTTCTAGGTGTGCCATCACTTGCGTGCAGAGGGTTTAGTGCTTTCTTTCGTCCCTGGTAGTGTAAGGATGGACCTCTTCTAAGCATAGTTTGGGGCCTATATTTCTTCCCTGCACTTCTGAAGGGAAGAGAAAAGGTGACAAAAGTTAAGAAGAAAACATGTGGAGGAGATGCTCCCTGAAATTCCTGATGCTTCTGTTCAGGGAGGCCAGGAAATCTGAGAAAAGAAGTTATTTCTGTCAAAAGCCTGACAAAATAGGAGTATTATTCTAAATGTGCTGAAAGGATGCTGTTAACAAAATACTTGGTTTAAAGGAGAGAAAAATTTTTATGGGCATGGTAGTAAGTAGTGAATATATTTGGGGGCAGGGAGGAGGGTGTTTTTCTTGCTTCTCTGAGGTCATTAGGCCATTACAGCTGCAACAACATTGCTACTGGTTTACATACATTTGTGGAGAAAAAAAGAAGCATTGTTATTTCATTGCCTGGCTGGAATAAGTAGTTTGTTAAGCAATGCTGTGAGATTGTTAGTTGTTTTAGGGACATCTCCATTAGTAAATGTGCAACTGTTAGTAAGTGTATTGTAGATGTCAAAAGGAGAAAAAAAACCCAAAAGCTTAGCTGGGAGAATAGGAGCTAGAATAACTTTCAAATATAAAAGACAAGACATTGATTTGGATCTGTCAGCATAGCATGGAGAAGAAATCATGTTTAACTACCTCATGTGATGAGATGATTGGCTGGGTAGACAAGAGCAGTGAACATTGTTTATCTTGACGTCATTGAGACTTTCAGCGTGATCTCCAATAGCATCCTTATAAACAAACCAATGAAGCGCATGCCAGCTGAGTGAACAGTGAAAGCAACTGGAAATTGTCTGATCTGATGGGTTCAGAGGGTTGGCATCAGTGGCACAATGTCACAAGTGGCTCGAGAGCTGGTGACCAGTCTCTAGCAGTGAACCCCAGGGCTCAGTACCAGAGCCAACCCTGTTTAACACCTTCATTACTGTCCTGGGGATCACATAGATGTGCACCCTCAGCAAGCTTGCAGGGGGAGCTGATGGACCAGAGAGGGTTGTGCTGACATCCAGAGGGACATTGACAGAGGAATTGTCTGATGGGAACCTCCAGAAGTTCAGTAAAGGGAAATTGAGTGATCCTGGGGAGGAACAACTCCAGGCTCCAGTAGGTGGTACGGTCCAATCAGCTGAAAAGTGTAGAAAAGGCTCTTGTTCCCTGCAGTCCTGCTGGGAAAGATGTATGTGAGCTATGAATGTGCACTTGCAACAAAGAAGGCCAGAAGGGTTTCTGGATTCATTAGGAAAAGTTACCAGCAGATCAAGGTGGTGATCCTTTCTCTCTACTCAGCTCTGATAATGCCACACTTGGAGTGTTGGGTGCTTCTGGGCTCCCCAGTACAAGACATGGGCATGGAGAGAGTCCAGCAAAGGGCCACGAAGATGACTGAGGGTCTGGAGAATCTCTCATGAGGAGAAGCTGAGAAAGCTAGGATTGCTCAGCCTGGAGAAGAGAATGCTCGGGGGCACACTGTGTGTGTAAATAACCTAATGGGGTGGAATAAAGAGGACAGAGCCAGGCTGCTCTCAGTAGTTTCTGCTGATAGGACGAAGTAATGGGCACAAATTGCACAAATTGTAATACAAAATACAAAAAAAATGAGGGGTTTTTTATGGTAAGGGTGATAGATCGCTGGAACAGGTGGTCCAAAAAATGTTGTGGATTCTCCATCCTTGGCAACAACTCAAAACCCAGCTGGACACAGCCCTGAGCAACTTGGTGTCATTGACATGCTTTGAGCAGGGGGGTTGGGGTAGGCATCCTCCAGATATCCCTTCCAGTTTCATCTGTTCTATGATTTTCATTAAATGATTTAAGAGGGAGAGCCAAACCAGTAAGTGTGGCAGTTCAAATGAAACAAAGTACAGGTGTTGTTTTCACAGACAAGTTTGTTTGTTCCTCCCAGCTTTCTTGTGACAGCCTGGGAAGAGGGGAGAGAACTCTTTGCAACTGCATTGTTCTCTTGGGTGTCTTAGCTTTCTGCTATTAATATCAAGGCTGTGTTTGGCTTTATTGTCAGCTGTGTCCTCTCACTCCCGCAGCAGCAGAAGTGAGGCTACTGTTAACTTTCCCACTGCCCGGAAGACTGCACAGCACCAGAGGCTTTTAAGACAAGAAAATGTTTTCATCTCATATTTGGAAAGGTGTTTTTTCAACATCTGTAATTAGGGTAATTTTTTTTCTTCTTAATGCCAAAAAAACATAGGATCTGAACACTATGCTTGGTCCAGTTGTCTTTTTACCAATCTTGATAATGATTTTTTTTATTTTCTCCCTCCATTTGACTTAAACATACTTAATTGATGAATCTGTGCTGTTCTTCTGTTGGTATCAGAACTACAAGCTTCTATTAGACTGATGCAAAATGCAGAGGTGAAAAAGGAGCTGAAACAGTGCATATGGATTTAAACAGAGTTATGTTTAACATCCTGCCAATAGAAATAGTCACAATGAACCTAGCATTTGAGCTTGCACCACAGAAAAGCACTTGATCAGTTTGTAAGACTGATTTTCAAGTCTTTGTCTTGGGACTAGTGAGTTAAAAGAGATGAAAGTCGGCACTATGTTGAAGAAAAATTGTGTGAATTTAAACCTGAAATTTAGATGGCACTTAGAAACTACTTGTTATAAAACTGCAACTTTACACAATTGGTGAGCCTAAAAATATTTGTGTACATTGTTTTAGTCCATATCTCAAGTTGCCTGCTTATTGGTTGTAATTTCCACAGAAGTTCTCAATTCCAGAAGGATGTTAAAAGTTTTACTTCTCTTTGACTGCTGTCTCATTTGCAAATGAATAACTGTGTCTTCACAAGCTCATTTGTGTTTTCTGGTAATTAGGACAGCTATTACATAGTTGAATGGCTACTGCTGCACAGGAGCATATATTTTTTGGAACTATTATTTACAGACTGGAAAGATAAAAGAGGCTTTTTGATACAGTTAAATGTTTGTAGTATTACTGTTACAGTAAATCTTGATCATGTACTGGTCTTCCTAAAGATAATGCTTAAACCTTCTGTGAAAAAAATTAAAACCACTTCCATGTCTTTCGAGAGGCCTGCTTTGCACTTAGAAGTACAGCTTTCTAAACAGCAGGCAAGCAAGGATCATTATACTGTGGCCAGTAAGCAACAAATACAACACCTAGCTAAGATAAAAATTCATGTGTGTGTGATCTGTATGTGACACTATTTTTAAAAAAGACTTCAGGACACATCTGGGGAACTACAGATTACTAAGCCTGACATCTGTTCCAAGTAAATCAGTCAAAATAATAATAATAATGAAAATAGTATGGTAAACATGATGTATTGAGGAAGAGTTAAGAGCCTGCTGTGAAGGGATGTCAGCTTTTGCAAACTCACTAGAGGCTTTTTGAAGGCAAGTACATGAATAAGTAAGACCTGGCAGAAGCAGTTTCCTTGGATGTCCAACAAGCATTTGACAAGGACCCCCACCAAAGAATTTTGAAGAAACCAAGCAGCCAGAGGACGGGGGAAGAGGATTTTATGTGGTTAAATTA
Organism: Pomatostomus ruficeps; assembly: GCA_013400735.1. Taxonomy (NCBI): domain Eukaryota; kingdom Metazoa; phylum Chordata; class Aves; order Passeriformes; family Timaliidae; genus Pomatostomus; species Pomatostomus ruficeps. The sequence goes on along the minus strand of VYZT01034642.1, from coordinate 4,213 downwards.
ATAACTGAAATATAAGAGGAAGAGTTGGAGTAAGTAGAGTAGAGAATGGCTCCAGGTAACAATTCTGCAATCCTTGCAATTCTCCAGTTATGTTAATGGAGCATGTTCAAGTTAATAAGATGTATAGAAGAAAAGCAAGCTCACAGACTTCACTGATGGGTAGCAGATGCCAAGGCAGACCCTAGCATTACACAGGAACTTGACATTGCACTGCAACCAGACAAAAGTTAAAATGGCAGATGAAATTTCCCATTAATTGCTTCATGTGTTCTACTTGGAGGTGGGGGGAACAAGCCTGCCTTCTCATCTAAAAAGATGAGCTCAAAGCTGACTATTGCCACTAGAAATGGTTAGGAAAGAAAGGGAGAATAATGATTATAACTTTTAAGAAATGTAATCATCTTACACAGTTTTGCCCTGCTTACCCCTATCCCTGTCATCACCGCAAAACAGAACACAGTTGAAGTTTTAAGGAAGAGAAAATCTGAAATATGGAACAATTTCTGTAAGAGCAGCAGCATGAATTTGTTAAGGTAGAAAAGGTGACCAAAAAGGGGTGTGACAGAATCCTGTTAAGTGTTCAGCAAGCAATGGGACAAAAATAGGGGGTGTTTATTCACTGTCTTTTTTTAGTGCACACACACTATGAGGTATCTAATGAAAATAGCAGCTGATGAATTGAAAACAGACAAAAGGAGGTGGTTCCCAACAGAACGTGTAATTAAGCTATAGAATTTCTTGCCACAGGAATTTAACGAGTCTAAACATTACATTAGTGTAGAGGGAAACTGCTGTTCCGTGGAAGAATCATCAAATACTTACCTATTCTTGTGCAGGAAATCCTGCTTCTGCAAACTGTTGGGGGTCAAGGAATATTCTGGGGAAGCATTGCCATGTATTTACTGTATTCTTACATGCTTCACTCTTGGCTGCTGTTAGTGAGAAGATATTTAAATAGCCGCGGACCTCTGGATCTTGCTTAGTACAGCCGTTACTTTGTTTCAAAGCCTGCCCCTTTTTTATTTTTATTTCTCTGTTACTACTTTTTCAGAATCCATTCTAGCAGTAGCACTCAAAGTTTGGCCCACACTGGGGTGCTAAGATATTTCAGGGGTGTTTTAGGGCTACTGGTTACATACTGTTTTCTTTGTGAGACCTTGTGCGTGCCACCAAAATATGAAATCTCCAAAATATAAAATCCGATCGTGTTCAGACCAGGGATAGGACTGCAGGTACATGTCAGTCAATGGCTTAATTTCATAAGACTTTATCCTCTTACTGGTGCATAGTACATTTTGGTCATATAATGGATGTTCTAAGGAAGAGGTGTTTTTGAGCACGTATAGGTTGAACAAATGCATGGCCTGGGCTGACTGTAGGCAGATTATTTCTGCTCTCCCTTCTGACTCCTTTGCGGTGGTTTCGTATTGCACTTCCTCCTCCAGACATGCTTATTGATAAAAATATACTTCTCTGTGTCTCTAGTGACTATTGAAATNNNTCTCTGTGTCTCTAGTGACTACTGAAATAATCAAGAGATCTTGCTGCTTGTAAATTAAGAAGTTTTATTGTGTTGGGCAGCAATATTCCATTTTAAAATCTTAACACTATTTGAAACAAGAGATTTTACCAATCTATTAGTATAATATAGCTATTTAGTATAGCTGCCCTGTTCCTTTTGTGAAGATGGCAGCTCTGAAAATAACAGGTTTTAACTGTTTGGTTCAATCATAATAGATTACTTTGATTTAGTACTATACTTTGCTGTGTCACTGATTATTGAATCCTTAGTTCCTGCTTTCTGCAGAAACATTTTTGAAGTTTAGGCTGAGGTTAAGGTCTTAGTAGACTTCATAAAATATTTTCATCCAGTTACA
>VYZT01034639.1:189449-286717 GCA_013400735.1 Pomatostomus ruficeps | reverse complement strand
GGCTGGCCCGGCCGCCGGCCCTGCGCGCCCCGGCCCGTCTGCGGCGCCGCGGCCAGCTGGCGCCAGCGCTCATATAGGATGCGCGGGGATGGGACCGAGCCGGCCAGAGCAGCGGCTTTGCCATCTGAGTAACACCCTCCATCCAACCTCCTCTGCTCCTCCCGCGCTCGCTCTGCCTTTCCCCCCTCCTCTCCCTCCTCGCTTTTTAAATTCCCCCTCCGTTCTCCCCCTCTTTGCGGCACTCGCATCCTCCACGCCGGCATCCATCGCCACCCAGCCTCCCGCGCCGGGTAAGTGTGGGGCGCGGAGGGGGTCACCGCGCCACTGCCAGGGCGCACTCGCTGCTTTCTCCAAACACCCTTCTCTCCGCTCTTCTTCTCTCCCCACTCCCTATTTATCCCCCTCCTTTTCCTTTTGTGTCAGTTGGAGTTCTTGCTAGAACTACGCTGTATTAGTTCTGCCGTTCTTCCTTTTTTTACCCTGCTTTTGAAGCCAGCTGGAAAAACTCCTATTGACGTTTCTACCGGGGAGGGGGGGGGGGAAGGAAGCTTTTTCCTTTTTTTCCTTTTTTTTTTCCTTTTTCCTTTTTTTTTTTTTTTTTTTTGGTTAAGAGTCTGAAATGGGATCTCTGTTTATTTTGTGGGGCAATGAGCAGGGAGGGCGCAAGGCAAGGACTTTTGGGGAGAGGATATTTTTGGAAGGGAGGAGGGGCTCTGCTTCCCCCTCCCCATCCATGTAGCTCTGGGAAAAGAAGCCGGCCGGGAGCCGGCCCGGCGAGCAGCGCACCCAGGGCTGCCGAGCTGCTAAACCCTCCCGTCTCTCCCTACAGGTGCTGCCCCGGCGCCTCCCCGGACCTGCCTCCGCTACCCGCCTGTTGACAGAGGGACACGCTGACTTCGGGGGTCCTCCCCCACGCCTCAGAGGGCGCGCTCCAGTCACCCTGCGGTTTTCTTTCTAAGAAAAGCCACCCCAATCTCTTAAAACCCAGCAGGCAGCGCCAAAAGCGACCCCCCGAGCAGCACCCCCCGCCCCCACCGAGCGCCGCTCGCTCCTGGCCGCGGGTGGGCGGGAGGGGAGGCCCAAGGCCATGGAGGTGGCCACGGATCAGCCTCGCTGGATGGCCCACCACGCCGTGCTCAACGGGCAGCACCCCGAGAGCCACCACCCCGGGCTGGCTCACAACTACATGGAACCAGCGCAGCTCCTACCTCCGGATGAAGTCGACGTCTTCTTCAACCATCTGGACTCCCAGGGCAACCCTTACTACGCCAATTCCGCCCATGCCCGGGCCAGGGTCTCCTACAGCCAGGCACACGGTAAATCAGCACCCGGCCCCTTCCCCGCCGTCTCGGCAGCGCTCCGGGCCCCTCCGTACGGGCCGCGGGTATCCTGCGCGGGGGTGAGAAGTTTCACTCAGGGCCGCTTCGGTGTGTCGGAGCCGGGGGAAAGGAGATCGAAAACAGGATAGAAAGGCAGGCACGGGTGGATTTTAACCCTAGGGATAACCAAGGACTAGTGGAGGGGAGGGAAAGAAAGGGGGGAGGTGAGAGAGGAAGGGGAAATAGTGTGTGCACAGGCTAAAACTTCTCAGACACGGCTACTTCCCGGATGCAAAATACAAACCGATTCAAACCGGCGATGGATTTTATTTGGGGATGTTTTTAGGACCCGAAGAGAGAACGTTACGGCAGCTCAGAAAGATAGAGCAGAAAGATAGAGCAGCTTATTTCCAGGAATGGGGTGGGAGGAAAGGGGGTGCTTGAATCCCCCTCCTGCTCCCCTTGCTCCTGGCCGGGCTGGCTGGTATCTCTCTCGGATGGGACAGGGCGAAGGGGCTGCTGCACCAGCCTGGCTGCTCTTTCCCGGGTTGTGAAGTTTCTCCCGTGGCCGCTTGTCCTCCGGCTGCCCGCTGACCGAGGAGCTGCCCAACCACGGGGAGCTGGGGTCTTCCCCGAGCCGCTCCGGGCAGAGCCCGCCCCACGCTGATCCCAAACGCTCTTGTGTTTCTACAGCCCGCCTGACCGGGAGTCAAATGTGCCGGCCTCATCTTATCCACAGCCCCGGGATCCCTTGGCTGGACAGCAGCAAGGCGGCACTGTCTGCCCACCACCACAACCCCTGGACCGTCAGCCCCTTCACCAAGACACCCCTGCACCCCTCGGCGGCCGGAGCGCCTGGGGCCATCTCGGTCTATCCGGGCAGCAGCACCTCCAGCACCGCCTCAGTGTCTTCGCTCACCCCGGCCTCGCACTCTGGCTCCCACCTCTTCGGCTTCCCCCCGACCCCTCCCAAGGAAGTGTCCCCCGACCCCAACTCCACCAGCGCCGCCTCCCCTTCTTCCTCCGCCGGGGCTCGGCAGGAGGACAAAGACAGCATCAAGTACCAAGTGTCGCTGTCGGAGGGGATGAAGATGGAGAGCGCCAGCCCGCTCAGAAGCAGTCTCACTAGCATGGGGGCCCAGCCCTCCACCCACCACCCCATCCCCACCTACCCCTCCTACGTGCCGGCAGCCCACGACTACAGCAGCAGCCTCTTCCACCCGGGCAGCTTTTTGGGGGGTCCTGCGTCCAGCTTCACCCCCAAGCCGCGGAGCAAGGCCAGGTCCTGTTCGGGTAAGTGTCGCACCCCGTGGCGTCCCCGCCGTGTCCCGAGGCTGCGTGCGGGTGTTGGGGTGAGGGTGGGGGCTGCTGCGAGGCTGGGTGCTTGTGTTGGCCCTCTTCGGGACAGAGGGACAGGCGACTGCTTGGTTCTGCTTTTCTGGGTTTTTAAAACTAGGAGATAGAGCTTGGACCGGGCTCCTGTGGGTGCCAGTGCAGCCAGGCACTGGCCCCAGGGTGCTCGAAGGGGCCGCGGGGCACGGGACCAGGGCAGCGTGAGCCAGCAGACCGCGTTGTACAAAGAGGGATTTATATGGAGAAAGAAACCCAAACACTTTTCCGTGGAGAAAAGCAGGCCTCGGCCTCCCGAGGGGCTCGGGCTCGACCCTGCTCCCTCAAGTCAGGCAAACCCCCGTGGATGACACATGGGGACTTTCCAGCCATAGGTATTTCTCCGTCCATAATTTCCACGTCTCTCCACTAACACCACCCAAGGCCCCAGTGCAAGATGAAAGCGAAACTTCCCTGGCCGGTCCTTTCGGATCGCAGAGGGCCTTCTTCCCTTCGCATTTAACACGAGCAAAAGTTCAAATATAGTTTACATACCAGTGCAAAAGACTAAGGTGTCCAGTCATTGCTAACTTACTCCAGCCTAACTTTAACTAGAAAATACTCTCCCCCCCCAATTTTTTTTCTTTTTTTTACCCTGAATCAGACATATCTCTGCTTCCAGATGACTGTCTGCAGACCTTTCCCATGTTCACAACCCTTCCTTACATTTCTTCTAAAAGTGCTCTCCTAAATCTGCAAATTAGGCGATGGACAAAGTTTTGACCCCAGTTTGAAATCACAGTAGTTATACAGCTAGACACAAATTATGACAATTTATGTAATTCTATCGACCTTCTTGGTTTAATATTCTTACCAATGGAAGGAAATTAACTGCAATATATTGGGGCTGAATTTAGACAGCTCTTTAAAAATAAATGGCTCTATAGGCGTTTGCATATGTGTTCCATTGAACATATTTGCTTATGAATACACTACATGTTTTTATTTAAGTAGACAATAATTTAGAAATGTGATCTCTTATGAGTTTTGCAACAAAAATACCAGCTATTTTACAAGCTCATCAGTACTGTTTCAAATGATTCCTCGGAGGGGAAAAATACACTCTTTCTCTGCCATTATTTCCAAACAGTTGCTACTATGGGTATATATTTTTGGTAGTGCATAGAAGAGAAACTACAGGCAATTTGTAGCACAAACCTCCTGAGTTTGGAAACTGAGTTGAGATCCAGGTCTGTAAAGATAGAGGGATCCTGAGTAGCCTTTTCTTTTAATTATTTTTGTCCTGTAGCTGCCCATGATTTTTAGATGGGGGAAGCAAGGACCCTTTTTGTTTTGTTTTAGAGTTGCTTCTTTTTTTTTTTTTTTTCCCCCTCTGTAAGGGAGCTCCCAGTGCAAGGAACTGGGGAAAGTTCGTGACCACTCAGTGTTTTTGTAGGAAAACTAAGACTCACGACAGGACGACTCCTGCAGCTTCCTGCCCTAGGAGGGACAAAAGCTACAAATGCAGTGCTGCAGAGCTCCCCTCATTTTTCACTCTAGACTGTGTTGTTTAAAAGCTACCCACTCTCCCTAGATTAAAGCAGACACAAGCCCCACTGAACTCAACATGGCCTGCTTCAGTTATTAGCAAAAAGAATTTCCTTTTCAGTTAAATACTCTAGGATTTGCATAAACTGTATTAAGAGAGATTTCTATATTAAGCAGACCTGCTCTCAAAGCATCCAAGGCAAATGAACTTTCAGCAGGAAGCTTTCTGATGCAGAAACAGATATCTAGGAGTTGCATGTTGTGTTTTATTTAATACAGCCATTCTAGAATGCCATGTTTACCACATTGTACTACTAAAACTAATACTGAAGGTAAACTGCTGCCTACCAAATCCAAACTAGATTGCTGAAAAATCACTGAAACAGAAAAGCACTCAAAGCTTGTTTTTTACAGTAATTTCCAGTGAAACTGAACTTTCTCAAAGAACAGTATTAACAGCGTTTTTCTGCCTTTAGAACAAAAGTCGTAACTGAGCCTCTGGTATTCTGTATCCATTCCCAGTCTGCTCAGCTCTACTTTCTCATCCTGTAGCATTTGCAACAAAAAAGAAAGTGCAGAATTGGAGGTCTTTTTGCTTAGATTTAATTCTAGAAAACTTCTTCCTCTGACTCTCTCTTTAACGTGTTGTGTATGTGCAGGTGTGTGTGTTTGTGTGCACATGCACGGGTGTTTTTGTGGCAGGGGAACACAGGATTTCACCACCGGAGTGCAATAGATACGGGAGGGGAGCGGTGCCCAGTGCAGACTGAGGGAGTTTCCTTGCTGAAACGACAACTTCCATCTGACACAATACGAGTGTCAGTCTTTCTCACCTTGCAGAGAGCACTGCCTATTTGTGATCATGACATAAAATACTCGCTGGAGCTTCGGAGTTCTCAAAACACTGAGCTCCTTGCTGCGTGTGCTGTAGATGTCACTGCCGTCTGATTGTGCTTAATTAACAGAATTAACACACTGCTTTGACTTCTGAAAAATGCCTAAAGGACAATGCAAAAAGATTTTGTGAATTTGTTTTTAAAGAAAGAAATCCGGTTTCTTCGTGTTTCCATTTAGAAGGCAGAGAGTGTGTGAACTGCGGAGCCACTGCAACCCCTCTCTGGAGAAGAGACGGCACCGGGCATTACCTGTGTAACGCCTGCGGGCTCTACCACAAAATGAACGGTCAAAACCGACCTCTCATTAAACCCAAGCGAAGGCTGGTAGGTGTCTCTATTTCTTCTGGGTTTGGGGATAAATAAGGCAAAGGGACCACACACAGGCACAAGTCAATCGTGCCTCATCTCTGCTCAGCCCCTGCGTGGAGCCGAGCTGTACTGTACACGGGGGTCAGTCACAGCGAGGTCACTGCCATGCCTCGGGGCACATCTTCCCCTCCGCCCCTCCGCCCCCATCCCGGCGCAGACCACCGAGCCCGCCTCTGTCCCCAGCCTCCCTGCCGCTCACAATGCATGCGGGATATCGGGTGTCCAGCTCCCCGTTTATCCTCGGATGACAGCTTTTAATTTAATTCCTCATTTATTTGGCCTCTTGGGATGGTTTGGGCACACACTGGGAACGAAAGGGTTATGAGCATGAATGTCCTCCACCATGTACTAAAAAAAAGTTCCAGCTCCAAAAAAGCAAAACAAATCAGATGAGTCAAAGCTACTGCTCCCTACTTAATAATTATTTGTATAAAAGACATGAAGTAATTTTCACTCTTATATTCTCTGGCAATATTAATATTGGTTCCCTCCCCAGACAATCCCCTACTGTTAAAAAAAAATCCTATTATTTTTCCATGGAGTCACCTATACTTTGTATTTTCATTTGACTGATTTAAAAAAAAAAGTCCTTTCTAAGCTCCTGGTAGTAGTTTCCTATCCGGATATCTGTACGTTAAAGATAAGGAAACTTTGTGTATCTGTTTCCTGACTCTAAAAGCTTTAGAGAGTTTCTATAGGCAAGCCTTGCCAGTCATGCTTGCTGTTTTGAAATTTCTAATACACTCTACTCCACAAATAATGCGTAAAATGCTAAGAATAATAAATATATTTTTTGGAGCTTTGTGATTTATGGTGCCTAAGTCTCCTAGCTGTTCGTGGGCAAGTTTCAATGAGGTTTAGAGAGCAGAAAATTGGCATTACTGTTCTAACACTGGGATGGGATATAGAAGATTGCTGTCGTGAGTCAGAATTTCAGCTATGCAAGCTTCTTAATGACTTGCCTTCTAAAGTGACTGACATATAGAAAAATGTTAAGACAACAGTGTAACATTATCGTCTCTCAGGCTCAAGTGCTTTCCAGACTGAATGGGACAGGCCATAGAGTTAAGCAGCATAGTTGAGTATCAGTAAGCCATCTCAAATATGCAAACATAGGTCTCCACCTTCCAGTGTGTTGGGAGACTGTTATACTTAGCTCACTGTGCAGGGTTTTGGGGGGCACTAGAGAGGTTTTCTTTTAGTGTAGTTGTTTAAATGTTTTGTTTTGTATTAATTGATTTACAGCTTTGTTTATTGCCCCTTTTTCCACTGTAGTTTGCTTGTTTGCGGGGGAGAGGAGATGGCCATCTTTGGGAATTTGTTCATCTGCCATGCAATAGCAAAGTGATCGTATTAATAATGTCAGCATTTGGACGTCTGGCATTAATTGTGTTTGGGTTGCATGAGTGCATTTGCAGTAGGGGGTACCCCCTCTTTCTGCCTTCAGTCTGTTCTCACAGGCGAGTAAGGCACTGAATATATGAGTCTCTGAGGGCCTGATTCTTGCCTAAAGCTGCTGAACCGTCCATTAGCTTTGGGAAAATTACAGAGGGCCATGGCGTAAATCAGGAGCGAGTGAGAACAGAACCCTGTGCTCCTCTTTGGCGAGCGGGCCGGGCTGTGCTTCCAGCGGTGCCAGCTCCCCACCGGGGCTGGCGGGCAGGGAAGCACACGGAGTTCTCTGGGAAACCCACTGCCCTGGGACTGGCTCTGTGCTCACAGAGATGCCCTGTGCATTACTGGGAGCTTTGCTGCTGCTTTGCCCCACGGCTCTCCATGGCTAATTGCAGAACTATCCAGGGAGCAAGGCCCCTGGGGAATGACCACGACTGATATGCTTTAGGAAGTAAACTCCAATTTAAGAAAATACTGAATCCTCAGCATTAAATCAGTAGCACAAAATGGACTCGGTATTTTGACCACTTCCAGAGGTAGGGCTGATAGTTTCTAATACAAAGTATTTCCCAAAATATGGGGTGCAGTTAGTCTGTCTGTAACACTTTATGCGTCACTGTCCATGCACAAAGGACGCTTTATTGCGGGGTCTGCTAGACAAGGGCCCATCCAGGAATCACGGCCGCCTGCTGTTCTACTTTTCCTGTTCTTGTTTTGGGAGGTGGGTGAATGTTTGGGCATTTTTCTTTCCCCTCACCTTGGTTTCAGCAGAACAATAGTTTTAGGAAAGGGTGGTGGATTTTTGGTGGTTTTGTTTAATTTTAAGACAGTTGTTTGAGGGCTTGTCAGCCAAGGAACTAAGTAGGGATAGAGGCGGCAGACGGGTCAGCCGAATCATTGCTGCAAGGCATGAAATTTGGTTTGCTAAATATTTAAAGAAAGTTGGAGCCGGTTTTGTTTTCTCCCTTTCACTTGTAAATGCAAACTGAATTTTCAGTGATGGCTCTGATAAATACTGCACCCAGCTAAGTAATTTGGTTCGTTTTCTTTTGTGTCCACCTCTCAAAGGCCAGAGTAGGGGTAAAAATCACATTCTTAAAGATTCCCTGTTTTCAAATCCAGTCCCAACATTGGCACAGACTAAACCAGTCGTTAAAGAAAATGAAAAAAGGCAAATGCACTTTCATGATGTATTCTAGAATCCTGCAAAGGGGAAATTTGAAAAAAGCAGTATTATTTCCCCCCTCTGAAATTTTTGTTGTGGAATCTGAGATTAATTGTTTCTCTCCTTACTTCCCTTGCACACAGAGTGCCATGGGGCTTGAAACTGCAGTTTGCATAGGTGAATATTTAAATTTAAACAAAAACATAATGGTCATAAAACGTAAAACTGACAGCAGCTTTCCTCCAGCCCCAATGTTCTGTATAATCTTAGTAACTAGTTCTCCCCAAACTAAATATTGAGTCCAATTTGACCTTTCTCATGATCTCCCTCTGCCTGGTGATACATTTTAATTTTCTTTTTCTTTTGGTTAGTCAGCGGCCAGGAGAGCAGGGACTTGTTGTGCCAACTGTCAGACAACCACCACGACCTTATGGCGACGTAATGCAAACGGGGACCCCGTTTGTAATGCCTGCGGACTCTACTATAAATTGCACAATGTGAGTATTTACTCATCTCATGTGTCGCTGCTTGCCTAGCCTGGATTGATGTCTTAACTGCATGGTGTACACTAGGCTTTTATTGGTTTCAGGGGTTTGGTTGTTGTTTTATTCCTTCCCCCGTCTCTAAGGTTCCCCTGGGAAGTGACAGCCGTTCTTTGTCAGCATAGTGATGCTAAGTTCAGTGACATTACAATGTATTAGCTTGGCTTCTAACGCTTGGGCAAACCAGGCAAAATAGAGCTGCCACACTTGGTTTTAACTAAGCGGGTTTTGTGTGCCGTTTCCCTCCCGAAACAGAGGCCATTTGGAATGGGCTCCCTGCAGAAATTAATCCTAGTGGGCTATCTTCATTTTGATTTGTAAAAAAGTAATTATATCTAAAGCTTTGTTGTATTATTTTATTTTTTTTAAAAGAAATTAATCCTAAACAGGAACACTTGATATGTTGGAACGTTATTTACACTGTAAGTAACAGAGGTTACTGGTACAAGATTGCTCATGTCTCAGGACTGAATTTGGGTCAGCATGTGCCTCCTAGTTTGATCTTCTATTAGGAAATGAATGAGGACTGAGGGTAAGCCTACGGGAAAGAGAGTCATCAGCTGCCAAATTCAGTTCAATTTGTTTTTCATGTCTAGGGGTTTTTTGTGTGTGTGGTTTTATTAAACAAATCAATATAAACAAATTCTGCAGAGAGAAACACCATTTTTTTTTGGCCAGAAAAAGGTCTCCATCCAGGAAAAACACATGGGGGCTGTCCAAATATTTTCATTTTTGCACAATAAGGTCATTTTGTCTGCATGAGCCTGATTTTCTCATTTCTTGCAGGTGAACAGGCCTCTGACCATGAAAAAGGAAGGAATTCAGACAAGGAATAGGAAGATGTCCAACAAATCAAAGAAAAGCAAGAAAGGCTCTGAGTGTTTTGAGGAACTGTCCAAGTGCATGCAGGAGAAGTCGTCACCCTTCAGCGCTGCTGCCCTTGCCAGTCACATGGCACCCATGGGGCATTTGCCCCCTTTCAGCCACTCTGGACACATCCTACCAACACCTACCCCCATCCACCCATCTTCCAGCATCTCATTTGGACACCCACACCCATCCAGCATGGTTACAGCCATGGGATAAGACCTGATGACCAAGAGACCCACCCAGATATTAAGAACATGGGACTTTGCCTAAGATGACACGAAGTAAGACAATGTTCTGCCAAGAGGAGAATGTAGGGATGGCAAAAGGAGACCTTTGCTCCCGTGTGGTTTAACTTAATGCTGGACTAAAACCTTGCAAATGATGGGTGTTCTGCAGAAATGTGTAGTGGTGCCTGTAATGCACTTTGCCCCCTCAGGTATAAGAAAAAAGAACTCACCTGTTCGATACTTAATGATCCAGCAGGAAGCAAAAGATGGCAGAAGCTGAAGGAGAAGGCTTGGAACTGGCTTTCCTTTCTCTCTTTGTTATTACTGTGAATATTGTAAAGAGATATAAGCAGCCTCCCAGGATGGAATTGGCTCACTGGAAGCCAGACATGCTGGATTTCTATTGCGGACTTTGTTTGGGATGGGGAAAAAAAGAAGAAAAAAAGCCAAAAAAAATCAAAGGAAAAAAAAGAAAAGGACATCTTTATTAAACTGTAATTTTTAAAATCAGACACAAAGTCATATTTATTTTGTTTTCCGCAAAAAGCCTCAACCCCTCTGATTGCGTGTTTTTGTGCTGTCGTTTGCAATGGCTACCCTGTAAGAAAAGCTGCCTTCAAAACAAGGAGAAGAGGGGAAATGTACTCGACAGCCCTCTTGGATTAGCTCCATCTATCTTCCATACCAAAGTTACTAGGAAGGGGGAAAAGATTGCGAGGGCGAGGAACAAAGCAAAAATGTAGCCGTAATACGGGATTTTAATATGCCCAAGATGGTGATTATTTTGATACAATTCCTTCATTCTTCTCCCTAACATGAAAGATTTATTTAAAAAAAGAGCCCCTCTCCCAGCTACCCTATTGTTCCTCAAACCAGACAACCTAGGTCAGACAAACTGTTGGGGGAAAAACTCTGGGGAAGGCAATCCTGCACTAGCAAGAAGTGAGATACAGGCATTTACCTAAACTGTGTCGCAGCTAAGTTCTCGCACAGCCAAAACCATCACGGGGCACAAAAACCACCCTGCTTGCAGACTTTGGAGGTTGAAGCATTTTGTTCTGTTGTGTTGGCAGCTGTTGCTTAAAAATGCAGATTAGCTGCTTGGGTAAACTTCGGGCAGTGTGGCCACCACATCCACACGCAGCCAGCGCGTGCTGTCTCAGGCATCCAGGCCCCGGTGGACTTCACAGGGAGGAAGGGCAGAAATGAGGTTGAGATCACTGGAGAGGGGAAAAAGAGAGACAATCAGTTTGAGCTTCACACATCCGTCAAATTCCAGACACAGCGACAGCTGATGAGTTGAGGGAAAGCATCGTTCTAAGGGGAACGTCTGTTTTCCGTAGTGGATTTTATATGAAAAAAGAAAAAAAGAAGAAAAAAAAAAATTTAAATCTCCCATTATTAAACCGTATTGTACGTAAATGACCGAAAACAAAGCTATTGCCAATGTGAAGTGTATTCTATTGATTGTTATGATCTGATGCCTCTCATGAACACAAGCTCCAGTATAACATACAGTGTACATATTTAGCTATACTTCTGATGAAAATGCCCCAATGAACAGAGGGGTTTGATAATGTAAACCACGTAAGCTTAACTCTGTGACAAGCTTTTTATTTTATTTTTTAAAATTTTAACTAGTTTGTTGTTGGGTTTTTCTTTTTTTTTTTTTTTTTAAAATTTTAACTAGTTTGTTGTTGGGTTTTTCTTTTTTTTTTTTTTTTTGGATCAAGCCAAATTGTATCTTTACTGCAAAAGTACTGCTTTAAAGAAAAAACCAGAACAAAACAAAAAATGGATGTATGTAAATTTTTTTAAAACCTGTAATTCTAGTATTTTATAATTAAGAACCAAGCAGCCATGAAAATCCTGCTTTCCTCCTTTTTTTTGGTCTGCGTAGGCATATAGGTGCACTTTGTAAAGAAGTGGAAATAAATGGGAAACTAAATTGATTGGGAGAAATCATAAGAATTTTTAATCTACTGAGGTAAAAATTAGGTCCTTTTTACTTTTTACCTTTTACAATGGTACAGTTGTACATTATTTGTACCCAACTCAAATTTCTGTAGGATTTGGGCAGAGGGGAAGGGATATGGGTGAAAGACAGGGATTACTGATACAGTTGACAAAGTGCAATATATTGTCAGTCACTGCAGCATAGACAACAGCAGTCGAGATTTAAATTATTTTGTACTTGTATCAGCATAAAAAAATTCTTCAGTATTTTCTGTTTTTATTTTAATTTTTATTTTGCTTATTTTTGGATTAGTGAACTAAGTTATTGTTAATTATGTACAACATGTTTATATATTGTCTGTAAAAAGTGTATGCTTTCCTCATATTCCTTCAAGGTGAATATTGCTAAGAATAATAAAATACCTTTTTTGTGAAACTACCTGTGCCCTGCTTCATGTCATAAAAGCCTCTTTTAGTAGGGAGAGAGGAAAAATTATCGTCATTGTTGCCAGTAGAGTTATTAGCTTATACTTTATGCAGAGCAGTCTATTGATATTTCAAAAACCTAACAGGGTAGGACAAAAAAAGGTAGTTAAAGAATGATTTAGTATTAAAAGCAGGTACAAAAACTCATTCTCCAGTGTTGTTTTGGGGTGATGAGGTCATGCAGTTAAGTGCGCTAAAGTTTCTAAGCTAGTTTAAAATTTGAGGCAGCAGCCACATTGTAGATGATGAACTGTGGTTTCTCTTGAGATTTTTTTCGTGTTGTTTCTGTTGGAGAAATACTTTTACATTAAAAACACATTTTAAAAGCAGTGAAAACATAGAAAAGTGGCCAGCTGCTTAATGGGTTTCAAGGCAGGACCTGTATTAGACCACGGAAAGTTCTCCAAAGGAACACCCTCAACCTGGAAACCTGTTTCTTGCCATTTGTCATTATCAGTGGCGTGAAGGGAGCAGGAGGGATGGCCAGCCTGGAGCTGCTCAGTGCTGCCCTGGGAACAAGGGCTGCAGCCATGGGTGCAGGGGGATGTGCACATGGGCTGGCATGTGAGGATGGAAAAAAGTACTTACCAGACACATCTTCTATGACCAAAATTTTGCAGCTGCTTTCATCACACAGTCGAGTTTGACGCACGCAAGGAACTCCTAGGGGCCTTACAAAGTGAAGCGAAGTCTTGCAAAGTCACCCTGCCATGCCTAGGGGTGGGCACTGCTGCTGCTGCAACAATATTTTCGAGAAAACTGCTAATAAACTTTGGGTTTCCTCCTTTGACCCCCTGGGAGATGTGTCTCACTTCTGTGGAAACCAGCTTGGGGATAACTCTTTACTTGTTAAGGAATAAAAATAACCTGAGTTCCTTTTTCAGTGTGTGTCTGTAAATTCCAGCCCTTTCTACCCGTGCTTCTCTTTCCCCCTGCAGCCTCCTGCCCAGCCCTGGTTGCAAGTCCTGCTCGTGAATACCACGGAGTCGCAGCAGCTCTCGATGTGCTGAAGGAAGAACACACAACTGGGACGAGGCCTTCCCGCATCATTTCAGACGAGTTAATCATCTCTCTAACTTGTTCAGCAAGGCTTAGTGCAAACACCCATTAAAAAAGAAAAAAAGAGAGGCAGTTTATAGCATACCATGCAAGCTTCATTTAAAAAGAAACGTTCTTTTCCAGACAGGTTTAAAACGGGGTTATAACTAAATTCAGCTTCTCTCCCTCCATCTTTGAATAGCTGAGAAAGGAGAACTATCAACATCTCTGAAATATGGAATAATCAAGCTGTTCGCTTCGGTTGCACAGTACACATCCCACTCAGGTAGTGATGGTGGCTTACCTGGGGGCTGCCTCTCTGCTGGCATTTTGCTGGTTTGCTCGGATCTGCTGACAGAACTGGGGCCATGATCCATCAGGCTGTCAGGAGGGGTGGTGCATCCCCCAGTGCCCGGAGGAGCATGCCTCTCTAAGCGGCGGCTTCAGCAGTTCCTGCAACGCAGATAATAAATAATCCCGTGTTTGTCAGGTGGCACTAATCTGTGAAAGATCAAACCATCTCTCTGCAATGTGTGTATCGTGTTTGTCTCCAGACATTTTGCATAGCAGAAGAAAAACAAACAGCCGGGAATGGAAATGGAGCAAGTGTGTAAAGTTCTACGTAAAGTGTAAGCACAGAGCAGATATCGAGGCAACAAATTGGGATTTATAGTCCTTTCACTACCACCAAACACTGGGGGACAGGCTTTTTGTGAGGGGGAACCCTGACATTACTTGCCTTTGGTTCCCGTTGTTGGGATTATTGTTTTAAGCCGTGCTTAATTGTCATGTCTCCACGGCCACATCAAAAGCCAAGAAGATTAGGTTACAGGGAGTGTTTGATGTCAAAATACAAAATAAATAAAAGGAAAGCTGAAAAGGTACTGTATTTTCCATGATGTCTAGTGAGGTTTTTGCTTCAAACATCCCCTTTTTTTTATTATTATTTTGCAAAGGTTGCACTTTTAGTGACAAGATTTCATTTACTTACTTTCAAATGACTCCACTGCTTTCCTGCAACAGCTCAAAAGGGTTAATATCCCCTCTTTGATGGCAAACATGGTATAATTAACGCAAACTTCTTAAGTATCCTGGTGACCTGTAGATGGCCACATGAGAATTTTGTTATTTACTGACTTGCCAAACGTTTATTGCTTATAGCAGGACAAGTGGGAAGCAGGCATTAATTTTGATGCTGTTATCTGTGATTGCATGTAAAGTTCATAGCAGAGAGTGCCTATATGTCAACTGCAATTAAGCATTTTCCCATTTTTTAAAAAATTAATTTCATGTTGGTGGAGGGGGTTGGAGCAGCAGATTTACAAACTGAACTGCTGCTCATCCACAGAGCAGGCGTGACACAGCCAGACACAGGACAACTTCCCCTTACCTGCAGGCTGCAAAAGAAAACAGGCTGGTGCCATGGAGCATTTGATCCTTGGCTTCTCTGCAGAGACAGTCAAATCAGTACCAACTGTGGCAGGGCAGAGAGGGAGATTTTGTGGTGTGGCATCTCCCCTTGGAAATTAGCTTGAAAAACAACCAAAAATGAAGCCAAAAGTGGCTATCAGGTGAGTATGTTCATTTATCACCAACCTGGACTGGATTAGAATGCATGACCTAGAAGTAAAACGCTTTGTTTAGCCCAACTCCCTGGGCCATCTGGTCCTTGCAAGTAAACATTTCTAAGTGAGATTAAGTGACTGTTCTTTAAGCATGGTGATATGAGTGCAAACCAGGCTGCTCTGGGTCTAACAGATCAAACCTCGGCATCAGGGCAGCCGACTGGTGCCGACTCAGAGACACCATTTGCCTGAACGGCGTTGGGTGCAATTCGCCGTGGTGCCGGCTTTGCAGTCAATCCTGATGGTTCAGTCTGATGTGTCCCTGTCAGATCCAGAGCTTGTCCTAAACCTGGGGCTCAGATTGCACCAAGGTGCTGCTGGGAGGTCGAGGACCCCCGTCAGAGAAAACTTATGGGAGACACTGCAGAACTACCCTGCATTTGCAGTAAGAGCTAAGTTGCATTTCTGACCACTGAAAGCGCATCTGAACAAAATGTAGTTGCAGGGTGAGATATACAGCAGAGAAAACATCCAGCAGGTAGAAAGACAATAGAGAACTAACCCCTCCTTCAGGGAAAGGCTTCGACATACCACTGAGGGAGGGAACTGCTACTGTTTGGTCTATAAAAACCTGAATCAGGGAAGTATAATGTTAACCCAGCCTATGCAGCAGTGCCAGGCAGAAAACAGCCACCTGCCTGTATCCTGCTATTCTGCTTGCACCTCGCTCTGCGGTTCTGCACTCTGGGCTGCAGGGAGTTATTTGGGGGAAAGTTGACTCTGGCTCAGGAGGGTCAAGAGCCTGTGTAAATCATTTGGAGTTGGGCCTATCAATGCCAGAGTGTGAACATGGACCCTTGTTTCTTCTAAACACTTCAGTGCTTCACCAAAGTCTTCCCCAGTGCTTTTATTTTCCTCTGGCCCTTGTTTCAGCTTCTGCCTGCTCTCTGTCAGGCAGAAAGTACATGGCAGATTTCTTCATCTGGGACATTTTGTTGTCTACTTTGGTTGTCATTTTTTATCTCTGGTCCTTTAATTCACTCCCACTTGCCCACACTGGCATTCTGGTGGCAGGTTATACTGCTAGCATAATTTCAAGGCACCCCCTACTGTATTTTGCTGTAAAATTTAGATTAATTTACCATCTCCTGCTTTAATTCTGTCCATCCATTGTTTTAATTTTCTTTTCTTTTCTGTAGATCGTTGGAAAATTTGGAAGTAAAACCACCCCATTTAGAGAGATGAACAAAAAGGAACAGACCAAAATCGTTCACATAACCTTTGAGCCCACAGGCACTCTGGACAGCACACTATTTTTCTCTTTCCAAGCATTACTCCCACCAGCACAGGAAAGATGTTCTTGATGAAAAAGCACATCTCTGGAGGCAGACCACTGCCTGACTGGTGCCAGGACTCACCCCATTCCCTCACACACTCACTTTCTGATAACAAGCAGAATTACAGCACTCCGTGCCTCAGTTTACCCCTGCAAAGCAGGCATAAAAAAGACATGACCTGCCCTATCAGCTACATACAAGTGTTAACTTGCTCCAGCCTAGCAAACTTCAGGGCAAGTTCTAACAAATGTCAGCATGTGGTGTGTACTGATAGGCACAGGGAAAGGGTACAGCACTCTCTAGGTTAGAGGCTCCTCCCTGCCTTTGCTGTGGAGCTGCTGCACTGCTGTTACCAGCTCCATGAAGCTGCTTGTGGCACAAATGACACATTGGAGACATTAGTCACTGGAGTGCATCCCCCGGCGGATTCCAAGCACTGACCATGCACGCTCACGGAGAGCCCCACGCACACACAGAGCCGCACGCAGCGCCTCCAGCCCCGGCCCATTGTGAAGCAGCCCTTTCGCCATCTCCCATGCTGTCAGCCCCTGACCTTCCTTTCACATGCTCTAATGGTCACTAGAACACTGTGGAGAGAACACAGTCCTGGTATTAAATAGCTCTAATTTGTCTCCAGGCCTTTCCCCCTCCTCCCCCTTACCTCAGTCTCCCGCGACTTAACGTTTAAAACAGCTGAAGTTTACAACAAATCAAAGCTCCCAATAGGCCCAGATTGTCTAAATACGGAAAACAGGAAGTGAGTAACCTTCAACGGGAAATTGTTCATCCGATGGAGGCCAAGACCCAAGGCCCGGCGCTTTGCAGTGCTGCCCCAGCCCAGCAGACACAGTGTGTACCGAGCAGAGACCCGGAGTTTGGCAAGAGGGAGCGGGTGGGGGAAACTTTTGCTTCTCTTGCGGTCACGTCACGGCTCTTCAAGAAAGGAGATGGTGTTTGTGCCTGCACAGAACAGTAGAAGGGCAGTTGGGAGGGTTATTTTTACGAAGACTGGGGATGGGATGGAGAAGGAGACAAAGGTCGGAAGGGAAAACAGAGAAGAAGGATGAATCCAAACTAAAACAGTCTTGCTTCCTATGAGAGTGAAGATGGAAAGACAGCACTGCAAATGGCATTGGGCTGCTTCCAGAAGGGCGGGGAGAAATTTTGTGTGACAGCCCACTTGATGATGAAAAGGAGAACACTTCATTTCCTAGGCAGTGAGAATAATAATTTCTTTTTGTTGAGTAACTTGCCTGCTTCCCCCCACCAGGAAAAATCCCAAATTATTTTACCAGCTGTTTATCTAAAACTTACATTATTCACTCCTGAATTGCAGCCATTAGTGGGGTGGAACACAGCAGCTGTTTAACAACTCAAAACAATGCCCCTTTTTTACGGAAGGTCATATTAAGATCCTCTCTAACTGAAGGTGAACTTCTTGGTATGTGCTGCATCCACTGGAATAAAGCTTTGCTCACAATTACACCTCTGCCAGAGTCACCAAACTGCCAAAGAAACTAGGATGCACAAACACACCCAAGCATGCCTGAGTCCTTCCACTCCAAGACTGGACAGGGCTAATGAACCATATACCGCAAAGGCCCCTGGGTCATAGGCAACCTTCTTCTGACCCCCTTGGAACCTGCACCTGTGCTCATATGCCAGTTTTGCTCAGGGAAGCTCATGGGATAAGCACCAGCAATGAAGCCTGGTCTCCAATTTGAGAAACAGGCAGGGAAAAAAAAGGCAAGGTTTGGTTTGGAGTTTGGCACCACTGTCAAGGAGATGGGGGTTGTTTGGTCCTGTCTTGGTTTCTTGCCCCAGGACTGGGAGTGCTACAGATAAGGGCACTCCTGGGCAGATGTGCACACATGGGACAGTCTCCAGAGGGCATTCATGCAGAAAATACAGCTGGAATTGGACCTGTCCGACTGGGATGCTGCACCTCTGCAAAGACGGAGGCTACAGAAAAGTGTACAACCATGGTAGCTGTTGTGCCTTTTGAGGAAGACAAGCTAGAGATGAAGCTTCCAGATAGATCTCTTTGCTGCAGAATTTCAAATATTGTGCTGAAATTACTCTTCAAAAATATTTTTTAAATATTTGGTTTAGGCAGAAATATTTTCCGTCTTACTCGTAGGTCTTTTCCTGCAAAGATTTCCCCAGATTTTTTGTGGTTTATATAGGTGAGTAAAATGGGACTCATGGCATTTGCTTCACAGAGATTTTCTCTCTTGCATAAAGATGAAGTCTAGTTAGTTGTTTTGCTAGCAAACCAGCTGGCTGGGAGAAAGATGCTCTTAATCAAACAGCCTCACTGCCTCTCTGGAGAGAACTCTGTCTTTTTTCCCATCACAACAGGTTTTGTCTTTGTTCTCTGGTGGGCAGGTGTTGTCCCTGTGGGATGTGAAAAAGGGCAGGCTCTGATCCCATTAAAGATAGCCCCATTGGTAATAGATCAGAGGGGCATCCCTAGGTTGTGGGAGAGTATGCCTGTCTTGCTTCACTGGCTGGTGAATAATAGAGCTGGCTCTCAGTGATACTTGCAGAGTTTTTAACAGGAGTCCTGTTCTCCAGAGGGACAATGAAAGGGAAAGGAACCCAGAGAGTGATGGCTGTGTCTGGCATTGCCAGAAATCACAGCTGGTCCTGCAAATGATGGGAAAGGGGACGATGCTTCTACCCAGGAAAAATTCAAAGAAATGCTCCCCCACTGCATTATGTTCTTTCTTTACTCTCTTTCTCCACCAATTCCCCAGCAGGCTGACTTTGAGGGATATGAAAGCGAATTTTGCTCCAGCGGAAGGCAAGACATGGATAAACCCCGAGACAGAAACTCTGCTGCAACCCCTGGTCTTAGTGACTCCTTGGACCTTCAGTCTTGAGGGTTACAGCAGCTCTGATGTGACTTCCTGGGAAGAAAGATGGGGTGTGTGGGCTAAAGGAGGTCAGGGAGCTCCAACCACATCCCTGGCCTGGATGAGGTGGTCAAGGAACTGGGGCCGTGGCTTGCTCAGTGGAGCCTGTCTGCCTGCAGTCCGGACATAGCATGGAGTGGCTGTTTTTTCTACTGACCTTGTGCTCAGAAGAACTGAGACAGCAGCAAGGATCTCCAGTGCATTTCCTTCTTCTGTGCCTTCTAAAGGAGCTACAGACTCCTGAGGTTTAGAACAGGCTCTACACCTGCTTAACTCAGAGCCCTACAGTCTATCCCTGCTCAGTTAAGGCGGGATTTTTCTACATCATGTAGGGTTGTGGCAATGCAGTAATCCCTGTTAGTGCAGGCCTTGGACATGGTCACATGCCAAGAATGGAAACTTGCAGCTGGATACAAGCAGCAGGCAAAATATGCAGCTCTGACTGCAAACCATACCATAGGCACGTTCCCAAAGTATGCACCAGCACTATGGGCCCAGAGGCTTGTCCAGATGAAGCAACAGCTCTTACAGACAATGTGTTCAGGCACAGGCTTTGTGAATTTCCTTGCTTTGTCAAGATCCCTGAGGCCAGAGTCATTCCAGCTCCAGCAAAGCTGTTCAGGAGGGACACACATCGGCCCAGCAAAGGTCCTGCATCACAGAGTTAACCCTGACTCAATGCCCAGGAGAGCAGCCACCTTGGGCAGTCTCACTGGGGTCAGCTTTGAACACTGCCTTCATGGGATCCCATACAACTCAGAACTCAACAGTGGCTGCACTCAGTGGTGTCAGGACTGACAAGAACAGAGGTGATACTGGAATGTTAGACAGCTGGCTATATTTTAACACAGTCTTTTCAGTCTTTGTACTTTCTTGTCCTATGTTCTTCCTTAGTGCCACTTGGAAATTACACTCCTTTTGCCCTATTCACTCTGCACCACTTGGACATCTTTTCATCTGCACGCTCTTCCTTGCTACTCTTTTTCTGATGGTTCTCTCTCCCATTTACATCTTTGCTGAATTTACCTCTGGGGCTCACAAACCACCCAGAATCTTTTAAATCTAATGCACTAGGTCCTGAGAAGGCTGGTCATTCTCCTTGTGAAGCTACCGGTTCAGGCCACTCTACTCAATCCAGCCCTGCCTGAAATCATTGCCCCTGTTCAGCATTCCTACATTCTGCCATCACTTTTAGCCCCGATGCTGAACAAGCACAGCTCTCTCTCCATGTATATGTACGTATGTATTTATACACATGCTCCCCGCCACAGAAAGAGACCAATTTTGCAAGGTTTAATATGCTCCCAGTTCTGCTGTGGACTCTTCCTCTTTTGTTGCAGCTGTGGTTTTAGGGCAGGCTTTGTGGGTTTCAGAGAGTCCTTGGATGCCTTGGGAAATGTTCTGCAGAAGCGCACTTTCTCTCCATGCATTTTGCACTCCAGCCACCAGGTCCTGAAATCTCAGTGCACAGGATTTCCCCTATTTAGATGAACACAAAATCTACTTGACTTTCAGGCACTGTTTCTGATTGATACCACTCGTTTATGCCTGCAGGGTCAGACAAAGAAATAGAAGAGGCAGCTGGACTCCTGCATCAGCAGTGGCTCTAACTGAGCCACAGCACAACATCAGGATGTTCTGAATGGGCTAAGAATCACCACCACCTCACAGCCACAGCAGCCCTGGGGTGGCTGGTGAGACCTGCTTTGTCACAGCTCTGGAGAGAATAAGATCTCACCCATTACCCCTAATGTCTCTGTCCCTGACACAGGAGAAGCAATACAACCTACCTCATAAAAAATAAGGGAGAGGCCTGCAAGCGCCAAATAACTGGAACAGAAACACCGTCTGCCTCTCCTGTGCTTGTCCTAGTTACTCATGAGGGAAAGTAAGCCTGCCTTAGAAAAGCTGAGGATTAGCCTAACACACCTGGGTACCACCTGCTGCTTTAGTGTCTCCAGCTCACAGTTTTGTGACAAGCTGGGTGCTTGACAGCAATATCCCTTTGAAATGGCAGGTATAGTGCTGAAAGTTTGGAAAAGCCTTGCTCCAGCACAGGGTAATTGTCAATATGCATGAAGACAAGCTTCCTGGGGCTGTCTGGGGGCAAGAAGGGGGCAGCTCACGTGGAAAAAAATGCTTAAACCACAGCACAAGGCATGTCTGTGCTCCAAACCAGCTACCCAGCAACTTGGGCCTATGGAGTTAGAGCAGCCTTGAGGTGGCTCTGACAGGCAAAGCATACAAATGCTGTGATAAGAAAACAACCCCCAAAGCAATAGAATGTCTTGCAAGGTTTAAAAGCACAGTTGTTCAGCCTTGCCTATTTGTATGGAAAGCAGGAGCTGCAGCTCCTGAACATGGAGCTGGCAGGCAGCATAGGAAAGGAGAGGGAGGCGAGATATGTGGCTGAGGAATTTGCAGCCTTCAAGTTCCCTCTCTCCCACCTCCTCCTCTCGCAGAAAATGAAAGAAGCCTCTTTTGTGGAAGGAGGCTGGTAGGTGTGCATGCGTGAGTGTGTGTTTGGGAGCAGCCTGGCCTCGCTGTTCCCCTTCCCGGCATGCTGGGCACCTCTTGTCCCCTTGCCTGTGCATGGAGATGTCGGTGCGCTCAGGACCGGCTCAGGGCTGTTCTCAGAAGTCTCCTCATGCGTGTCTGAAAAGGTGGATCAGGCAACGGAAGTGGCAAAACCACTAACATGCCCAGGCCCCAGAGGACTGCCTTTTCACTTTTTTTTCTTTCTTTTTCAGTAAAACAACCTCCCCAAACTTCTTCCTCCTTCCCTCCCCCACTCTACCCTGCTGCACCGCTGTGCTAGAGCAGCAGAGCCTGAAACTGGAGGAAAGTAAAGGGTAAAAAAGTGGCCATGGGCATTGTAAAGTGTGATGACAGGGACCAAGGCCAGCAAGACTGGCTGTGGGCATGGCAATGGGCAGCTGCTGCTGCCCTCACCCAGGACTGAGCATGGAGTGGAGCGGGCAGCAATCCCTCTCCACCAAGGGCGTCTGCTTTAGCCTCTGTTTCCACAATAACAGGAACAAAAGAATGGGCTGTTGGTCCCCATCCCCGCTCACTGCATTACATGGTGTACCTGCACGGCCTGGTGGCCTCTCCTTCAGGTGTCCTTGGGAGGGAGAGGAAAACTATGGCTGGACATCACACTTCTGTTTATATCTCTTTGTTAGCAGTAAAATCATATTCTTGCCATGCTTGCTTCTGAGGCAGGTGGTAGAACTGGGCTGAGGAATGAGAGGGTGGCCCAAGCTTTCTCTTTCTGTACCCTAAAACAGCAAGCAGGACAGGCTGCCTCAGCATGGTGATGGTGAGCACGTCTGCACCATCCCGTGTGGGCTTTTACCACCCCAACCCACAGCCACGCAGTGCTGGAGAGCCTGAGTCCACGTTCAGGCCTTTTGGTTTTCTGGGTCAAAAATAAACCCTGCATAAATAATATTTTCTGAAAATGAAATAATTTTTACTTCACATCTTTTCTGTAGAATAAAAGGTATTTGCTGAAAGAAAGGAACTGAGAAGGTAGGAATCTCCCAAGAAGGAAGGGCAAATCTAGCACTGCAAAAAAAAATTACATAGTGCCAAAGGAAAAAGGTGAATGACTTGAAGGGAATTAAGAAATTGAGCAAGTAATGGCCATGTGAGTCAGTCCTGAGATCTACACGTGTGTAAGGCAGATGGGGTGTTTACACACACAGTAAGTAAGGTGGGAGAGGAAAAGAAGAGTAAATAAAGAAGAAAAATGCAAGAAATAAGCCCGATCAGAGATCTAAGGATTAAAAAGAAAACCTTTAGTAGAAATGGAAAACAGGGAGGCAACCAAACAAGAATATTCAGTCAGTTAAGGCTTGCAGGGAAAAGATAAGGGCAGCAAAAATGCAGAATGAGTTAATTATAGCCAAAGGGATTAAGGAGAATAAGAGGCCTTTTACAAATATATCAGGGGAAACAGAAACACTAGGTAGAAGGTGGGTCTGTTAATAATAGGTCAGAGTAGGGAAGGAAAATAATGAAACAAGGGGACAAATCATGCCAACAGCAGTGTGGGCATCTTCCTGTTACCAGCCAGTCCGAGACTGCCAAAGCAGCATGACAGGTCCATGGAAAGTGACGGGTTTCAACCCAGAGCCTCCCGATCCACAGGGACAGACCTGAGCTGCCATCACAGTAGAGCTGGATATGGAAATGAATCTCCCCATGCAGTGCCTGACACTTCCTACAAGAAATCAATATGTTTTCAGAGATGTAGTTGCCTCAGCCTGGCTTTTTGTTCTGTAGAAGGCTGGAGAAAGCACATACATCCAGCTTAGGGCACACATGCGTTGCAATGGCCTTGGAAGAAGACCTGGTAAAACACACCATTGAGCGATAGACTGACCAACGATGGGCTTCTCACCAGCTCCTGTTCCTTGGCTTGGCTATTTCCTCTCTCTGCCACTCTTACCTCCACTGAAAGCAACAAGAATAAAAACCAGCAAAGCCCCTAAGGTTGGAAGCAAGGACTGGCAAATATTAAGACTTTGCAAAGCTTGCATCTCACTAATTTATGGGTCAGATTATCACCTCCTAAGAAATTTTGCACAAGAATTTTAAATATTTGAAATTTGGACACGTTTCTGACGTCAGGATTTTGGCTTTCTCCCTCTTCAGAAATAAAGTTTGACTCCAAATGCCAGGTTTCCCTCCCAGTTCCTATAAAAACAAAAGGCTCAGTTAGTAAAACTACAGACTACTTATGTCTTCTCAAAGTCAAAAAAGAACAATCAGGAGACAAAAACTGTTTCACTCAGCTCCTTAAAGGAGGAAACCCATCCCTCTCCTGTCTGCCTGTGGGCGCGTTTTGCATACTGGAGCCTTTCCTTGAACAAGACCCCTCAGGCACCCTCCAGCCCCCATCTGCCAGGGAGTCACACAGCGAAACAAAGGGCCAGCTCCTTTGTCTGAGGAGACAAGGTGCCAACCTGCCTGTCTCTGTTTACCAAAGGGAGGGATGTTAGCAGGGTGAGAATGGGGGCTGGGACCATTGCAGGGGTGGGGACCATTTGTCCTCTATTCCCGGCTCTCAGGCGCTTTCTCCACCCTGTTGTCTCCCTCTGATTTTCATGGCTTGCCAGCTTGGCTTTTTGAAATGCTTTAAATTGTTATTTAGGAGGCTGCTGTTTTAAGATAGATGATAGATAGATAGATAGATAGATAGATAGATAGATAGATAGATTCTATTTCTGAAAGGATCCTGTGGTCTAATTCCCTACAGCTCCACCCACCAATGATACAGGGTTCACCATATATGGATAACCATGGATAACCATGGATGCACACAAGCAACCCATACCTTGTCCTCTACTCAGTGCTTGCCTTTTCTTGCATCCCTACTGTGTCTCCTGCCAAGAGCAGACAGTGAGGAGATACTTGGGGCCAAGTCCTAGGACATATGACAGTCATATCTGTTCCTCAACCACACATTTTTACACTCAACCATGTCAGAAATGGACAAACCCAGACAGAAAAATGCACAGAACACCAACACTAGAGACTTTTTTCTCATATGCATCCTCCTTTCCTTGGAGACCACACAAAAACAAGTCAGCCTTCCCACCTTTTAACCTATGCTTCATATTACAAGGTGAAGTTAATGCTCTCTATCTCCCTGCTGCCTCTGTACTTTTAACTCAAATACATAAAACTGCACAAGGAAGGAGAGGTTAAAACAACAACACTCCATTGTAAATTATATACTGTCCTTTATAGGTCTTTCTTTTACACCATTGGTTCTTTTACCAGCATTATCTCTGTTGGGTGTTATGTTAGAGGGAGTCTCCAGGAAGATGCTGAACAGGATACTGGATTTTATAAAAAATAAAAATACATGCCGCTGCTTTGTATTACACCCTCAACCTAATGAATAACACACAGGTGAGGCTTCTAGAGGCAGATTTGTGTATGTTTCCCCATCTCATGCTCTATTTGCCCAGCGGTATCGCAACGTGAGCCCTCCCACTTCTTCTGTCCACTCTGACACTCAAGGGCTCAAACAGGAGCAGCAGAATTGCAAAGTATTGCTGCTTCCCTGGCTCAGCCCCTCCTGGAGCAGGGATAGAGTTCTCTTGCCCTCTGGACTCACACAGCTTTTTTCTCCTGTGCACAGAGACTTTGCTGCAGTACATCTAACCTGAACTAATTTTTCTTCTTCTCCTGTGGCTCCCAGTTTCCCAGGAGATGGTTTGCAAATCTGGCCAGGAGAGGTGGTGTTGAGGGGAGGGAAAAGGAGGTAGAGCCCAAGAACCAAAAGCAGCAGCCACAGCGGAAGGCAGCGCTTTGAATGATCTCATGAATCAGCCACGACATTATCTACAGTGAAATGCCTGGGAAGGGGTTTCCCATGTCCTACCCTGACCTGGAAGGTTGAATCCACAGGGGCCTGAAGGGCATTTTGATTGCCAAAGACAAAGGCTAAATTAGAAGGAAATGATATTTTATTTAACCTCTGCGTCGCGGTGAGGGCCTGAGGCGAGGGTAGAGGCAGGGGGGTGGTGACAGAGGCATTGGGATAATACGGGGGATTCAGAACAGATAACTCAGGAACATATGGGTTCTCCCTAAAGCAGTGTGTCCCACCGAAAGGCCAATTTCCCTTGACATGCTGTCAGCCACTGCCGGGGGAGGGCAGAGCCCCGCACGCAGCTCAGCCTACTCTGCCAGGGCTGTGCTCTGCCATACCACCGTGCTGTTTAGTGCCAAGATGGAATTTCCTTTTGGGAAAGGGCTGTGGTAATTGTCTCTCTTTACACAGTGCTTTCCAGACAACATGCCAGACATTGGAGTCCTTATACAGGCAAATCTCCCAGGGACACCCTGACTTGGCCTGGTAGGCAGCTGGGGCTTCTAGTACTCAGCATTATGGAGGTTCAGGCTGAAGGGATGCAAACCTGTTGGTGCAGAGACCAGCTCTCCTGTTCCTGTCTACAGGTGTCCCTGTCTCCAGGTGTCCCTGTTCCCAAAGTGTGGCTGGTGGCCATTAAAAAAATCAACATCACAAGAGCTTTGGAGGGTGGGGTGGGGTGAACTTACCTCCTTGTTCACAAGGCATTTTAGCTGCAAAAGCTTTAGATGCTTTCCTCACATGACATTCCTGTAGGAAGTTGCTGTAGATGTCCTGAGGACCCAGGTGATCTAGTGGATAGGTGGGGAAGGGCTGTCTAGCAGGGAGGGACTGGGAGGGGAGGCAGGGAATGCAGCAGTGCCTCAAGGGAAGGTGAGGCCCATACCACCCTGGGTGGTGGGCTTTATGCAAGAATGCCCCAGAGGAGAGGTGGGGGCCATGGCTTCACAGTACAACCTGTAGTGTCAGCAAGGTGAGGCCTGGGTGGTGGTGGTGTCCACTCTGGTCTGCTCTCAATGCATGGAAGATAACTAGCATATCTGAACATCTCCAATGCTTCTCTGAAACCCAGCCTTTCCAGGATTGCTCTCTCACAAGTTTTTAGCCAGGCTGGAGGCACAAATAGGGTGGGGATCAGAGAACTAAAGGCATAAGAAATGGCAAAGACCTTCACTACAGGTCACCTCATCTGGTATTTCATCAGACCATGCAAGCCTACAATGGCATCTTTTCACTTCTTTTGGGAGGTAGTTTCCATACCTTTTCTGCAACCAGGAACAGGTTGTATTTTGCCCAATTTCTGTTTCACTGTGAGTAGAAAATAATCATGGATGTCAATATGAGTTTTTACAAGTGAAAAGAACTTAAAAGTGACACCCCCTCCTGTCTTCCCACAGTACCAAAATATCACCCGTCAAAGATCCTCCTGCTGAGAGCTGAATTCCCCCTTCATGCAAAGTTCAAGGACTGAGGCTTGTTCCAAACATTTCTATTTCAGACTCTTGGTCTTTGACCAAATCATTGCATTTCAGGCTTGTGCTGAAGACCTGAGGACCATAATTGTTTGTATTCCTTTCGCACTTAGGGGCCCAGGCACAGCCCCGTACTCAGATACATACAAAGGCAGCAGAAAGCCTCAGCCTGTCCTGAGCAGGTTCTCCCAGATACGTGTTTCCTTAGAGGTCCTGGATACTTTGGGGACAAGTCAGGCACACACCAGTTCTCCAGCTCTGCTGTGCTGGGAAACTAGAGCACAAATTGATCTGTGGGGAGCATGACCCAAAGTGTCAAAACAGGGCCTTTAACATTTTCCACTGCCACCAAACCTGTTTGACTGAATTGCAGGTTAAAAAGGCATTGTGTCTATAATTGTTGGGCTTTAGAGAGCATGTCTTTTCCTTTAATGAAATACCTTGCTCATTCCATTCGAAAAGGAACCAAAGACTTCTCAGGTTTATGATAAAGTTGTAAAAATTTTATTTACCCCATATTTCCTGCTGGGTTATTTACGAGGCATTTTGTCAGCTCTCATAAAACTGCCTAGTAAAATATATTTTCTTACAAAAAAAATAAAATCATTTGTGCGGAACATCTTGAGAGCAGCGAGGACAGAGTTAATGGGATACACACACGTTCCGACCCTGGGAGAAAACAAAACAGAACGAAAGCCAGGCATTGTTGTGCTGCATTAGTTAATAATAGCTTTAGAGCTAAAATCCTGCTCCCACTGATGTTACTGGAAGTTGGTCCTTAATATAAAATAATCAGAGAACCAGCTGCCATGAATTACAGAGCCCCAAAATGAACCTGAAATGCATCAAAGCACCCAGAAGACACACTTCTCCTACTGAGATTTCACAGGGAACACCAGCTCAAGAAGTTTTTCTTTAAAGTATGGTGGTTTAGGTTTATGTAAATTGGGGATGGTTGCAAATTGTCACTCAGTTTGGAACCCAAGATCGGTTGATTGTTAATACACTAACTTTTACCTAGTTAAGGGTCAAGAGACACTACATGAAACTCCTTGACGTAAACCTGGAGGAAATCCCATCCTGGTAGTTGCTGTCAAATAAACAACCTGGGCACAGGAAAAGCATGACCCACCCACTCCAGGCACAGCTGGAGTGCATTTGCCTCTCTTGGAGCACAGTTTTTCAGTTTTGTGTCACATGTTTGCATCTGCTCAGTTCTCTGTGGTCTAAACTTTTGCTTTTTATTCCAGCAGTGCTCATGTTCCCTAATCCCAGTGGTAATCTCGAAGCACAAAGTCTGTTGTGCAGTATTACCCCTAACACCCTTCATTTCACCCTTGCAGCTTCACTCCAGCCACACTCACCACTTGCAGATAAGCAGGACACAGGTAAAAAGTTCTGTCCATGTGGCAGGCTTGGCCTGGCTCAGTCAGGAGCTCAGCAAAGGTATTCTAGCTTGGAGGCGTCAGGAATATAAAGGAAATAAGAAAACAATGAATAAAAGATAAACAAACAAACAAACAAAACAGGGGAGGTTGTTTTTAAAACAAGAAGACCTGGATGCTGGGAAGCAGTCAGAGGTCTTTTGTTCTGTGCCTGTACAGCACTTTGCACAATACAACCCCAAATTACCGCTGAGCTCTTGCTCCTGCTACCTGCAAACATTGAGAAGCAGCAGTCAAGTATGGGAAACAGGCAAGGAGCCAGGTTTGCAAAGGTATTTAAATGTGTAAAGACACAGGAGGATATTTATTTACAGATGCTAGTAGAGGTCCTATTTCCTACAGGAGCCAAGAAGCATTAGGCTCGAACACCGAACACCGGCAGTTTATCAGTGCCACCAGGATCCGTGTCTTTAGGCGCAGATAGAGCTGGGTTTACCACTCCTCTCAATCAGATTTGTTTTTTAAAAAGCCTCTCTTATCATGGGGTTGCTTTCTATGTGTCTGCAAAGTGCCTTTTGCGATGCAAGGTCCTTCCTCAGTCACAGAACCTGTGACAGCATTTAGCAATGACAGGTGTGTGCTGCTTTGGGCATATGCAGATGTTGGGCTGTGCTTTCTTTTGGCACAGCTGTGTTTCTCTTGGGAGGTAGGGAGGTCATGAGGTGTCTGGGTGATCCGGGGGCCCGAGCTACCCAGCAATCCCTCTCAGCCTGCTCTTGGGGAGTGGAAGGGGGGAACTGTCTGCTAATCAGAGCGGGGGTGGCTCCCTGGAAAACACCTACATCAAGTGGGATGTACCAGACCTGAGCTTTAACAAGCAGTTCAGGAACTGGCTGCAATTTTAACAGTTTAACCAAACTGGACCAAACTTCCTCCAGCTCAGCCCTGATAGAAATATCTGATAGACCAGAAAATGCCCTCCAACTGCTACATTCTCCCTAGACTGAACTAAGTCCATTACACTAATTCAGAAAGCAAATTCAAGTTGGACTCACCTGGAATATTTGTCAGCTGTCTAAAAATAAATGTGGTGAAATTCCAATGCTGGTAGTCTGGAGAGGAGAGGAGAGATGTGTCTAAAGGCTCACTGGATATGACTTGGAGTGTTGAGTAGGTGGAGTTGGAGAAGGAAAGCCATTTCTATTCCAGATATCAAATAAGCTCTCAGGAAAATTCCTTCTACGACTTAATTCATTTAAAAAGAAAACACCTTTGCCTCCCAGCTTTCAAGAGGTTTTGGCATCCTCTACAACCAGCACAGTCAGTTGTTCCAGAATCAACAGTTTTGGTCAATGACTGACAAGGAAAGGCTGCTTTGCCTCAGTGCACCAGGGAGAAACCAGCAGACGTGGCAGACACCTTATTTGCACTGGTGGGACTAATGCCTTTGAGTAAGCTTGTGAAAGGTGAGCTGGCAGGATGTTAGCATACTGCACGCTTTGACAAAACCCTGGTGATGAGAGAGCTGCTGGAGACCAGAGCAATCCAGCCCAGGAGGAATGTTTCTCCCCATTCCACCAGACCTGGCTATTAATGGGGCAAATTCCAAAATTAAAACTACAAAAAGCACCTCCCTGTGCTCCAGGTAGGCGTCAGAACATATGGTGCTTAAGCTCCAAAGCTGGCATGGGTGCTGTCTTTAGGAGAGGAAACATGAAAGGACACAGTGGAGATGCGCAGTGGCCCATGCTGAGGTCTCTGAAATGCTGCCACTGATGGGAGTCCTTGTCAAATCATTCCAATCATATGAGCAGACACAAGGCTTGTAGATGCCCCTCATTATTTTCTTCTTTGCAACAAGCTGTGTTATTTATCTTCCCTACTGCCAACTGGCATCAGTGACCAACTTATCCACATCAAACACAAAGATTTGGATTGTCTGAAGCCAAGCAGGACCCTCATCTAGGGAACACTCTGGGGCTGTTTAATAAAGTTAAGAGACCAGAGAAGCATCCAAGCTTTCCCACCGTAGTAGGAGAAGATGAAATTCTTTAATTGTTTGTGTTTGAGTGAAACTCATATAAAAAGAGGATTTGGGATTCTGGGGAAGCTTTAGAGTGGAGTCTGACCTTAAGCCATGCTTCTGAACAGCATCGCACGCTCTCACACTGCTCCCTGCACCCACTCTGGGAACTCAGCCCTCGCTCACATCCCTCTTACTCAGGCGCATGGAGGGATTCAGGGAGGCAACAGTTATTTTATCCTATAGTTAGTACAAGATCTTTTGGGGCCTGTCGTCCAGGCAACTTAAAAGAAGCTGTGCCTCTCATGGGCAGACAAACATGCAACCACTCTGCATCCCATTACAGCTCAATTATCCAGTTATACAGAAGTCATAAAGTGGTTTGGATCCCAGGTTGGGGTCTGTCCTTAACCTCAGTTTGAGCACATTTGCAATGTTTAACCTATTCTGCTCTCATTCTGTTCCACATAGTCATTATCACAGTGCTCAGACTTTTCTGAAGGGTAGTAAAAGGAATAGACAAATCAAGTTTAACATGTGAATTTGTCTTTGAATGGCAGAAATCTCATAGGACAATCAATTTTCATAATTCTCTCCTCATTTGGGATTGAAGTTCTGTGAGCCTGCTAAACCAGCTGCTATTTAAACCCAAAGTCCTATCTGCTAAGGTTCACACAAATTTGGAACTAGTAGTGGTAACATGAAATCTAGGAACACAAGCAGAGCAGCCACCAGCCCAGATGCATACTGGAAACAATAGCAGAAGGATCTGAATCTGAATTTCCTAAACCACAGAGAAGCTCATTAATGCTGTAGTCAGCCTGTGTGTCATCTCTCAATCTTGATAAAAACAAACTGGGTTTTTGTGGTGTTGGTTTTTGGTTGGTTGGGTTTTTATTTTCTTTAATTGGTAGATACAGGGACCACTAGGAGTTGGTTTAATTTTTTAATCTTGGAAGTTCTTATGGGGTGGGAACTCTGCCTTCCATCCTTCACCACCTCACATTCACAAGTCACTTGTAGAGATGATGAGAAGCCTTTCCCTTACAGATTGCATGAATTTTGTTGTCATTTGAAATATTGTAGCTTTGGGTATCATCAAAGCTGTGGCACAAGCACAGGCTTGAAGGTGAAACAAAATCTTTCCTCAAAAGATGCGAGGATGCTTGGCCTCAAATGCCATCTGGCACAGTGGAAATCTCACTGACAAAGAGAGCAAGTAACCAAACTGACAGTAGAGGAAAAAACCCACTCATGACAGCACTGACTGCTTACTGCTTTTTCTAAAATTACCCTGTTTTAACCTACTATACTTCTACGAGAAATAACTAAAGAGACTGAGTCATTTCAGTCTGGGAAGTAAATGGGAGAGTAAATGATCATAGAGGGCTATAAAATGCTGTGTGGAACTGGCAAAGGTGAATCAGGAACAACCGTTGAGCAATTTTTATGGCAAAGGTAGGGAGCAACTGGGGAAGCTGGGAGGAGGCAGCCTCAGAACAAACAGAAGGCAGTGTCTGGGCAGTGTATGCCACAGCCTGGCCCCACCAAGTCTCTGTTTTGAAAAATAATCCTGACAAGGGCCACCAGCCCTGACGAAGCCTGGCTGAACAAGCACCAAATCTCTGCATGCTCAGCTGAAGGGCAGGTCTGGTTAATGACAGGGAGCCTTTGTGAGGGGTTGTCTCAACTGCAGGGAAGACAGATGCTTTCAGTCAACCCTAAAAAAATAATTGTAGCTTTTTTTTCCCCTGGAAGTGACATACAAGTGGATTAAGAGCCTTCCACCTTCTCATAATCCTGGATGGCAAGAATGTTTAGCAGTCAAAGTGTGGCACAGGCTGGTTCAAATTCTCATGATGCAATCCTGGTTTTACCACCAGTTTATTGCATGGAATTACAAAACACATCTAAGGTCTTGGCATATATATGATGGGTGTCAAACCAGCAACAGCCAGGGTCCTGTACTCTAAACTTTCGCTCAAGTTGAGAATATCTGGTTTCACATGCTGGTATCTCAGGAGGGTGGGACTTCACCTAACACTGCAAAGGTTTAAGGGTGCCCAAGTGTTAATTGTGCATATTTGAATCAGACTGAGTAAATTAACCCCAGTTTTTCAGGGTAAGTTGGCAGAAGGCAGAACTATCTGCAAATGGAGAAATGCAAACAAGGAGGAAAAAAGTTCAGTTTTGCATCCTGAAAGAAAATGCAAATCTTAGGGTTTGGGTTTTTTTTTTTTTCTACTTGAATTTCAGTGGCAGTCTTCTCTGATTCTACACCTTCTGGCACAGGAATGAAACCAGTCTAATTTCAGTAACTGGCCAAGGAATGCTCAGGCTTTCTGAAGTTCCAGCCTACTTGGTTAGCTCTGTTTCTGAGACAGAGAAACAGCAATCTTTCTACTTTTAACATCAATAACACCAGTTATTCTCCCAAAGAATTATTATCAACAATTCCTTTGCTATATTTACAAAGAAGTGGGGCTATTCTTAGAGAAAACACTAAAAAAGCCATTTTATTTAGCTTTCTTGGCAGTTGTACAAAAATGTAAGGAATGTAGCCAGTTAAAAACATCAAATCCCCAGCACGAGCCTATAAGAGCTTTCTAATGCATATTTACAGTATAGAAAGCAACCACTTTCCTGTTTTGTAGAACAAACAGGGAACCTTCTCTTTTCCTCCTAGCTGTTCCTGAAGACCAAACATTAAGTTAGACACAGAATGTTGCTTTTAATGGTGTGAGTTGTAAACTTTTAATGCCTAGAAAATGGGACTTTATACTACAGCCTTCTTTTCCTAAAAAGGAATTGGAGGCAAATTTTACTGCTGGTTTTAGACAAGTTCTGAATTGGCAGCCCAGGGTATCCAAATACTTGTTTAGCCACAGCTTGGTTTGCCATAGGGAACAGCAGTGCCAACTTCTTCCATGCTGCTGCTGGCCCAGGCAAGGGCAGGCACCTCAGAGAGGTGGGGATGGGGGAAAACTCTGCATTCCCACAAGGACCCAGCTCAGTGTGGGGACACCCAGATTTGGAAACACAAGCAGGGGACCACCCCACGCTCTCCATACAGGCATCAGCACCTCAGTACTTTGCTCCAGCCTCTGAATACCATTAGGAAGAATCTCTTAGAGGCATTACCTACTGTTCAAGAAGAAGACTGTGTGGTGCGTCCGGATCACAGCTTTCCTGGTGATGCTGAAAACTAACAAACAAAAGACAGGTGTTACTGCCTCAGATTTTGGGGTGGGTGTGGGCATTAATGAGTTCATCTCTTAGCTGGTGAAAATGAACAAATGCCACCAATGTTACTTGTATTGCATGAACCCCAAAAGATTTCTAAATACTTGTATAAATACCTCCCTTAAAGAATAATCTTTTTCACTTTTTTCACAAAGAAACTCAGTCTTTGGGGCTTTGTAAATTAACTGATATAGACAATATACTGCAAGGGATAATCCACTACAGGCAGGATTTTTTTTCAGCTATAACTTAAAAAACCCCCTCAATTTATCTCTTAAGTTTGCCAGTATTGGAGATCTCCTGGTCTCCTGAGCCAGCTTGAAACTGAAGATCTGAAAAGGCTCCAGATCCCATTCCCCTTACCTGAAATTAGGTCAGGTCTCCCAGGTTAGAGGGAGGCTGGAATCATACTCTGCTATCCCATCCTCTGAACCTATAACCATTTGTTGCTATTCTACTTCTAGAAAGCCTGTTGTTTAAGATACGTTTTCAGTGTGTCCCTCCTGAACCTTCCTCAGGGAGGTGATAAAACTGCTTTGAAGTTCTCTACTAGCTTTTGTTTTTATAACTAATATGAATTGAATTTATTCAGATTATTATTTTTTCTTTTCCGATCCTTATGTAAGATAATGGCTGAGAAGGTCAAAATCCTTCCTTGACCTACATTGAATCAGTGCTCCAAAACTGGAGATGCGTTTGGTTTCCTTTGCCCAAATGGCACTGAGAGTCCTATCATCCTCCTCCCAACCAAGGGCGCAGTCTCCCTTTTTCCAGGCTGTCTAAATGTGCCACAGCCCTGACACTGCAGTGGGAAACAAATATATCATGCAATCATTTTGCGGAGTAACATACCAGGATCTGACAAATTAGCCCATCACAACACCCTGCTGCTCCGTTGGCATGAGTTAAACCAGCAGGAGAGCAGCTTGGCTCTCGCTACCCTGCCATGGAGCAAGGCAATGCCAGGTCGGAACAAATCCTAATATGGCCCATAATCCCACTGCAGTGAAAGGATAGGACCTAGGGGAGTAATTGCTCCTTGAAGCAAATGATGCAACCCCAGTCAGAATTCTATGGGCTTTTGTGATTTGTACCATAACCACATACTTCTTTTTCTACTTTAGGGTGATCAGAACTGAGCAAGGCCTCACCCAGAGAAAACCAGGCAAGAAAACGACCACAGTTGAAGCCATCAAGAGGAAAGGTGAGACTCTTCAGCCTTTGGCTTCCATTTGCTGTCATGTAACAGTTTCATCATTGTAAGAAGTGTCAATAAGATACCAACAGGGTAAACAATTGTCAGACAGATTTTCACAGAGTCAGTTGACTGGACCATGGCTGCTTTGTACACAATGCCAATGCAGTGTCATTTCTAATGGGGGAATTTATACAGTGTAATTATGTCAGAATTTGCTCCAGGCTACACACTGTTGCATTATAAACCTGGCCATTGCCTGTGATTAGTCAGAGCTTTAAATAACACTGAAAGTAATTATATCAAGCCAGAGGAAGAAAAGTGGTGCATTCCAGTGCTTGCCACATACCAGCCCCTGAAGGAGGTTAGCTAACAATGATGCCCCCTTTATTGCTGGAAGTTTTGATACCTTAGGTCACATCCTCATCACCGATCACATCACAAACCGTTTAAAGACCTTAGTTTGGCCCTTGTAATTATGGAGTAGAAGGGGCTTCATGCAAGTGAGAAGATTCCCGGATGATTGGCTGTAGATGGATGCGATTGAAATGCAAAGAGATGGAGGCTGCCTCACATAGCACATGGCCAAAGGGGCTTTGCATCAGAGAGATCTCCCGGAATGTTTGTAGGCATGGGTGGAGGTCAGGCATGCTGTCAGCAGTGACCTGAGGATTAAGGGCTGGTCTGATTGCAGCAAAAGGTCATATTTTAGTCCTGATGGTAACACTGGAAAAATCAAGGCTTCTCCAGGCCTGCACCACATTGTCAGTGTTCTGCAAAAGTGAAGGCTCCATCCAGGAGGGACAGAAGAAGGATCTAAAAGGGAAAGTAATCACTGGATGGAACATGAGCAGATCAAAGGGTTACGTGATACTTCTATTTTGCATTTTTGGTTAAAAGAGCCCTAATCACCTGGCATCCTTAGGTCCCCATTTCCAAGAGAGAGAAAACAGATCTTTTGCTTTCCAAGTCATGTTAAGCTTCGGTTCTGTGAGGGGGACAAAGCTGGCTGATACCTTTCTTGCTCTGGCCCTGGGCCCACAGGGCTGTTACAAACTATTCTGGTTTGTAGCAGCTCTCCTGAGGGCTGTTAAAATGGTTGGGAATTGCCACCACACAGCGTTTTTAGTCTCACTCAGTCCTGCCTTCATCTCTTGCTCTGTGTCACAGAGGGTACTTCCCGTTCACTTTACTTTCTCTTTCCAGTAAATGCTCACTTGGACATGAGGCAGTGCATGGAGAGCTCCAGAGCTCATGGGATGAGGCGTCTGAAGTGTTGCAGCCAAACTGGAGTGAGTCACAATCAGAAATGGTGCTACTGCTGGTGCCTTACAGTGCCTGCTCTAGGAGAGGCTGAGACACTCAAGACTCTACAGATACACTTTTAGAAACTGGGAGGATAATTAATGAGAAATCCCCACTACTTCTGCTACTTCCTGGCCTCAAGAACTACAGCACCAACAATTACTTGTGGTATCCTGGTATTTCTACTTTTGTCAGGGATGGGAATTAAACCAGGTGCTACATTGACAACAGAATTAACAGAATGGTGGAAGATTAGCCAAGTCTTTTTTTGCTGAGATTTGAAAAGTTCCCTTTCATTTTATGAGCCAGCATTCAGAATAGTTTTCATTTGTTCTGGACTGATTCAGCCTTCCCCTTCCTTTGACCTGACAGAATGGTGACTGAAGCTCTAGGCTGTGCATCCTGTTCCAGCTGCAGCCAAACTCCATGCAGAGGTGTCTGTCCACAGCTGCTTTTTGTGGCTCTCATCCAGAGGTTGCCACCTCTTCTGATCTGCCAGCACAACGATTTGTGCTATCAACTATTTGTGTCATCACTTCCCCAGCTCTATCAAAATAGTCCTGCTTACAGAAGACTGAAATTAAATGGGCTTTAAAATACAGGTACCACATAGGTCTTCACTGGTATGGGACTAAGGAGAGAACCGCTGTTAAACAGCACGTTTAGGTCAATGCATTGAGCAAGAACCAGAACAAGCATCCATACAAGATATATAATGTACCAGCATTAAAGAAACAGGGCTGGAGGCAGCAGCTCTGCAGCATCCCCAGACAACCTCTCTGCTGAGTACACTCTCCTACTTGGTCTCTCTCTTTCCCCCTCCTTCTCACGTGACCCTGTAAAGAACTGCCTCAATACACTGAGCTGGCCATAAAACCTAACCAAACCAAAAATTGCTTTCATTTTGCTGCTCAGCATCATGAACAGGCTCGGAGCAGCATCCAGTGAGCCCCAGAGCTGGTGAGAGGAGGGACGCTGCTGTGCAGCCACAGCTCAGATACATTGCTGTAACAAGGTGTGTGTCTCTCTAGGTCTTAGTCACAAAATCTGCATTTCCAAACTGCTGTGAAAAAAAAGATGCTGTGGGCAACAGAGTGGGAACTGAACAGAAGTAAATTTGTGTTTTAAATGAGAGAAAGGGGGTGGAGTGAAGAATAAAGGGCAGCGAGAAGAAAGATGCATTTTTTGAACAAAGCACCACTGTTTTATAGGACAGGATATCTCCTGAGTTACTTGAAGTCTGATAATTTTACATCCCCTTCTGGATGGTAATTCCTAGTCGTTTTAGCTCATGTCATCAACTGTTCTAAGTCAACCTTGTAAAATTGCTGCTGTATTTATCAAACGTGCTGTCACATTATGTGCATGCATTGTGTCTATTGACTGTGAAAACGGAAGTAAACCCCAATACCTCCATCAAATTTTCCATCTGAGGTGCTTTATCTCAGTGTAAGCAGTTCAACAGTATAAAATCCCCAAATCTTAGGTGATAAGTAAACAGACAGGTGGTTGGTTGGCTTGCTGTGTTTTACTTCCAGTACCTCCCTGGTCTGGAATACCTGGGTGTTCACCTGGAACTGGTATTCATTTTCACCTGGAAGGGGGTTTTGACAACAGGGATGCTTTCTGCCATAGGCTCCTTGTTGCTTGTTCATAAATTTGTTATATGAGTGGACATACCACTCAGCACTGCACTGGGAGCAGTGAAAGCCTGTTCTGGCTGGAGCTCTCTGTGTCTGTGCTGCTCTCACTCTGACCATCAGAGTGCTGAACTAGGACCTGGTCCTTAACAGTTGTACGTTTGGCTGGTTCCTTACCACAGCAGAGCATTGAGAGGTGGTGTTGGCTTAATATTATCAGTGCCCAGGGTATCCAGCCTGTCTTACCTAACAAACAGGGTAAACCAAGCATGGTTTCATTGCTTGCCTGCTCCACTGTATAGAATTTCTGAGCATGGCAGGTGGGGGATGCTCCAGTCCCAAACTGTGCTGGTGACATGTGGCTCTGAGGGCCTCTGTGCTGGCACACCTCAGGAAAGATTTCACGGATCTTACCGCTTCCCTGCTTGAAGGAGAAAGAGAAGTTAACTTTTCTTACTTCCTTAGACTTCTATTAATAGTCACAGAAGTCACAGTGCTACATCAGCCTGGGGCAAAGCAAAACCCCACTGCACAGGGCCTTGTACTTGCAAGAGCAAGTAGAACAAGAGATAAGCCAAAGATGTGTGTGGGCACAGATGCTCCAATGTACAGCCCTGTATTCCGCTACAAAACACCTCAGCAAGGTGTTGGTGACCGTAGCTCTGTGATGAGAGGAGGCTTTGCTCTAGAGAGTCACCCAAAGGCCTGTGATGCCTGTCCCCAATCCTGGAGTGCCACTGGGCTGTCCCCCAGTCCTGACTCCTTCTCGTTCCTCCAGCAGTAACACAACCCTGGCACAGCTTTGCTGGGGTACAAGCAAGGCCAAGCAGCCTCTGACTCTGCCATGTGCCAAATTATTTTGGTCCCTTTGACACAGAGTTGGAAGGAACAGATCCCGGTAAATGAGGGGGTGCATGGGCTATCAGAGGCATCAGTCAGTTGGTGCCAGGTGGGGAGTCAGGGACTTCAAGTCTTGGAGGTAGTAAGACTCCCACCATGGATTGCACCAGACTTGTGAAGCTGCAGAGAAGATGGATTCAGCCAGATATGAAAAGGACACAATTTCTCTTTTGTTTGCCCTTCTTTAGCCATCTCTGTCACCTCTCAAACACTAAATTTTTTGTGCTGCAGAGATGCCTGTAATATTTGCAGGAGAACTCACTTTCAGGGTGGGAATCTCAGGTGTGCTGAGCTACAGCCTCACAGTCACCTGCACCACAACCATCAAACTTGGGGAGGGACTGCAGGAACTGGGAGGTGGCATTGAGCATCCTTGTTGAGCCTGGGTGCCAGTGAGGAGACAGCTCAGGAGAAAAGGAGAAAAAGAATTGTTCTATTATCCTATAATACCATGGCCTAAAATGTTAATTGTTGTGGCTTTGCCCCATCTCTTGAGCTTTTCTGGAAAAAAAAACTCCGGGTTTTGAGTGCTAAAAAGTGAAATTGATGAAGTGATGAATGAAATTTGATGAGGTGGAACAGCTGGGGATGCATCAGGACAAGGAGGAGAGCAAGAAAAAAGGCGTACCAGAGAAAAAGGAAGAAAGATTGGTGGAAGGAGAGGGCTGTGATGTGGCAAAGAAACCCCTTCAGCAACAGCATCCTGGGAGCAGCAGCCAGCCAGCCAGCGTGGCTTGCTCCCGGCCTCCAGCCTGGTCCAACTGCAACAACATCTGTTACACTTGAGCTCAGCTCGGTTAGTGGCATGTTTGTTTAATTGTGGGCCTGGTTTGTTATTTTGCTTCCCATTAGGAAGCTGAAGAAAGAAGGAGGAGGGTGTTTTCATTCTGAGGAGCATTTTGCCAGGACAATGAGGTTTTTTTCCATGGCACTGGGTAGTCAGAACTAGCTGTACTGCTTCTCGCGACAAGGCAGACGCCTCCAAAGCCCATTGTTCAACCTGATGCATTAAGGGCTCACACTTGTAATTTTGGCGCTGATCCCCTTCTCCCATTGTCTGAGCAGAATGGGGTGAAAAAGGAGAGTCTGTCCTCTTTATCTGGCAGCAAGAAAAGGAGGTAGCAGTGGTGGCAGTAACTCCTCTGCCCGCCAAGGTTTCAGCTCTCCTGTGGCAGTGGTGGGGAAGGGGGGTTGGTGGCTTTGAAAGCTTCCCTAGTCACTCCCAGGAAAGTCACCCAGCTTTCAGTCTGCTGTAACTCCTTGGCCTCCCTCCAATATTCCCAAATTCATCACTGTCTATTTTGGAAAAATGACTTCTTCCTGCCTGAGCATTCAGGCTTTTTTTGTTTTAATAAAACAGAGAATTGTTGAAAGGGGAATTTTCTAGTGCTGAACTGCAGCCCTGAAACCAGTACCCTCTGCTGCTCCAGGCACTGCCACTGGAGAACAGCAGGAACAAACTCCCATGCCACTGTCCCGTCTGTGTTTTTTCTCCAGATCTGACCAAGGTGGTGCAAAGGGCTTCCATGGTCATCTCCTTCCTATGCCAGGGATTGTATCCAAGCCCCCTGAGAGATGTTGGCTTGTCAGAGGAGCTGGCATGTGCGGGCATGTCCTGGTGTGTTTGTCTTGCTCGAAGGCAGGACAGCTGACCAGGTTTCTGACTCAGCACCAAGCACAGACCTCTATAATGGTCTGACATCAGAAATCATGTCCTAGAAGCCACTGGGACAAAAGAGCATCAGGAGTGGTGATGGGACAATATAACTTTGTACAGTACAGTTCTCCTGCTCCTTCATTATTGTTCAAGACTAGAGACCCCAACTCAAACCACTGGACCCAGACTTTGTATCTACTGCAGCAACATGCTGAACTCACAAGTGACACTTCAGACACCTGCTTAAAAAGCAAAGCAAAAATCCTCTTCCCTTAAAATTATGGCTGGATTAAAAAAAATGAACAGAGCATCAGAAATTTAAATATAAACTTAAATTATTAAACAGGCAATGCAAACGGAGCCCTGACTTTGCAAATATTTGCATATGCAAAAAGCCTGGGCACTTGGAGCTCAAGGGCAAGAATCCCATGTCTAAACATACTTATGAGGACTGGCATCTGCCAGGACACTGTGAAGACTTTGCGGTGTTAGCAGGGATCCACTGCTGAATCCCAGCAAGAGCCCACATCTGACCAGGACCTCATTAGCAAAAATAAAATGTCTTGGATCTTAAGCAAACTGAACAGAAACATCAGAAAAACAGTAGAAAAAAATTTACAGTAAAGTCAGGAGAGAGATGCGTATTTTGAAGACAACTACAAAATGCTTCCCAGCTTCAGTGTTGCAGACTCGAGGGTGTCCAGCCCTGCTTTGGCAGCGCTGTGCTCTCTGTGCCCAGTCTGCTCTCCAAGGGAGTACCCAGCCATGCCTGGCTGCATTGTGTGGATCCCAAACCTCACCCCCAGGTCTGTTGGCTCCATGTTACCTTTAGAAAAGGACTTTCCCTGACTGCATGTGCAGAGTTGGAGTTGATCCCTGGGCTTGATACAGTCACACCTGGAGTCTCTCTGTGCCAGCTGAATTCAAAGCTTGGTATTGTGGGTGAGCTGCCCCAGCTGGTGGAGATTTGGGAAAAGGAGTCCTGTCCCTTTCACATTGCTCTGGCTGAGCATGATCTGACCTGGGGAGGGAAGGGGGACACTTTGATGGGCTTCTTCCCCCAGCACCTGAAAGCCAGTTATGTGTTGGCAAATTATGGTAGGAACTTCAGGTAACTAGGAGTCTTGCTGCCAGCTATTAAGACTCACTTTACTGAGCTAATTCCATCCACGTAATTAGATGTCTAACTCCAATCAGATGCCTTGGCCATTAGAAACTACAGCTTCCAGCCCCACAGATCAAGAATTACCTAGGGGCAATGGAGGACTTTTAAGGTTTGCCTGTTTCTAAAGATCCATCTCTGCTAGCTTCAGCTACATTTAACAGCCATGCTGGTAGGGCAGGACTCTCTCTTCCCTCCAAAGACGTGTCTCTTACATTTTACACCATCTTGCCATGCCTGTCTCAGTGCATGACCTCGAGGGATGGGAGGCATCATCATACCTGCTACCTTTGCAGAGCAGCACGTCCTCCTCAATTGCATTTCACCTCCACAGGTGTCAGCCAGGTGGAAATAGCAGTGTCTTCTTTGCTGGAGCCACACACAAACAGACTGACCCAGTAAAAACCTCCCCTCCACAAGGCAGAAATCCAGCCTTA
Organism: Pomatostomus ruficeps; assembly: GCA_013400735.1. Classification (NCBI taxonomy): domain Eukaryota; kingdom Metazoa; phylum Chordata; class Aves; order Passeriformes; family Timaliidae; genus Pomatostomus; species Pomatostomus ruficeps. Next base: position 244,947 of record VYZT01034639.1, on the reverse strand, counting down.
GCTCCGGCCTTGCCAGCCGTGGCTCACTTGACTTTCTGTACAATGTGAGATGTAGTTTGCTAACCTATTCCAAGGCAGTGGAGTCTGTGGGTGCTGCCTGCATGAATGCTGTAAGCCATGGAAGGTAAATTTATTTGGGATCTGTCACTAAAGTGGCTTTATGGGACACCCTGTAGGTCCCTTGTTCTTGGGCACCAGCTTCAAACTCCAAGAGGACCATCGGCACAAGACCCTGTGGTCAGAGACTCGACAGCCCTGTAGCTTAACTTGATTGTAAGGTCTGCACGGAGCGAATATTAACGAGAGGTCTCTGTGCTGCAGGGCTGGCTGAGCGGAGACTCGGTTACCGAACAAGTGTCCATTAGTGCAGGAGGCAGTGCAGATGTTATCTGGCTGCCGTATCATCCCTCGCTGTCCTAACTTTGCTTTGGACAGTTAAGATCTTGATGACATTATCAGCAGGGCTAGGGGCAAACTGTGGCCACAGCCAGATTAGTGGCACACACAGGACCTGGCTGGAGAAGCGCTGTCTGCTGGCACAGTCGCTCGCTGCTGTTGCTGCTCCTTTCCCGGGCTGTCCCATTCCTGCTCTGCAGAGCAGTGCCCCGTGGCTGTACCAGAGCAATTCCTTGCAAACCATCACACTGAAAAAAGGTGAATTTAAATAAAACCACCAAGGAAAACACATGGCCCAGTTACACGCCCAGCTGCAGTAAGCAACAGGCAGAGAGACATTCCCTGCTTTGCCGGGCGAAAGGTGTGATGGCAGGATAACCTCTCCCATGGGTTCAACCCCGCACCTCCCAGCAAAGCTTTTACCACCCTCAGCCCAGGGGCGGGTGATGTTTGCTTAAGCTCAGGCTGGTTTCACGTTTTCACAGTGATATGATAATTGCGTTTAGATAGCCCTGTCTCTCTCTGCTGGGCTCTCACAGGGCTCTCCTGGCCTCCAGCAGGGCTCATTTAAAAGCGGCTCCGCTCTCAATGATATGCCACAGTGTTTTCAAAAAGAAACAACCAGCAGTGGCTCTCTGGAAAAATAACAGAGAGACCCAATTACAAGCAAATGTGTTGAAGGGTCCCAGGGCCGTCTGTGGGCAAATTAGGGCCAATTAAAGGTCAAAATGATTTAAGGTATAAGGACAAGAGAGAGAAGGGAGACAATTGGTCAGATTCCTGCACAGAATAAGTGTCTGCTGCTAGGTTTGAATATGTTTTAGCACCCAAACAGTGGATAAACTTCAGAGTTGAGGATGTGCCTGATTTTTAAAGTGGGTAATTTTTACTTTCTCTTCCATCCATGCCCGAGAATGCTTGGTGTGCTCACAGGCAGCAGTCCACCTCTGATGAGCCCTGCCAGGACCTGGCACACGGCTGCCTGCATGGCCGCTGTGCAATCACAAACCGTTGGGCAGCCGTGAGCAGATGAGTTCCATTGTCACCTGAAAGCTGTGTGGACAGTGTGCTCTGGCTATCCCTCATATCCAGAGGGGCAGAGGGGACTCAGTGCAATACTGCAGGTCCTCACTGGCCAAGTTACAGCTGGGGTTTGGACCAGCTCTTTCATCAAGTTTGTTGAATTCAACACAAAGCTGAATATTTTCTTGGGGGAGTCACATGACTCCCCAAGGGAAATGGTGACAGCCATGCTGGTTAGAGTGCTGTCCCATCCCTCCACTTCCCCTCCCACCACACCACTACCGTTCTGACCTCTGCCTGTACTCCTGCCGGCTCCACGACATCCTGGCATGTCCATGGACAAACTGGCCATGGCTGTTTTGGACTGCTGAGCCTTTACACTCACCTTCCTGCAAAGGTAGCTTGAAATGCAGGACTGGACATATAATGCTCAACCACATAATTAAAAAAGTTTTTTTCAGCATCAGTAGACAGGACTCTTTGGGATGATTGCTTGGAAATGTTTAAACAGTCATACTCAACTGAGGTGCACAACCCTTCTGAATGAAACTGTCTTCCCTCCTGCTACCCAGGCATCAAAGGAAAGGGAAAAGCAACTTTCCCCTCCCTCACTAGGATGCCTTTTTCCATGCCCTCATGGATGAGATCATCTTCACCCACTTGAAAAAGCTTGAAGTCTCATCCAGAAATTGTCCAGCACATGAATCTGTAAATGAACTGGGAATCTGACACCAAGTTTCTGTACAGAATCTGTCCCTCTGCCTGCATTCACCACAAATACCCCAGATATGCTGCAACAAATACAACATGATAAATACCTTCACTAGATCTATTTAAAACCAGAGAACATGCTCAGCCTGTTTTCTGTTGAATTTCAGATGAGCCCTCTGGAGGAGTTGGTTTTCTCATTGTCGTTTTCATCCAGAAACAAGGAAGCCTGGGTAAGGTTTGAACGGACTGCTTCTCTGCATTTCCCCTGGTTCACCGTGGACATCCACACTGACACTCAAAGGAGTTAGACGGAAGAGCCAGGGCCACTCTGCCTGCTGCATGGGGAGGGATGGCCGGGGTGGCTGGGCCCTGGGCACAGAGCAGTGGGTACTGTACAATACAAACCCTCACAGGGGGATCCAGGCCTCATTTCATGTTCATTTGCTCATCACTGTCTCATCTTAGTAATGGACAGAGATGTAAAGACCTAAAGCTCTAATTTTTTTATTAATGTTATTTTTTAGTTTTATTTCTCCCCTTGCCCCTCCCCTGCCCAAGAACAGAGGGACCATTTGAAAAAGGTACCCTGGATTTAGAATTCACACATTCCTTGGTGAAGAAGTGCTGAAATCTGGAGAAAGACTCAGGGCAGAGTGGTCCTGACATAGCTTTTTGAATAGCCCATGATACTGATTGGCTTTTTAGCAGAAAGCAAATAAAAGTATCCAGAAAGAAATGGCACAACAAATGGTTTTACACAATTATTCATTATTCTGTGACATCTTCATCATCCCCTACCTGAACCTTTTGGAAACAGTTGATTATTAGTGACACATTTCCATGCAGACTTGCTTAAAAAAACCACAAACAAACCTAAAACAATAAGAAAAACATAGTTTAAACCCATTTTACAAATGACTCTAAAATATTCAACCTTGTCCCATCTCCTCCTTCCCCCTTCCTACCATCTCCAGCTGGAAAAAAGACCATAAAGCAGTTTTGTGCAGTCACATGTAAATCCCCTGTCTCTGTTAAGGCAAGAGATTAGCCTGTTAACAAAGTTACCTTGTCACCTACTCTGCTTAATCCTTGCATTTCAAAGTGTAATTTTATTGAGCGCCTTGGAGCTGAAATCTGGTATGTGCTATTTATTTATTTCATTCCCTACGTTTTTCTTTATTTTATTTTAATTCACCTGGAGCCCAAAAGATTTTTTTTCCTGCCCTGCTGAAACCTGTGACTTTTGGAAAGGCAGCACCTGTGCTTCTGTATTAATTTTAATATATTTATTTAACCCTTTGGGGACTGAGGTAGTGCAAAGACCCCCCCTCCTCTTCTTCTCCCCACACCTTTCCGAGACGACAGTCAGACAGTCTCCACACGGTGCCGTACGGCTGCTGGTGCAGCAGAGTATCCTGGCCATAAATCTGTCAATACAAAGAGAACAACACACACACAAAAAATGTGGCTAAAACCAAGAAATGTAGCATAATTACAGGTTCATTATTGCAAACAAAAGCATCCCCCGATCCCACCCCTTTGGCAGGGACTGGAGCAATTCAAACAGGCTCATTATGTAGTTACCTAGCCAGGGTCAGAGCCTCCTGAATAGCTGCTGTGGCTCTGCTTATTATCTGGCCCCGGACACTGGGAATGCGCCCGTTCAAGCTGTGGAGGTGCAGGAGAGCTGGGAGCAGCGAGGCTCCAGGTCTGCTCTCCCCGGCCCTTCCTACCTATTGTTATCTCCGTCCTCCGAAGAAGATCTGCCTTTGTACTCACTTTAAAGAGTGTTTGGCCATGGCAAAATGTGCCAGGTTGACAGCCTTGGAGACTGAAGTCTTGTGTTTATCTGCCCAATGCGTACAGCAGGAAAAGGGAGATGGGGTGCAGCAACAGGCATGGGAAAGGGAACAACATTTTCATTTCCATTGCCGGCTCCATTTCCCCCAAAATTACATGCCACAAGGCTGGGTGGTGGCTGGGTGAGGCACACAGTTCCCGCAGGCCATCTAGCCAACACCTCTCCACTTGGAAACAGCTCCTACTGAACTTGGGCCGAAAAAATCACCATTTTCCAAATCATCCTCAATTTCACAGTTTGAAGGAATTAACAGCATGCTAAACCAGCACACTGGCTTGGGTTAGCAGTCAAAACTTTTGCCCAAAACATCTACTCCAGCCCTGTGCAAGGCTGTGCTCTGTCCCATCACCCCTTCCCCATACCCAGCCACTGGCAGAAGCACGAACAGCCAGGGATGCAGCTGGTGCTTTTTGAACGTTTCCAGCCTCGACTCCCTTTCTCACCGGGCCGGGAAGTGGTGTGAAGTCCCCTTTGACACCACGTGCCCCTTCCAGAGCCACAGCTTCCCTCTCCGGTGGCTGAAGAATTGAGGAACTCCAAACGGCACCGCCGAATATTCAGGGAACCTGCCAGCCCCCTTCCCCTCCGCCTGCAGCAGCGGTGAGCGCCGCTCGCACCCACGCTGAGCCTGCCTCCATCTATAACCCAAATGTCAAAACATTTCCTCTTGCAGCCCCATTCGTCTCGTGGAAGGCCCGATCCCGGGTCTCAGTCACGCTACTTTTGGGGTCTGCCTCACTGAGCCATTACTGCCGCTGCCCCACTGTGTGCAGATAAGAATAGGCTGCTTCTTCTGACTCATTTAGCTAAAACAATGGAGCCACCAGGGGCCAAATTAATCCCTGGTGACTTCAGCAGAGTTACACCAGTCTAAATTTGGTCCCAAGCGTACAATTAGCACAGAGGAAAGCACAGTGTCATGACAGTGTCTTGGCTTTCCCTTCAGGCTCCCTTCACCAGGCTCACCTTCTCCACAGAGCAGATGGATGCTCCCTCTGGCCACCTCACTGCTCATGTCTTGCCATTCCTGGGCACTGGGGAGGGCACACTGCAAGGGGAAAAGGCAACTCATCACCAGCAGTTTTTTCCTGGTAAGGGCAGATCTTGTTTCCTTCAGTACATAGGAAGAAAGAGCTAGTCTTCCTCACCTTGGGTTTGAAAGGAAATAAAACCTATTCCCTGTGGAGACATGCCTGCAGGCATCTCTCCAGCACTGGGCGTCCTCATGATGCCTTCAACTGGCTGAAAATCTCTCTCACAGTCTGGTGTCCAGCCCCCTTTACTAGCACACCACAGGTCATTAAATTCAACCCTGAACTGGCCTTTCATCATCATCATTATCATCACCATCACCACCAGTTTTGTGCAAACAGATTCCCTTTAGTAATAGCTAAGCCACTAAACTACTCTTTTTCTGCATATTTGCATTTCAAATGCTGAGAAAATGTCTCAAAAATCATACAGGAATTTTCTTTGGTGGCTCTTGGCTGACCAGGCACTATGAGAAGTGGAGGCATTGCCTGTGTGTGCTCTGCAGCCACGAAGAAATGCCACACCCAAAAACCAGAAGAGGCGGAAAAAAATTAATTTAAAAAAATTAAAAAGGCAGCTAACCAGAATTTTTCAAACTCCCTAAACACTTCCTCAAAAAAATGGTTTGTGCGTCATGCATGAGCAGAGCCTGGATCACAGAGCTGCTTCCACGTGCTGCTCTGCAGCAAGGTGTGGGGAATGCCATGTCACCAATGTCATGGTGTAGGATTGGGGCTTTGCTCAAACTATAAGAAAATTTTTGCTGGCCTTAGAAAGTGTGTGTGTGAGAGAGAGAAAAAAATAAGCAATGAAAGAAACATATAATAATTTAAGAAAAAAAGAAAAAGGGAACAAAGAGCAAAGTGTGGGTCTGGAGAAGGTCTGTGCTTGATGCCTCCCTCTCCATGTCCCCCTGCCCCCTCTGGCTCCACAGTCCGGAGCCTTTTCAAACATTCAGACTTCTCATTCCTTTGACAATTCTTCAAAGGCTCCAGGATTCAAGGGAACTTCCTGTTTCATCGCAAACCCTCGCTTTCTTTTCCTTTTCCAGACTATTAAACCCCGTGCTAACGAAGTGGTGTTTGCCGCGTGTCCCACGACCCTGCCTGCTGCGTGACATTAAAGTTAGGCCGCTCAAGGTGTTTTGGTCCTTACATCCCCCTTCTGACCCCTGAGTTTACTGCAGAACAAAGTCTTGTTAAGCTCAACACTGGAAAATATATTTCCTTCCTTGCATGCCTGTAGTGGTTGTTTCAGTGTTGTATAGGGTTGCGTGTATTATTTTGTTATTGTAGGGTTGCTGGTGACAACTGATCTGCACACACTGCTTTGTTATTGTAGGGTTGCTTTAAAATCCTACACTCCCAGTCTTAGTTTTATTTATTTTAGGAAAAGGTAGTTTTTGAGGGTTGAAAAATAAACATGCTTAAAAACATACCAAGATATGGCAAAGGGATGGTGCGGAGAGGAAATCCTGTCAAATCTGGGGCCTTGCCTGCCTGAGCTGTGCCCCTTCAGCATGACCATGTCCTCACCTCTGCTCTCCCATGGCTGTCACGACCCAGCAGCAGTGACCGACTCCTGATACTCGGCATTTTTGCAGTGCATATTAATGTCGCTGTGAAAACAGCCCAGCATTAACAATTCTCAAAGGCTTGAGTTACTGTAAAAATCTGCACCAGACGTAGAGTTTAAAAGTTCAGATAAAGAAAGAGATGGAAGGGAGGAAAAGAGCAGGCAGGAAGAGAGGAGTGAATGATGGCATGTGCTGATGGCTCTTGGTGTGATGGGGAGGCATCACCCCAGGCAGGATCTGCAGTGCTGCCAGTGAGCACCTGGAAGGGCTACTGGAATGGCTGCTGGAACTCTTTTCATTGTCTGCTGGTGGGTGACCAGCTGGCAGAAAGGACTTTAGAAATCACAAAAATTCATCCCAGAATCCATCTCACCTACAGTATCCCCAAAAACTCCTAAATTTGCTCATTTAGACCAGTGTCAGAGTCCAGTCCCTGACACAGCTCAAGGGCAGTGATGGTGCAAGGGCCCAGACCCTCACCTTGCCCTGGAATCATGTCTAGGTCTCATTTTCCTCGTCTGCTGAGGGAAGGGGGAAACAGATGAGTTTGGGCAATACAGAGAAGAAGCAGAACCATGTGACAGTGCGCCCTTCCCAGCAGAGCATCCACAGCTCTGTTGTGAAATGGGAGACTGAAAAGACAATGAAATTAAGGGGAGAGACTCCTGTCAAGCTAAATAATTAAGTCCCAGGGTATATAATTGATGGGCTCTTGATGTGGACCCTAAATCATTTACAAGGCTGGTGCTTCACCCGGCATGTGCAGGTCTGGCATGGAAAGAGTGAGGGATGAGCACCTCCTGCAGCAGAGTGAACTGAGCAGGGCACCTCTGATGTGGGTCACACTGCCCAGGAATACCGTCCCCAGGGCTGGGCTGCCTCAGGGTGCTGCACCTGCCTGCTCCCCACTTCCCCAGGTCTGTAAGCAGGTACCTCCCCATCGAGCTGTCCCACTTGCCTGGCATTATGCTCTGGTAGACAAGGGTAGCTCCACTAGCCCAGGAAAGAGGTCCACGTGGCAGGACAGGTAGGTGTGAGAGGGAGATGCTGCTGTTTCTCTGCCAAGACTTTTCATCCAGCTTCAACTGAGCACAACCTCAGCTGAATCTTAGACATCAACACAAGCTATCCAGCACCATTGTGACACACACAGAGTTTTTTCCACCACTAGAGAGTCAAACTGGAGCTCACCTGCAGTGCATGCACATGGTCTGCAACATCTCTGCCCAGCACTGCTTGGGAACAGCTTTTTCAAACTGCTCCTCTCCCTGCAGCTATGCTGATCCATGTCCCTAACCCAGAGAGATAGAGTAATCAATACACAAAAAACCTGCTGCACTAAACAAGGCCAGTGGGGACAGGGCTATGCTATGGACACAATCCCTGGGGTTCCTCTGCCTGGGCTGAGGAGAAGGATGCAGACCCAGCAGCTGACTGCACTATCCCATAAGAAAGACATCAATCTCGAGGCCTTTCTCCACTGTCAGTTATCTGTAATGCTCTTTCCTGCCCCATCAGTTGCAGAAGTCAAACGGCACCATGCATTTCTCCTCTTCTCTTCTCTTCTCTTCTCTTCTCTTCTCTTCTCTTCTCTTCTCTTCTCTTCTCTTCTCTTCTCTTCTCTTCTCTTCTCATCATCAAGAAAAGCTCTTCCTGCCCTTCTCATGCCTCCCTGTGACCCTGCCTTGCAGGAGCACCAACAAATGTCATGAATCTTCAGGGCATCACCAGCTGCCCAGCCCGGTGGCAAGAACATGGAGCAGGAGCACAACCCAGGGCTGTCGGCTGTCACAGAGACTGACCTGGAGAGCAGCATACTGGCTCCATGCTGAAAAATACCACTGTCTCTCCTAGTTGCCCCCTGCTCCCTGTGTTTTGACAGTCTGCTTGATGAGCTGAGTGTGTTAACAGTCACCCAGAGCTCCCCCCGACTCCACTCCACCCTGTGCCCACCCCAGGCATGCGCTGTCTGCCTGACACTGCCTACAAACTCTATTAGCTTTGTAATTAAAAACAGCTGTAATCTGATCAGGTGGAGATCACGGTTACAAAATGAAGGAAGCCATTAGCAGGAAATGTTGTGGTTCAGGCAGACATCAAATCAGTTTAAAGAGATTGGATTTCATTGTTTTTATACAGTTACTCCATTACTATAATGCACTGGGTCCATTTAAGCGGCTGGCTCGGAGGAGTGCTCATAAGGCAGTAGTGACATCTATGTGAAATGAATGGCATAAACGGCAAACTCTGAGAAGAAAGCAGTGAATTTACACCCCTGGCTCTGCGGTGAATATTAATGTACCATCAGCTGCTGGACTGGGGCTTGTTGGGGGCCTGGTTTTCTCTCATCTTTCTCCAGGCCCCATTGATGTTGCTGGTGCCTCTGTAAGACTGAAAGAGCCTTCCCAGCAGGGATCAGATCCAAGGATCGTTCCTCTCCCCCCCTGCCACAAACCAAACCATGGGTCCAGTTTCTCAGTAGCAAGGTGGAGTGAGAACTGAAACCACAGCAGTCACATCGCTTTGCTTCCTCCTGGCCTCTTCACCCCTGTGTAAACACCAGTCAGTCAGGACAAAAGCAGGAGAGTAAAATATTTAGGTTCTCAGAAGGGATGTTGCCCTTTTCCTCTATTTTCCCACACAAAAAAGGGGGAAGCAATCTGTGTCTGAAGGCATCAGGCTGGTCCAAGTGTGCACAGCCCAGTGAGATGCGTGAGGTGACCCAAAGGCATTACCATCAGGAGGGGCTCTCTGCAAATCTGCTGGCTCCTGCTTTTAGTTCAGTCCTGTCCTGAAGCCCACAGCCAAGATAAAGCTTAGGTACCTGAAGAAAACCTTACATCAAGAGGCACTGGATAGGCCCTGACTTCTGCAAGGCTGATGGTGTGACTAGAGGAGTGAGCAGGGTAGAGAGTGGGGGGTTTTACTATATTTTGGGGGTTGCACAGCATCAGCGGGGACAAGGTTAGTGAGTTGAGCTGGACCAGATTGTCATGAACAAGCATAGCCAGAGGCAATGTGAGGGAAGGGCTGTGCTCCCCTGATTTCAGCCCATCCTCGGTGCCTGTGAGCTCCCCATGCTCCGAGTATTGGTAGAACAATTGGTGCCTCTAATGTGTCTCTAGAAAAAAGCCACTTGTAGTACCATGTGGGTTCATTTGTCTCTTCCAAGGCTTGCAGCTTTCTTCCAGCAGGAAAATGGGCAGGGAAATTAATGATGGAGGTGGTAAAGGGTCTAAGATGGGTAGGATGTTAAGGAGATGCAAACATGATGAGAGCTAGCTTCCAGGAAGGGAACTCTGACCATCCCATAGTCCTGTCTGAGCAGTAAAAGGACTCTCCAGGCAATACAACACCCCTCTCCCCTTGCCAATCTCCTAATCAGGGAAAAAGACAAAAAGGATCCTGCAGACAAATGCTCAGGCTGCCTCCTGCCCACCATGGCTGATCTGTGCACAGGGAGTCCCTGCTCTGGTCAAAAGGCTCTTGGTAATGCTAAATCCCTCTTGGCTAGAAAATGGTTCTGTCATTTTCATACTAATCCAGTTCCCATACAAACAGGCAACCTCTTTCCTCCCCTGCCACCACTTATTCCCTTCGTCTCCTATCTTCCCCCTCCCCCTTTTCACCCCAAACTGTATCAAATGAATCAAAGCCTGAGTAAATTATGTTCCCTTTGACCTCCTGGCAGCAAGTTCAGCCACAGTACATTAAAAGAGCAGAGGCTGAAGTTTCATGGTCAGTGAAGGCAGAAGCAGAGGGTGAACTGCAGACCTTGTGGCATTGCTTTTGCCTTCAGAAATGATGTTTTCAGCCAAGTTCAGTGGGTACTCAATACTGATATTTGGGGCTCAGCCCTTATGGGGAAGGGCGTGCAGCTGTGAAGCTGGGAGTTGATTTCTGAGCAGCCCCCACATCTGTCTGTCCTGGCTGGGTGGTCTGACCCAGCTCTGCAATGGCATTGCCTCCCACTAACCATTTCTGGATGATAATGGGCTGGACAGAGGTTCATGGGGGCCCAGGGGAAGTGGCAAGGGCAGAAGACATGACACAGCTGGGCTGGCTGAATCTTTGTAGACCCCTGTGTGGGTGCAGCTTTGCTCACTGGAGTTCACAGCGCATGCTGAGCTGATTATAACCTCCTAAAACACTCCCTGGCCTGCTGGTTTCCCCAGGCATGGTCTGTGCTTGGGAATTTGTAATGTTACGTGTGCAATCTGGGCATCTTCATGTGGTTTTGGGTTTGCTTTCAAACGATGCCCATAGCTTTGCTGATGATGGTTCCTTAGGTTGCAGCTTGCTGCAGGGAGGAGACCTGGAACTGGTAAGGCCAGAAGGTCTTGGAGATCTTTTGAGGGAACTTTGTGGGCACAAACTGGATAAGACAACTAGTGCCCCAGATTTCTGACCAGTTGTCCCCGATGTGTCTGAAGTCGTGATGCAGAGGATGCTCAGCACCAGTGCAAGCCTTGGCACCCTGTGCACAAGGGCCTGTGTTGAGAAGGAGAATGAAACTGAAGAAAAGTGCCTGTGCCATCTCTGGCTCTTACTCATTGGCTCCAAACAAGATGATGGACATAAACCAATGGTAAACACTCTGTTGCCTGTAGAGAAGCAGAGTGTACAGGGACTGGCCGTCATCTCACAGCACCGAGGCAGTTCGTGCTCTCGCGTCTTGGCTGTTCCTGCCCCGACTCCGGGCGTCACGCAGAGCTTGGAGCACCCTCCTCTGAAATCGCTGCGATGGCCATGCCAATCCCCAAAGAGGCGGCATCAAATCTGGAGCCTGTGAAGACATTGCCAGCAAAATAAATATTCGTGAATATTTTTAGCCTGCTCTTGTTCAGAGAGAATTTCTTTGTGTCCTTCTGAGGAGCTCTCCGGATCTTTCATCGGTTTGTTTTTCTCATTAGCCGGCATAAGCTTTGTTCTTATTTAATAAAGATTAGGATCTGCTGCCTCCAGCCCTCTCTTTTTGCTCCTCCATCAGGCCCGTGGGGGCTCAGGCTGCAGTGACATGTTTGATGTTGGGCCACAGAAGTTGAAATGTGGGACAGAAGCTGTCTCGGGTCTCACATTTGCTTCCCCAAAAAGCCCTGTCCCACATTGCTTCGCCCCCACACCATCAACCTCTGCAGAGAGCTGCCCTGCAGCAGGAGAAGGGAAGGGGATGGGACTGATTGGGAATTGCTGCTTGGATCATCCAGAGGTTTCTGGGCTCAGCTGGCTTGAAGCATTGCAAAGGTCTTGGTCTGAGCCATCAACAGAATGGGGGAAAAACAGGGAACAACTGGTATAGCCTGTGCATGAGTCTAATAAAACAGGAGATATGCCATAAATGGGGGAATGGCTTCTTTCAGCTTCAGAGGTCAGAGAGATGTAACAGATCTCATAACCCTTTATATATCATTGAATTCTCCTAGTAGTAAAGTAAAATAGCTGTTTTCTTTCTTGAGCTGAGTCATTCCTCAGAAAGGACTGAGTTTAAAACAACAGCAGGTATGAACCAGAATGAATTTTATAAACTCCCAGAAGGGGAGTTTCTGAGTTTTGAAATTCTGGTCTCTGCTGACAGTCCCCACCACTGTGTGCTGATCTGGCAGGAATATCACTGCATCCAGTTGGGATGGAGGCTGCTGTGTGCCAGTGTGGCTGCAGAGCACTCCAGGGGCAGGACTGATACCATATCTCTGGAACAGGGATGGCAAGGGGATGAGTTGTGCCTGTGATGAAGGCAGGACCTATGTCCCAGCTCAAGCTGCTCCTTATTGTCTCCACTGCCAACTGTATAGATGAGCTGGGCTATGCTCTGCACCTCAGTGTAGCCATCCCTGGAGCTACAGTAAGTTTACCTTGTAAGAAATGCTGTAGTTATTTACTTGTGGTAACATATATAATTAGGTTTATACAGACCCAGTGCTATTAATGTTTCTATATGTTAATATGTTTCTTTCTTGGAGATTTTTATTAAAAAAAAAATCTTTAAACACTCACTCTTGGTATGGAGACTCCCATTCCAGCAGGAGAGCCTGTTTTGCATATGCGTAACTTTGAAGGGGATGAATAACTTCATGGCCAATAACATTTATAGCTTTGCCTAGCACAGGGAGATAAGGGCAGAGGAACGCAGGGCTCCAGGGCAGGAGCTGTTTGCTGAGAGGGGCCGGGAAAGAATCCAGTCCCCACCCTGCCGGAGCCTTACCTGCGCCCAGGTGCGCGGCTGTGGCGCCGAGCCCCGCCAGCCCAGCACCAGCCGCTGCGAAAGGCTGGATACCAAACCTCCAAGCTCACTCTGGCATAACTGTAAGGGGAGGAGGAAGGGGGGATGGACGGGGGAGGAACAGCAGGGAAGGCAAATTTTAGAAATACTTTTTGAACAGTCACAGTTGTAAATGAACTCACCCTCACCATGTTTGTGTCACTTGTGTTTGCTGCCTGGGGCTATGTGAGAGCACAAGTTTTCCTGGCATGACTGCTCTTGGAAAATCAGCTTCCAATCCATATATGATAGTATTCATGGAAACCACAATTCTAATTTACATGCACTGATTTCCATGCCAGAAACCATGCTGCTGTCCAAGCCAGCATAAAAATGCTGTCCTGTGACTTCCCTGCCCCGTCACAGCCAACCGATGCACTTCAAAACTCAAATATTTTCCAGGGACTGTTTGCAACCCACAGACTAGAAAAAGAAAATTTTTCCCAAATTCTTGTGGTGGCTCAGCACCATGACTGCATTCAGGGAGGATTCCCGATAGGTATTTTCCAAGACAGTACAAAGGCAAAACAAACAAACCCTTGAAAACGAAATCTTTCAGATACAAAATTTCTTAAATATTCTTCATTCACATTTTCTCCCTTGTTTTCTCAAGCACTTTACACCCCGCTATAGAGACATACTCATAGGTGACCAATGCACAGGGAAGAACCTGGCCCTCTTAAACCCCTACCCTGGCCAAAGCCAGGGAGAGGTTCTCCTTCCTCTCCTCTTGCTGAGCTCAGCCCAGGGACCTGCTTCCTCTGCTCCAGCCATGACTGTACTCCGTGCAATGGAGCAAAGGTTGGGTGGTGGAGACAGAGCCCTTAATAAAGATAAAATCTATTTCTAATGTCTATAAAAACCAAACCCAAATTCCCAGTTGCTTCAACGTGAGCTGTGGAGATGGGGTAATGGAGAATGGAGTTATTTATTAATAGAAGGGTATTTCAATAGAGATGAGAGGAGGTGATATGGACCAAATGGAGGCATTTACAGAAATAATGCTCAGGAGGTTTTACCCAGATTGGCCAGGTGTCTCACCGCTATTTCTTAAGAACGGTTGTCTCACATTCCCTGAAAAGAGAGTTTTGAGGACCTGCATTTTCTCAGAGCCCTGCCATCACACAACTGGTTTACCCCAGACCTGGCTTTCTTTTCCATCTGCAAGTGGAACTAGAAGAACAAGCGCAGAGGGGGGTCCCGTTCTTGCTGGATTTTTTGGGAAGCAGTGTGATGCTGATACACCGCACCAGCTCAGACCCTCCCACCCCACACCCAGCGCAGGGCAGAGGGAGCCGCAACCCCTCTGGCACACTCCCTGCCTTTACCTGCCTGGGCAAGGAGCGCCAAGGTCAGGAGCCTTAAAAATTGCATGAGACCCCACTCTGATTCCTGCCTCCCACAAAATGCAAAATTCGTCTCCCTAAATTTCTTTTTAGCACACACCTCTGCCCTCGCTTGGCAAGCAAACAGTGCTGAAATTCCCACCTGCCTCTCCCTTGCAGCCCCTTCTGGAGTGGCTCATCAGCCATGCAAATAAAAAATGCTCTGAGAGCCCGATGGCCAATTCCCCCCCTGCACTGGCAAGGAATGACAATTCACAGGGGTCTTCAGGGAGCCAGGACGGAGGGAGGGAGGAACGCGGCACAGCGTGGCTGCGTGTGGCAATCAAGCTTTCCCACCGCCACCCGTCCCCAGGGAGCACCCAGCTCCTGTTGTGGAGAACCGGCGGCGTCTCTCCCCCCACCTTGTTAATCCCCTTCCACGGTGCTCCCCGCGCTCTGCTCCCCGCCCTGACCCCCGGGAGCCCTGGGAAAGCAGCGCCCAGTCCTGGCTGCCCCTTCTTCCCTCTACCTCACTGCGAAGTGGCGCGGGGAGGGGCGGGAGGAGAAGGGGAATGTGCGTTTTCTTAATTGATTTTGGTGAAAAAAGCAGGCAGCCGCGGTACTGTCAAATTAATTAGTTCCAGAGCTATATGCAGTTATGAGCCACGTAAGATTAGTGGCCATTGCGTTTTGGTGCTAGTGGGCGGCGGGGGAAGAAGGGTTTGTAAGTTTTTTTGCTCTTGGGGCCTTCCTTAAAAACACAGAAGAAAATAAAAGAGAAAAGAGCCCTGGCTGCCAGCGCTGCCTCCAGGGCCAACTCCTGTCCTGTCGCAGCACAGAGGATGGGGGTGAAGTGGCCGATTTGGTCCTCGTGACGTTCTCTGCCTCAGGTTGAACAAAGCCAGTGCTTTGCTGCAGCTCTGGACAGACTCTCTCCTCCTCGGAAGGGCCGGCCGAGTCCTAAGTGTCACCCCGGTGCCACCACTGCCAAAATGTGGTGGCAACACCAGCTCCTGCATCCCTGCCAAAGCGTGAAGCCGGGCAGCCAGACACACCAGTATCACCTCTGGAGATGCTTGGCCCCTTTTGTCCCCTGTTGCCCTCTCCCCTCAGAGAGCAGAGTGGGCTGAAGACTGGAGGAGAGGCTCCGAAACCCCCGGGTGCGGCTCACGGGGCTCAGATCCCTGATTAGATGCGAACGCCTGCTGCAACCTGATAACACGGCAGCATCTGACAGGGAGGCTCCGGCGGCGCTCCTCGAGCCGAGCAGCGCCTATTGTTTCGGGAGATATTACCCTGCACTCATGCTTACATCTGGATATCGATAAGTAAGCCTGTTTATGCATAAACACAGTACAACATGCAGCCACATACCTCTGCATTCCTCCTCCCCTCCCTCCACTTATTCCTTTATCTCCTTCTCATCTGCTTTTGCCTGTTAAACGTTATCTCTGCTCTGTGTTCAGAACCGAGTCCCGGGAAAGGACAGTTCTGGTGGGTCCCACAAATGGGGTACTGAGGAATGGCAAATATTTCAGGTGAATTTCCAAAGTTTTCAAGGGTCTGGGTGGAGGGAACCAAGGGAAGACAGTTTTGTCTGACCATAACACTGCCAAATAGAGTCCAGCCAGGGTAGGCAAATGCAGCATGGTTTGGCCAGTATATAGGCAGTGTGTTCCTGAGTCTGCTCAGTCAGGACCTCTGCTTCTGGGGCTCGCACCCCGAGCCTCATCTGCCCAGCCATGCACACAGGCACCCACAGCCCTGCATTCACACATGCTCTTGTGGTAACGGTGCTACACCTACTGCAAAAGCAAAAGAGCAGGAATGTGGATTTTACAGTGATTAAAAATTATTTTTAAAATATAAACTCCCCCTTTCCTGTTCCTCATTTGGTAAAAGTAGGTTTGAGAAATAAGCAAATGCCAGGTGTACCAAACACCACCCTCAGCACCTATGGCTGTCCCCACAGACTAGAACCATCTCTGAGACAAAACACTGCCAAAAATGCCTGCTCTGGGCTTGGACCCTGGGACATGGGAAACATCCAGCAGTGCTGGGGGATGGGGAAGCCCAGGCCACTTTTTTCAGAGAAACATGTCAGGAACTCTAGGACTTGGCTTTGCTGAAAGGCTGGTGTGCATTATTGCAGGTGCTGCTGTTGGCCACTGTGCTGAACCCTGAAAGTGAACCCTGGTGCACAGAGGAGCCTCAGTGCTGCCCCACAAATGCCACTGGAGTTTGGGCCTGTGCATAGGCGGCTGCAGGGCACTGTTTTTCAAAAAGCACAGTGAGGCTTTCCCTGAGACAGCCAAAGCATAGCCTGCCCCAAGCACTGACCCCTGGACACTTGTGCAAGGACAAGGAGCCACAAGGTCTGTGGGAACCAACCGCCAAGCCCATCTCCTTCATGCTCACTGTGTGCTGAGGGCTTAGTCCACTTGACTGGCAGGAAAGGCATCCCATTGTATCTCTGGTGTTCTCCCACAATTTGTCCCCAGCTCTCTTTGCTCAGACTGTCATAAGCTCTGTCCTCAGCAGGACAGCAGGTTGGCACAGGGTGTTACATCCCCACATTAGGGCTCCCAGACCATAAGCTATGTCTTTGGCATGGGCTGGATGAATCCTGGAAGCAGGCTGGTTTCCAGCTCTCCATCTTCCTAGAAAAAGTGGAAAAAGCACATAATGCCAAAGGTGCTTACAACACTTAGGCAATTTATCCAAGGAACTTTGTCCTGGATAAACTCAGTGACAGCTGCAACCCAGTTGTAGAAACCTAATCACAACTCAGCTCAGAATCAGCTCAACACATTAAGCACTGCTCCAGGAAGCTCTCCTCAAGCCCTCTGCCCACAGGAGTCACTCAGCTCCAGGGTAGGAGACACAAGTGGGATAAGTGGAAAACTGGAGGAGGAACTTGTGCATTGGTCAAAAGCTCTATCATTCCCACTCTGGAATTCTCCACCACAGCTCAGAAGAGATGCTGCTTTGATTCCATGTGTGGGACCAATTTGCCCATGCAACTCCTGCTGCCCACACACAAGGACATGGGTAAGACCATGGAACTCCTCTGCAAGCACCAAGCAAGGACACCTTGACCGCAGGTAAATGCAAGTAAATGTCTCCTCAGCGAGGGGGGACTGTCCTTCCTCCCAGGAGCTCATCTCCAAAGACCTCCACTTGTTCCCTCACTGCAGTGACTGGGCAAATACTGCTCCAGCACTAGCACTGGTTTCTGGGCTGAAGCAGCAGCAGGGAGTCCATGTCTGTACATAAGCAGCAAACTCCCAGCGTGCACAGACAGGACAGCATCCCTGGCCAATGTGTGTGTTTCCATGCATCTGTGCACACACACGCACATGCAACATTTTGGCAGCCAGGCAGGGCAGAAGGGCTCCCTGCAGGGCATGGGTTTCAGCAATGGGAACAAGGGCAACTCGTGAGCCCAAGGCAGTGTGGCTGCACTGCATGCAAGCTCTCTGGAATGGGGCTGTATACTGAATTTATGAGCTCTTAAGTCATCACATTTACAATTTATATTCTCCAGTCTTTTAATCTCAGCAATAAACTCAGACTAAACCTTTGCTGAGGCAGTGTGGAAATTTCACTCTTCCCAGCAGCCCTATGTACAAGGTGCCCACGGGCAGGACCAGAACATGCTTCCTGATGGCTTCAGTGTTCTCCAGTTCCCCATTCCCATTAAAGAAACTGGTAATTGGTCAGTCCCTCACCTGCTACCTGGGTTGCTCAGGCCCTCCTTGCTGGATGCAGATATAACACACTAGAAAATATGGGAGCACAAACACCATCCCTCCTGCATGTCTGTGTGCACAGCACTGGGAGCCTCACCTAAGTTTTGTATCACCTAGGAAGGGGCCCTTGCCCTGCAAACCAGCACCACTGGTGCATTTTTCACCCGTCCAGAGTTGCTCTACTTCAGAGCTCCACACGAGTAAAACATCTCCAGAAGGTCTCTTGCTGGAGACCTTGCTCTCAACAGGGATTAGTCTTCAAAGTGAGCACCTTCTTTGTAAACAGGCCTCAAACTGAGATGAAATTAGCACCGATAAACCTACTAATGGAGTCAGGCCCTCCCTGCTTGGATGAACCCCACGCTTTCAGAGGAGGGTGGCATCATTTCTGCAGAATGCTTGAGTGGCCTCAAATAACACACTGAACTGTCAGGCACAAGCCCAAGTGATGGCGTGAGCCAGCACTGAAATAATGAGAAGCTGATCTACAGCTTTTCCCCTCTGGTTTATTAAATGAATGCTCCACATACCACTTCCCACTGACTGGAAACAGGGAGAAAATCCCAGAACAGTAACTCATCATCCTTTCTTCCCCTGCGAAGATTCAAGGCTGTGGCTATGTATGGATGTTGTGAAGTGATAAAGTTGCTGTGGCTTCACGAGTTACCACACATCAGCTGAACTGTGCCATCTGACCGTGCTCCCAGCTCCCAGCAACTGGGTGGTAAAACATGTTCACTCATGATGGGGCTGGAGCAGGTACACCGGCGGCAGGCTTCAGATAAGCATGCTTTGCTGATAAGCAGTGCCTCATTAAGCCCCAGGACTCAACGGCTTGCAATGCAATCCTTGCCCCAGAAGTCCCTCCTCTTTTCAAGTTGTAGCCCTCAGTAAAGGAATAAGCAGCAGAAAACCCCTCTGGAAAAGTGGTCAATATCGGGTTAATTCCTGTGCATTACATGGAGAGGATTTAGGGCCACAGAGTATGCCAAAGAGGAGTGGTAGAAGGACTGGCCACGTGTTGCTGAGTACAACCTCAACACAGCCATGCCTGGAGAGGATACTGCAGATGACACGTGGAGATGACCCAGTCAGTGAAACCAAAGTGCTCTGAATTCTGCTGAGGTCAGAGTCCATGGACACAAGTTACAACAGCATTTGGGCCTTGCAAGACTGAAGCAAGGCCCAGCCCAGGATATGGGGTATGATCTAACATAAAAAACATGTCAGGCTCATTCTTGGCTCCACTAACTAGGACTAGGCCTCCTCTTTGTCTTCATATCTCAAAAAACAATGGTTTTGTGAATTCCTGCCCTTCCCCACTACCACTCAGAAGAGCTGGTTGTCTTCTTGCCTGAACCTTGTTTTAGTCTCAAGCCCCAACGTGAGTCCCAGAAAAGCTGGAAACAGACCCAGCCCTGTGTCCCAGCCTCTGGGGGTCTCTTCCAGCACTCCCCAGAGACACCCCATCTCCCATCCCACATCCAACCTCTGTATTGAACTCAATGCATGGGGCCAATGCACAGGACATGCTGACGCTCCCTTCTGTACAGAGTGGGGAATCCATGTCATTTAAGCCTTTTCTGCTCAACATTCACAGCTGCAAAAACAGCAGGCAAACTCCTGACCCCCAAAACTAAGCACCAGGCACCTACCCCTCTCCACCACTCCACCCAGATGCTCTTGGGATGGGAGCTACACACATTCAGGATGGGTTCTCCTTATCTAGACATTGCTTTTGTATTTTGAGAGGTGAGGAGACATTCTTCAGGGCAATTTTTCTATTTATTTTTCAGTCTTGTTCTGAAGTCAGGCAGGTCCCTCTGTTCCATCCCAGTAGGAGGTCGACTCAATGTGCCATCCCTGACCATCATCCCTGGGAATGTGGCTCCAGGGCCAAGCACAGCTTCCCCCCCAATAGGGCTGACCTGCAGGGAGGCATCTAATGACAATTTGACTGGTGGAGCAAAGCACAACTCATGTTTGTTTGGATAGTCAAAGGACTTGGAACAAATGTCTCTGACTTGTGTTGGTTTAGATAAAAGGACCCCAGCCTTGTCACAGAATCAACGGGGCTGATGAGAAATCACTTGTGTAGATCTCCTCTGCCCTCAGACACTTTTAAAACAAAAAACCATGATAACAACAACAATAATAATTATTCTTTAGGTTGGAAAAGACCTTTAAAACCATCAAGTCCAACTGTTAACTGTTAATCCCACCACTAACCCACCACAACCACATGGCTTTTAAATATCATGAGAGATGGTGACTCAACCACTGCCATGGGCAGCCTGTTCCAATTCTGGACAGTCCTTTCACTGAAGAAACTTTTCCTAATATTTAATTGAATTAAAATAATAATAGAAAAATATTTTCACAACTTGGAGGCACTCAATCCTTTCTGGACTAGGGCTCATTAGGGTGCCAAGAGCAAGATCAGAGTCTGGGGCTGCATCATTGGGAGTCACCTGTCATATGAGTGACCAAAAGCTTGGGACATTTTGCTGCGTGGTGCCTTCTGTTTTGGTCTCAATCCCGACCTGGCTGACAATCCCTGGCCTTACAGACCCAATGTCTGGCTGTGAGGGAAGAGAAAGCTGGACATGGTGGTGCCTGGAGTGGGGAACCGGGGGGACAGGACTGTTACAACCACATCCATCTGGCATACTGAAGCATGGAATGAAGGAAAAGGAAAGAGGGGGCGGGTAGAAAAGAAAATCCCAAAGATCCTCGGATAATAAGCACCATTAAGGTTAGTCTGTCTCATGATTGTTTCTTATTAAAAAGAGACTGTACTTTATCTGTGCAGGATATGCTGTTTGGATGAGGGAATTAGCAGAGTGACTGCCTCCATATCATCTAATTAGCAAAAATGTTGATAAGCAGATACAATCACATATGATTAGGATCCTTTTAAAAAGCCACTCCATTAATTAAATAGACAGAAAGGCCGCCTCCAGCCCTCGCGTGCCACTGATTAGAATACAAATATTTACACTAATCTCACCTCCATCAGCCATGGGACACTTTTGAGTATTTTTAGTGACATCAGATTACTATTGATTTTCATCCCCAATGTCAGACCATTTTGTTAGTATCTGAAAGTGCTGCCTTCAGTTTCGGATGCTTTAAATCATGTTAAGGGTTTATCTTAATGACGCTGCTGATAACCACTGTTCAGGTCACTCGTACTTTCTCTTCAAAGAACACAGTCTGGGTTGGTTTTTATTGTTTGTACTTGAGATTTAAGATATGAAAAACATTTCTCATTTCAAAGCCTTGGTTTCTAGGGATGGGGCTGCCAGGCCAGTTTGGGTCTAGTTACTTGATGTGTGCATGTCTTATTTCCCTTTCTCCCTGCCTCTCCTCGACCCTTTCTTTTTTCCTTGCAAACCCTTTTGGCTCACAGCAGTGGCCTGTCTTGAATGGCTGCTAATCGCTGACGCCTGCTGCAGGCAGCAGACAGACAGGCAGTGAGTGTCCTCTGCTTTGGGATGACAGGAGGAAAACACTCCCTACTTTTCAGCTGGGTACGATGCACTAAATCCAAGACAGATAACCCAGTGCGCCAGCCAGTCTGAGATGGGCTCTCAGCATCAAAAGCAAGTAGGGGAGGAGACACTTTGCAAAGACAGAGAAAAAGGTAGAGTCACCTTCTTCCTTTTGTGCATAGCCCCACTCCCCGCAGTTGGTAACTAGCCTGGGATCCTCTCCAACAGACTTTCTGCTGTCCCATTTTCCCTTCTGGGTAATGGAGAGTAGGAACAGCAATCCCTCTTGAAATTTCTGCCAAGCACCTGCAAAAGGACTGTACTGGCAGTGGCTAGGAGCTGTTGGCACCTTTTGGGAACTTGTGGGTGGTAAGCTTGGATCACCCTCAAGTCCAATGGACAATCCTTAAAAAAACTAGTCCCTTTTGTGAAGATTTCAAGCATAAGACTACAGTCTGAGTGAGCCATCAAGTCGTAGCTCTCCCTTCAGTGTAGAAGACCACTTCAGGGTGTTTTGGGAATGGAAAGAGCCCTCTGAGTTAAAATGGACAGCAGCAGCTTGCTATTGGGCCCAGATTATTTTTGCCATTTCTACAGAACAAACAACAACCAGCAGAAAAATCATTCACGTGGCACAACCACCCTGTAATTAAGAAGATTTCTGTGCCAAAGGAGGCAAAAGCTGAGATCTCCCCAATGAGGTGAGCCCATAGGACCACGAGCTCATTTGCTCCTTTGCACTTCCTTCAGCTCCAGGTCCCAGACCTGCACTGCCCTGCAGCAACTTTTACCGCCAAGTCTGACAAGTACCTCCGTGCTACTGCCCCATCACTGACAAGGGAGAACACCAGCACTACAAATACCTTTCCCAGCAGGTGTCAGCTCGGTCGCCTTCCTCCCTCTGTTGCATTTCTGTTTCCAGGCTGACATGGCTGCCCCTTGCTCTCACAGCCCCACATACAGGGTGTGTGTTAGGACAGCAGCCAGCTCATACGCTGTGCACGTGCTCTTTGGTCTGGCTGGATCTTGACTTCTTCCCAAAGTGTGGGATAATGGAAAAGAGGGCAGTGATCTGCAACACATGCTGCTATTAGTAGGTGTTTACGACACTGTGTTACAGACAGACGAGTTCTCATTATTGGCACTTCCTTGGAGACCTTCTTCATGCGATGACTCCCTCTGAGGATATTGTATTTCCCACCAGAATGGCAAATCCAAGGAATAGAAACAGATGCAGGATAACCCTAGATTTGATTGTCTGTGTTGAGTTCCTGGGCCATTCCACTTGTACATGCATACACACCTTGGGAGAGGTATCCAGAAAGGCACATAGAAAAGAAGCTAAAGTTGGGAAATCTGGGAATTTAATTTGCTACCAACATGAAAATGAGGGTCTTCTGAAAGTGTTAGTCTTGTCTATAAATTCAGGAAAGATTATGATGGCCATCTAAGAATGATTTTAGGAAAAATTCCTTCTCAGGGTTTAAAAATGGCCACATGGGGAAGTTCCAGTGATTTGCTACCTTCATAAAGAAGGATGTGCAATGTATTTTGAGTTTTAATTTGGCTAATGACACCTTCCGATTGCTTTGTCTGGGAGCCTGAAGATCCCCGTGGCACTCAAATTTCTGTTCCCATGCAGCTTCCTGCTGACTATGATGTAGCTGGCATTGAACTTCCTCTTTCCCCAAGTCTCTCACTCTAGAGCGTATTTTCCAATCCCTTAGTCACATTTTATGGCTTTTCCCTGGGCTTTCTCTGGTTTATCACCACTCTTACCAAACTATGGGTCACCAAACTGCAGCTTCCCTATAGCTGCTGCCATAGGGAATTATGTTCCATGGGATAATATGACTTGACTGCACCACACTTCCCTGGATTGCACACGAATCTACACTGAGTATCTGAAAATCCCACTGTAGGGCAGATTCAGGCAAAAAGTAATCTGACAAAGTCATAAGGGTGGCAAAACAGTGGAAGACATTGCCCAGGGAAGCTATGGATGCTCCATTCCTGGAAGTGTTCAAGGCCAGTTTGGTTGGGGCATTAAGCAACCAGTTCTAGGGGAAGTAGTCCCTGCCCATGGCAGGGGGCAGGGATTAGATGACCTTTAAAAAAGGTCATTTTCCACCCAAACCATTTTATGATTCTATGGCAGTTATACATCACAGCTGAGTCAGCACAGTTACATCCAGCAACTACAACACCATATGCATGATCTACATTTAAAAACAGAACAACTGACTCCGCCCTAGAATGACAACTTAGCCAGGATTGGCTGAGCCCTCTCTGAGGTCACAATCTCCTGGTTTGTGAGCAACAGGTTTGAAAAGAATGTCTATGGTCAAGCAGCTCTCAGTGGCCTTGCACTGCAGCAGGACAGAGCAGCTCACGGGGCAGACTGAGCATCTCCCCACCCCTGAGGAGCGCAGTGCCAGAGGGTGTCCAGGAGTCTCTGCATGCTGATCAACCTTGGTGCAAGAGAGACAACCAGGCATCTTCCAAACAACCCCAGCTTTCTTCTGAGATGGTGGATTACTATAAGGTCCTTGGACTGCAAAAAAATGCCTCACAGGATGATATTAAGAAATCTTACCACAAGCTGGCACTAAAATGGCATCCTGATAAGAATCCCAGAAACAAGGAGGAAGCTGAGAAGAAATTCAAAGAAATTGTTGAAGCATATGAGATTTTGTCTGACCCTCAGAAGCGATCACACTATGACAATTCTGCTGAGGAGAGCAGAGTCCACAGAGAAAGAGCTGCAGCGGGTTATAACAGCTTCTTTGGTTCCCATCACGGATTCCCCCATGAAGAAGAGGTCTTTGGAGGGATGCATCCATTTACAGGTATTTTCTTGAACCCTTTTGACATAAAAATCAATGGTGAAAACTGGCAGAGCACAAGTGGAAGAGGAGGAAGGCCCAGGGAGCCGTATGTGCGCTGGAATTCATTCTGTCCCAGGGGGCACCCCACCTCCTTCTTTGCTGAAAACACAGCTGGGCCATATGGTGTCAGAACAGTGATAACCATTACTGAAGCGGTCAATGGCAAGACCATCACCACCCAGAAAATCATTGAGCATGGGCAGGAGACAGAAGTGGAAGAAGATGGCCAGCTGAAATCTGTGATAATCGGGAGAGACTGCCTGAATTCTTAAAGTCACCAGCACAAGCATTAACTGCAAGCTGGGGGATGTGACCTCACAGCTCAACTGATGGGATCTACTACAAGCAGTACTAATAAACGCTGAATCCATGACACACCCGATGCAGACTTCTCAATGGTTGGGAACAAAATATTTCACAGGTAAAGATATGGTTATGCTAAACTAAAGAGTGTGACTCCACAAATCCCGAATGAGGTGATAGAGATTGTTCAGTAAATATGTATCACAGATACATGTGAAAGCAACCTTGCTGGTTTGCCAAAGAGACCAAGTTGATTAATACAGCAATAGCAGACAAGCTGGTTCATGGACAGGTAAGAGAGCCCTATAACAAGCTATAGGTTCCCTTCCCACTCCTTGAGATGCCAGTATTAAAGCTGGATGAATAAAGTCTTGTGTGACCCTCATACACAAACCCAACATTAAGTGAAGGATATCCTTCCTACTTTTGGTGTATGAGAAGATGCATATCCATTGAAAGTTTTTATACACTGCCAAGAAGGTAGGCAGAGGTCAGTGGGACATGAAGAGCCTAGACGAGAGAGAATGTCATAGAAAAAAGAAACAAAGGAAGGAAGAAAGTGTCGTTCCTCAGACTGTAAAAGAAAACTGGGGCTTTCTTGAGAATGTCCTGCAGATTTTGACCAGAGACCCTGGTGCATAGCTGAGGGGTTGAAAGTGAGCAGGAAAAAGGTGAGTTTGGCTCTTGGACTGGGACAATCTATATTTCCTCTCTGCTTGGAGTTGTTCAAACACAAAGAACTAAATTCAAACCATGAGCCAACAGATTCCAGGGGGCTGAGTTTAGCTCCCTCTGTGCAAAGCTGGATGTGGGGACTTAGATGGTGCTTTACCATCCTTATTGTCTTGCTCACAGCTGCAGGAGTCAGTTCACAATGCATTTCTTGCACAGCCTGCCAGCACGCTGTTCTCGTCCTCCACTGAGCTACGGAACGCACTCCCCACGTTTCTGCCCTCCCCTGGGCTGACACAAACTGCTGAGCCTTGTTTCTTGCTTGGCCAGATCACCTTAAGCATTTAAAATCCTACACGCCTCTTATTTTCAGTCCCACGCTACATCCCCTTGAGTTTCCCAGCTTTCCCTGCCCAGTGATGTCTCCCTGGAGACTGGAACTAGTTTTCAGGGACATTTTCACTCTAATCCAGATTGCAATTGCCGCCTGTGTTTGGGCAGGTCTTTGCATCTGTTTCCTCTGCTGTAAAATGGGAATAACAGACTACTGTGCTTTGAAGGAGAATGTGGGGTAGTGCTGCTAGTAAAGGACTCTGAGCATTAACCAATAAGTTAAATTAGCCAGAATGCTGCCACCCCTTATTCAAAGCCTTTTTCTCTTGTAAAGACAAATGTAGCTTAAATCACCATCCTTAGCATGTGGAGCAGGGAAAACCAGACAAAAAGTTCATGTTATGGTAAGGACTGTTAAGCCCTCTCCCAGTGAAAAAAAGACAGCCCTGGGGAGCAAGTGGAAGCTAAACTGCATGCTGGGTGCATGGAGGGAGGCCAGCAGCAATGGGAGCAGGGAAAGCCATGCAGTGACAAACTGTGTCTGCTGCTTCTCCACAGTTTGGGAGCCATCAACAGTCCTGCAGGCATTGGGACTCTGAGAACTGCAAATATTTAAGGGGCTTGATACAGAAAGATTATTTTGGTCAGAGCAAATGCGAGCCGCTATTTCTACTGATACTTCTCCTGTGGACACCAAATTCATGAGAGATGGCTTCTTGAATTTATGTTATGCTGCCTCAGAGGAAGTCCAAGGTAAAAAAAAAAACCCAAACAAAACAAACCAACCAAAAAAATCAACAACAACAAAAAAAGCCAAACTGCATATTTTGGATCGGAAACTGAAATGGTCTTTGATCAAAATAACATGCTTGGAAATCTGGACCAGAGTTGAATTCCCAGCTTCTCAATCTTTTCAGCTTCCTAGGGCTAAAACTTTGCTACAGTCTTGTCTCTAATAGGATATTTATTTATGGACATGAATATTTCTTGATCTGAGACAAAGGTATGCAAGTGTACATAAATTGTAGATCTGTCTTGCCTTGGGACAGCAGTTCCCTCTCTTGTGTTGGTATCTAAAGCAGCATCTAAGAGCAAGTTCTTCCTTTTTCCATCCCTGGGTCAGAGTGTGTCTATTGCTGCTTTCAGTAGCAGAGAGCTCCTGGGGCAGCTCTGTCAGCCAAACCTGCTGGAACGAATATGAAAACACAGATTGGGAAGGGACCCAGCTCACCCAGAAAGTGTTGATTCCAAGAGGACCTGCAGATCTTCTTTCATTTCTTCCTGTGCACTGCAGACTCACATATTTCTGTGAGCTAAATATCTGAGATGAAAAAAAAAAAGACAAGACAATCATAAAAGCCTGGTGGTAAGAGAGCAGGTCAATCTGCATTAGCAAAGTCCTGCATTCCTGCAGTAGCAAGAAATCTGCCAGGTGTGCCCAAACCACCCGTGGAATGGGTTGTGACTCTGTTACAGAGAAAGGTAAGTGGACCCCAATCCACCTTGCTTTGGAAGCAAACCCTTTTCTGTCCCAGGACATTGGATCAGGCTAACACTGAGGCTGCCAGCAAGACACCAACACCTTCAAGAAGTTTTTTAAAGCTTTTTCTCATGCCATTTAGCAGCCGCAGCACTGGAGGAGGCAGCACCAGATGTCCAACTAGTCACAGCACAAGCTTGCGAGTCTTTGCCTTGCCCAATTCCAGTTCTCTGTTCCTCTTCCAAAAATGCATCTTCCCTCTAAAAACCTTTATTTTGGGACCTTGTCTGGTCAATGGTGAGTCTCTCAGGTGTGTTCATGGTTGAAGGTGCTTGCATGCACTTGCACATGCAGTCGATCCCCCTGTGAGGACCAGGGGTCCCAGCTGCACACCCTTGTGCTCAGCTGCTGATGGAAACCAGCCCATCATCCTTCCAGTCACTGCTGGGCTTGATGGGCTCATTTCCAGCACCAGCTCTGCTTGAAGGTGTCACATTTGGGGGCAGCTGGAAGCCTCCCTTCTGACTGCAGCTCCAGACCCAAGCGTGTGGCCCCGGCTGCGTGTGGCACCAGGCAGAGCAGGGAGCGAGGGTGGCTCGAGCTCCGTCACCGAGCACGGCCGGCAGCCTGTGCTGAGAGGCTGAGTCATTATTTTATTAGCAGGGCCCACAACTACTTTAATGTGGGCTTAGGCTGCAAAAACAAAAACATACATAAAAGCATTTGGAATTACTTCATAAAATACTAAATCACAATATTAACCGACTGACCTTTGCTCTATGCAGACCTGCTAATTTTAGCAATTACAGCCAACAACTTGAACATATCAAGTGGGCAACTGTTTAACAATAATGACATCTGCTTGGAAAATCAAATTATGTCTAAACATCTTTAAATCCCCACTAGGGGATACCTGCTTTCTTTTTGCAACTGTTAGTCCCTGTTTAATAGGATTTTAAACTCACAGCCGGCTGCACACTGTGGTGGCAGCGGCCCCTCTCCCTGGAGTGACAACAACAGGACCAACATCCCATTAAGCAGGGAGTGAGAGTCTCTCCCCGGACAGTGATGGAAGTGGTTTGGGTTTTGACAGCTTAATCTGATAGACGAGTGCATTAGCTGGATCCCTTTGCTTGCCTGTGCCCCTGCAGATATTGCTCCCTCCACAGTCCCCCAAGGTTACATGTGTTGGACACATCCAGGCCTGATCTCCACTGACTGTTGCTTGGGAAGAACCTTGCTTTGTAGCCTTCAGTGCTGTTTGTGGAGCAATTGACATGAGATTTCCTTCTGCAGTGTCCTCAGACACAATCTAATTTTATTTTCAGTGATAACTTCTGTTTCTTCCCTTTCTTTTCTCCCTTCTCTCCTCCTGTATCCCCAGCTACTTAAATCCCTCCCTGCTGCTCTCTGCTTCATGGGTGAAACTCCAACACTGAGATCTGTTCTTCTCTATAATGGGAGCCCCTAAAAGACATCAGTTCTGCAGTTGCTGTTGTAACCATATTTCAGGCCTGTAGGTTTTTCTTGCCAAGAAAAGTGACGTTAGAAGCAAATGGGACCAGCAAGAAAGAGTGAGCACAACAAGACCACCCAAATCTCCACTGAAGCACACCAGTGCCGACCAAGACCCTCCACCATAAAATCAAGGTCCCTATTCAGCCCACAGTTAGGTTGCTACAATGCTCTGAGCTCTGCTGATCTGGGAACAGTCTCAGCTCCATGGTCCCACTCCTGATCACTCAGCACCCTGGGCTGCAAGGCTGTTGTCAGATATTTGAATTGAGATACAAGAACAGAGTATTTCCGCCCCTTCTCCTCCCTCCCTCTCTCTCCCTCCCCGGCCAGTCTGGCACTCCTCTGGTGGAGCGTGCAGCAAAATCACAATCACATGTTTGCAGCAGTAGGAGGCCATTGGCATGGAAGTGGCTGTGATGTCACTACAAACATTTCCACCCTATCCCATTTCTCCAGAACAGTCTCCGTTTTTATGACCCCATCCTGAGATCTGCAGGAAATCAAATTGTCCTGATTCTATTTTAAGCGCTAGTGTCATGGCATCAATATATAACGACGTGGTGTCAAGCCGGAGAGGCTGGAGCGCTCCATCGCGGTGCTGCAGCCGGTTTGTTTTGCGCGGCTCACGGACTGGATGATCGCAGCCCTGTGGACCCTGCTCTTGCTGTGCTGGGACCCTCGGGATGTGTATGCTGAGCCAAGGGGTGAGCTGAGCAGGGCAGGCTGCAGGGCAGGCCTGGCTTTCGTCCATCAGCAGCTCCCACACCCCATTAGAGGTTACCAAATCCTGGGGCACCACGGAACCAGGGGGCAGAGCAAGCGCACAGGCACACGGCATGCGGTTCCTACACCCAGGCATGCTGGATGCCAACCACCCTGGGGGCTGCACGCGAGGGAAGAGCATGGTCGCAAGGCATTGATGAAGGGCAAAGGGAGACTGGGGGAAGACAAACACTGGCAAGGTGCCTAGGACATGAAACCAAATGACAATCTGACCAAAATGGGGAGAAACAGCACCCAGCAGCTACAAATGCTTAGTCTGAACTAGGATTGCCATCTAAACAGAACTGAGCCATGGGTTAGATACCCCTGTCGAGCAAACTGAGATTTAAACAGGGGTTTAAATCCCACTGTGCTCACAAAACCACTGTACTTTCCACCAACACGAGCCCCTGCAGATTGGAGCTCTCCCTTGTGCTTGTGTCTCACAGGGAACAATCAGATCTGGAAATATCTCTTGCTAATTAAGCTCCAGTGGCATCCCTACCTGATTCATCTCCTGCACCCAAATCTTATCTTCTCCTCAAAGAACATCAGATCTAACACATGGCATACACAAAACACTCCTGAACTGAGATCTCCAACAGAAGAAACAACATCTGCAGCAAAATTTTATCTATTGGACAAAGCTTATCCTGGAAGACTTAAGAGCCCGCAGAGTCCCCTGGAGCAGAGCAGGCACAGGCACCAGTTTAACTAAAAATAAGCAGTGAGAGAGACATGGTGGTGGCCCAGGTGCTCCTAGTGAGTAAGAAAATATGAACTGCTTCTCAGAAAGTGTAGTGGGAGCTTCTCTGTTATTTCTTTTAACGTAAGCAAGAGGACAATCCCATATCTCTCAAATTTTTGCAGAAGTGTACAGGTTTGAATCCAACATTAAGAGCAGCATGTCCAGGAGAAACATTTTTGTCAGGCTGTGTTATGAAAAGCTAGAGCCTCCTTTTGAAGGCAGAAGAGAGCCTAGTGACACAATATAAGTGTCTCAAGACTGACACAAAGTGTACCAAGTGCTCATGTGTGCTTGCTCTCCACAGTACCAGAAAATACCATGCTAGAACCCCAGAGAGGAAGGGATATTGTATATTAACCATTGAGGCACTTTGTTTCTGATTTTGGTGCTTCCAAGCACATGGTGTGATGGTTGGGGTGTCCTGTGCAGAGCCAGAAGCTGGCCTCGATGAGCCTGATGGGTCTCTTCCAACTCAGTGTATTCTGTGATTCTATGATAACACCTCACTATCTCATCTGAACCTCACCAAGACCAAATGTGACTCTATTTGTCTTTAGCCATAACTGTTAAACTCACTGCATCCACAGGAGCAGTGCTGAGACCAGACAACTGCCTTGTAACCTTCTGTATGGGGAGCATTAGTAATTGGAGATAGCGTCCAGCAGCCTCCCAGCCTGAGACAACACGTCAGTTCCCATGAAATTGCTGGGTCATTAGTCATCTCCTCCAGCTTTCATTTTCAAGCCCTCCTTTATCTTTGGCTATGATTAGCACTCAATTGCATTCACCTTTGGTCACCCTCCAAAAAGCACCAGGCAAAGGAGCTCATGGGACTTGAATACCACCCACTTCTGAAGCATTCAAGAAAGTTCTTTGCTGTTTGACTTCAGTATCTGCTTTCCCATCTTCCATGGGGCTATGCCCTGTAACTCTCTCTTCGCGGCTGGCAGAACTTTGTGCCCTTCCTTCCCCAGGCTCAGACCTCCCTGGTGCCACTACAGACAGCTCCTCACTTTCCTATGCCCTTGATCACTCAACATCTTGGCTCAGTGATGCCATCCACCCTTTTCAGCTCCTCTGCTTCCTCGCTTTGCCCTGAATTCCTCTCACCTCCCTCCAGTGCCTTCCAGGAGCTGCTTTCTTGCCTTCCTCCTGCTGCTTGCAAATTCTTTCCTTCCCACTTTGGACACTGCACTTCTGTAAATAAATAGTTGCTTGAACTGCTCAGTTAAGAACCTGGCCTCATCCCACTACCCATGGCATGAGGAAAACCCTCAATGGTGTTTAAGTAGCTGCAAAATGAGCTGCAGCATCAAGTGATTTGGCAAGGAGTGACATCGGTGTTACAGAGACACACGTTCCAGTGTGGTCAAAGTGAGGAGACCATGTGGGGTGATAACATTTTCTTAAACTAAGTTTTTATTTTGTTATTCCCTCTCTTGTGGTCCCTCCTGTTCCCACAACGAACAGGGGTTTTTATTGCTGGGGTTAAAAAACATGAATTTGCATTACATCCTGGCTCCCGCTGTAATACTTCAGTCTTGTTTCTCTCTCGTCCCCTCTCCAGAACAACTGATGCTATCACAGCCTGATTTAATTTCAAAGACGGATTGTGATTTGGCAGTCGGGGAAAAAAAAAAAAGCCAAGTTAATCAAAAGTCACCATCTGCTGCGTTGCCATGGGGATATTCCTCCCCAATAAATGTGCTCTTTGCCAAAATCACAGATAACAGTACTATAAAGGGTGGGAGGTGGAGGGGGGGAATCAAAGAAAGAAGTTCCGACACTAGGGGGGAAAAAACGAAAGAGAGACACAAGGGAGAAACAAGAGGCAGAGAAGAAGTGGGAGAGGAAGGAGCATGGACTACTGAGGAAAAATGACAAATGGACCAACTAGGGACAAGGAGGAAAACAGAGAGACTAACAAGCAGCTGAGAGTGACAAAGTGGTGGAGGGAGACAGACGACTGGAAAGGAAGAAAGAGGAGAGACACCTCGAGACACCCTGCTGCATAATATACCAAAACAAAACAAGGAGAGATAAGAGAATTGCCCCCAAAGCCTTGTCTCAGGGGAGGGGGAGAAAACTGAAGCATCAGTGAGAATTCTCAGGGATGTTGGTTGGAGCACAAGAAGAGATTTTACCACTATTCACATTGCAGTTCCCAGATATAAATCCCTGGATGAGATGAATGGTAACCCGTGGGCATGACCCGGGGTCAGATCCCTGGTGTTTCAGCAGCCTGGATGCTCTCATGGCCCTGTTGTGAGCTGGAAAGGGTTGTTGTGCTGCAACACAGCACCAGGACCTGGTGGGATAAAATACAAATTATCTGGAAATGAACATTTTCAAGTATCTTGAGATGGCAGAGAGACGAGGGCTGGTCACTCAACAGCTGCTCTTGCTTTTCATTTCCCCTTGTGATACTGGGTAGCAATTCTGGATATGGAATATAAGAGTGCATCTATGCAAGGGGACACTCCTGTCCCCAGTGTTCAGAGGGGACCAGCCAGGCTCCCACAGCACTGTGCACCCCAGGCACAGGCACTGGGCAAGGCAGTTGCCCAAAGAGAAATGGGGTCACCTAACACGAAATGAGTAAAAGCTGTCAAATTTTAGGTCACAATGTGTTGGCTGCCCCCTGACCCTGCTTAGAGTGTGCTTGTGTGTGTTGAGTGCCCCTATTAACCCCAGCAGCTAACAGAGATATGGGAGGCATCCCGCCCTCCTCTCCAGCCCTAGTAGGAGCCAAGCCAAGGGGTCACTTAGCACCCAGGCTGGTAGGACGGGATGAATTATTCACAAAGGAGGCACCTTTCTTCCTCCCTCCCTGTTGGGGAATAATCCCAGAATAGATCACAGGTTGCATGAATTCTTCACTCAAAAAATAAGTGAATGACTTCTGCATGAACTTGGTTCGCAATTGAGCACTAGCACTGATAAGAAATGGTAGTTGCACAATGACTGGAGGAGCACAACACCACTTTGCCCATATCCAACAGTCAAAAACTTGGATCAGCTCTTTACTCTTCCCTTTGCTCCCACCTCCTCCCCCCACTAAGAGGTACTGTAAAAATCAGAAGACTTAAAACACAGTGTAGGATGACTTTTTCTGTATCATTGTTTCAGGGCGTTGGAGTTACACTTCCATCCTTCTCTGCTCAACTGCATAAATGTTTTGTTTTGAAGAAAAGCTAAAGAGACTCCCATCACATGACTCTGGGAACTGGGGTTTAGAAGTGTGCACAAGAGCATTAATGCCACTTTAACCAATGTACATGGAAAGAGTGAATTAATTTAAAAATTACAATGGGAAGTATTGAGTAATATTTTTCAGAGCAGCTTTAGTGAAAACTGAAGGCATTGGGACCTTTGAGCTCAAATGGCCTCACCTGTGCAAACGGAGCCAGATGGGCTGTCAGAGCAGCAGAGTTTCTGTATTCCACATCCCATCCTCCCTGCATAACACTAACTCAAGGCTCCCAAAACACCTCTCCCAAGCCAGCCAATGTCTAGGGAAGTAGAGATGGCCATGGAAATAATGGGGCTCTTGCAGACCCAGCATCCTCCCTCTGTTGTCACAGTGGAATTCACCTCTGGCTGGAGCTGCGAAAAAGTCCAACAGGTTGTGTAAAATCCTCTTTATCCTCTGCAGATGCAAAATGGTGCCCTTAGGGAGCCCCATGGGGCTTCTCTGTGATGCCTCCCCCTTTCCTCTCTTTCGACTGTTACATTTTACAGGGCTGGAAGGATGGTAGTTTCAGCAAGACAAGGGACAAAAATAGGAAACAATGTAGATTTTTTTTTTAAATTAGAGAATTTTGTTAAACAAGACCTTTTCCTATGCAGTCACACTATTGCTACTACCACTTTTCTCCCCCCTCCCTCCCCAATTAAACAGCAAATTATACTTATCAAAGAAAAGAAGGTAGAGAGAAACCTGAAAGACTGTGAGAAATCTTTAATTATTAGTATAGTGGCATGAAAAGCTGTTGATCCCCTTAGAAACATACATGGCCAATTATCAAAAAATATAAGAGATGCAGAAAGAAAGGTTTGTCTAATAAGTATGAATCGCGGGGCCATTTAGAACATCAGTGTTAAAGCATTAGAGTTAAATGGAAAAGTAAAAAGGGGCTGATGGTTTTAACTATTTCACAGGAGGACAAGAGGTTGATACTGATAAGACAAGCAGTATAGTGAAGTTAATTATCTGCGGCCCTTGGTGCACAAAGCTTTTTGAGCTGGTGATTAATAGAGATAAACCATTCAAACTTCACATTTCTAAGGTGAATGAAGATGGCAGAGGAGCTGCACAGCCCCGGCATACTAACAGCATACTCGGAGCATACTAACAGCACACTATCTCCTCTGACAGTGATGGGCTGGCTGCTGCAGGGGGCACTGGGTGGGTTTATCAAACCTGATCTGCTTCCCCTCCTCTAACGGCAGGGAGGTTTGGGAAGTATGCAGAAGGGTTGGCCACACATCCCCAGCGCCTCTGGGTGTTGCTTCATCAGAGATGGCTGGGACAGCTTCCTTGTAACTAATAAAAATCATCTTTACAAATCCTCTAGCATTACCTCTCTGACAGTCACACTGTCTGGGGGATGTTTATATGCAAGTATTTAATGCTGTGCACTGCATTTGCTCTTTGTCCAAGGCCTGCTTGCTGCTGGATGTGTGCAGAGGACCCTTCAGCCTCCTCCAACCCTTTAGCTCAGGAAGAAGTACTGCAGCCTCCCTGGACCAGTGTCAGTGGAGCAGACAGGTCTTGGAAGCTTGAAGGAAACACGAATCCTAGACAGGAGTTCTGCAGAGTACCTGCATGGAGGATGGGAATAAATTAAGTGGTCTGGCACTTTGGTGAGAAGTGAGAAAAAAAGATGCGAAGGCTGAATCAGCCCTTGGTCTTTCTGAGACAGATAAATCAGGCACCAGGGGGTTTATCATGCTTGCGTCTGGCAGATAAGACCTAAAAACTGGAAAGCCCGGATGGAAAATCAGGAGAGACAGATCTTGATCTTACAAGATTTCTAGCCACATCTCCAGACCAAAGCAATTTAAACATGCTCCCAAGACAGTCCTAACCCTTTAAACTCTGGGATTAGGGTCAAATACTTCTCCAAATCTCCTGGAACTGAAAAATTCCCCAAAGATTTCTGATACTCCCTGCTGTACCCCCATATAGATACTGCAAGGTTTTCTTCTGATACTTTGTGTTTCTATCTAGAGCCCAGTTAGAACAATGAAGTTCAGCCACAGCAGCAAAAATGGATCATGAAAAATGAACTTCATTTCTAAGCTTCACAAACTACTTGGTGCGTAGGTTTCCAGTTCAATTTGAATTCTAGGATGACTTTGGGGTTGGCTGTTATTTTCTCCAAAGTGGTTAGTTGGCTGTTATTTTCTCCAAAGTGGTTCCCTTGTCCTTGATAAGTTTGGAAAGGCATCTAAACTTCAGCATCTGCAAACAAAAGAATCTTATATTTTTGGCCAAACTAAATTGAATAAATTTTGTGTTTGTTAATTGCATCCAGGCCAGCCTTGTGCAGGGCCAAGTTTCAGCCCAGTGGGATTTGCACATGGCCTGGATACAAGCTATTGTAAATGGGGATCCCTGAAGGAAAAGCTGACAGATGGTGATTCTAAAAATGTTTGCCAGAGCCAGCCTTTGTGACACAGAAAACCCATAGCCAAGGGGGTCCCTGAGTTGGAGAGATGGTTCTGAAATATGTGGAAGGCCAGGGGAGTTTGTTGGTACTGGAGAAATTTGACTGGGCCTCTTCTCATTGCTTGCCAAACCCATTTCCCTTAGAACCCCTTCTCAAAGATCTGGTTATTTGGATAAAATGGAAATTGGATCAATGCTGCACCTGGTTTTCCAACTACATATTCCAAACCCACTCTTATTTCCATGCTATAAAATAGGACCAAGATGGACACAAGTTTATTCAAGCTGCATGGAAACCCTCTTCAGCCAGTACCACGAGCAGAGGAACAGTCTGGCTTCTGCATCAGCATTTGGTGATGGGATCAACACCAAAACTCATTGGTCCATCTCTCTGTTAGTACTACTTTTCTTCTAACTAAATGGTTGCATCAAAAGTCTGGACGAGGAAAGGTCCCATCCAGCACACATAAGCAATTCAGAAGGAAAAATTTCTCCTTGTGATTTCCTTGTCAACACTGCAGATTCAAAAGTTTCCAGGCAATGAAGATAAGATCCAGAAATTAATTTCCAAGTTGGCCCCATTCATAACAGCAGCATTCTAGGACACCAACAGCTTTCCCAAAGTGCTCTGCAGCAAACATCAAGCTTTTGCAGTTAAGATTCACTCTTGGAAAAAACAGATCTCTGCCTTCCTTTGCTCATCACCATCAGTGTCAAGCTTCAGCGGCTGCCAAATAAATGGGTTTCAGTAGCTCCGTGCAAAGCAGTAGGAGAGGAGTTAAAACAGGATAAGGTGCTGTGAGTCATCTCTGCCCGATAACCCCTGGGTGAGGGATGAGGAGCTGGAGGTGCCTGGACGGAGGAGCCCAGGTTCACAAAGAGCCTGGACACCTGGGGGAGAGGGGAGCTGGCTCCAGCGGGGCAGCACCGGCTCCAGGAGAGGTTACAAGGCCGTCGCAATCAAGTTCAAATTACGTATCAGACACACGCTCCCACAAACAGACTCCAGACACCAGCTGCTTATTTTTAGACTGGAAAAGCCTTTTCTTACTGACACAGGTGGTGGGGCTGGAGCACGAAGAGCACCAGCAGTGCCAGCAGCCCCATGCCCGGCCATCCACAAAGGGGCCGTGCCAACAACCCTCCGAGCACTTTCTGTCATCCCTTTCCACTTTCATGGTGGAAAAGGATGAGAGAGATTTTCTGAATTGCAGCAGAGGGGACCACGAGAAGCTCTCCTGGCACCCTTGCACAAGGTGTGCACAGCCCCACAGCCTTGAGCTCTCTGCTGAGCTCATCAGTCCCCATGTTCAGCAACATTCATTCAGAAACTTAAAGAAAACAATATAGCATCTTGGGAATTGCTTGTGCTTCCTTCTAAAAAACCCTCAGCTTTTCTGCATTGCATTCCTCATCACTATAGCTGTAACCAAACTAGTTCACAAATCCTGACATCCTGCTAGCTCCTTCAGCAACTGGACAAATCATTTGGATCAAATTATTTATTTAATGAATTCTGCTTTCTCCGGCAAACAGCAAGTAAAGAGTCTGCAATTGTTTTGGAAACATTTTTTTAATTTTCTGCAACTAATTTTCATGACTTGCATCACTCATTGTTGCATTTGTCATCTGAAAACTGAAATTTAAATCCTTCGTCTGGCTCCTAGCGAACATACCTGTCACATGCCCATTTAGGTGGTCAAAAAATTTAGGAAAACACACTAAAAAGAGTTTAAAGCTGCCCCTCACCCCTCAACATTCTCTGCCATTAACCTGTTTTATCTGCTGCCAGTCATATCCATATACATATATATGCATGTGTATGCCAGCATATTAATGGAAAGTCAATATGAATAGGAAACAAGCAGAGCAAATAACATTTACCATAACTTCATGTCAAATAACAGCCCTATGAAAATGCACATTCTTTCTCTTACATCTCTGCCATTATAGATGGAAAATGCAAGAAACAAGAACTTATCTAAGAGATACCCTTTACAGGGATGGAAAAGCAAAGTTCACAAAATATTTCAGACATGAAGATAAACATATTCAGAAAAAAAAAAACCAACTACCAACGAAAAGGGAAATGGACTACTCAAATCTCCAAGTTTAAACAAGAGATGGTATTAAACAAGAAAACCAATCTTTCCCTCTCAGGGGAACTCACCTTTTTGAACTCTGACTTCAACACAAGGCTCCCCAGAGCCCTTTGGCTCCTGCCATCTTACAAGATCCTACAAAAGAGCATATTTTTCTAAAAATCAATATGAATTCACCAGGGGCAAGGAGGTATTAATCCAGGGGGGAAAAAAATGCTGCTTCTAGAAGCTTAAATTTTATTTAATGCTCTTTCTGCACAAGACATTCTTTCTGGAGACTTCAACAGGCAAGGTTTGAGATGTGTGCAGCCCTGCAGTGACAGCCACTGCTGTGTCCAGGCTGCACATTTGGGGTTTGCACCCACATGGTGGGGGCTCAGCAGGGCACAGGGCTCGGCAGCAGCTTACACATGGCTGGCACAGCAAGGACCCTGAAGGAGCTCAGCTTCACTAGGAACAGTTGTTTCTGCATAGGTATTGAAAAATAATGCCTAAAATTTTGGGAGATGTATCCAGGCCAGAATATTTTTTTCTTTTGAGTAAGAATAACTATGCTAAGATTTTGACAAAGCAGTAGTGGAAGAGTGTAGCAAGAGCCAGGCTAAGTGTCCATCAGAGCCATTCTGCTCCAAATACCAACAAGATTTTTATCAAGGGTAACACAAGCACTCCGAAAAAATCCAGTGTGGCAAGTTTGCTCCCATCTACCTTACTGCCTGGTTATGCCCTTTGGGCAGGACACAGGTCATGAACAAACTCTTACCTCACCTATCATTTGTTGGTGGGCTTGACTCGATCACACTATTGCAAAAGTCATTTATTAGCTCTTCTGCCTGTGTCACACCTCCGGCCCCCAATCTTTGTGCTGTTATGGTCAACGGCACTCCCAAGGCAACCATGAAAAATATCCCAGGTCCTTGTGCTGTCCCATTATGGGAAGGCCTTGTTCTTCCATGGCTGCACCTGGGGAGGAAATGATCGAACACAGTGGTGACATCTCAGTGAAGATAAAGTGTTGCTCAAAGTAAAACCAGGCTGCTTCATGTTTCTGCTCTGCGTCTCCCCTGCCAGCCATTTGTCAGGAATTTATGCATGGTCTTTAGTCACTGTTGACTCACTTTCTCTCCCTTACTTTTAATCACTCTTTAAACAGCACAGGAGAGGTGAAGCTCTGCTCACTTCCTTGGTTAGGAAATCAAATGTTTGGAAAACACTGGGCGCATCTTCCTCCTGTGAGCCACAGCTCAGGCATCCTCCTTACTGGGACTGCAGAAGAGTCTTCATCCCCCTCTCTCCCATCTCATTTTTCTAATGACTCATTTATGGTACTGCAGCAGGGGCTTTCCAGTTTTTCAAAGCAGAATAATCCCAGAGTACTGAGGCAGTCTGGAGAAACCCTTCCCAAGCATGTTTTTGTTACAATAAAAGCCCTTAATGCACAGGAAAGACCTGGATACCCAAAAGGTAGGTTTTGAGCACCCTGACTCAGCCAACACCAATGAGCTGTGTGGTTTCCCAATACCCTTCAGGATGAAAGGCTTTCAGAGAACAATTCATAGATGTTTTTGGAAGTTATGGAAGGCTGTAAATTAGGAACAGCAAGACATGCAAAAGGTCTATTCCATCACAAAGTGTCTGCTGTGGAATCTTTTTTCGGAGTTGTATTTTAGTACAACTAGTGATGATAACTAACTATAAAGCCCTAATAAATTTACTGAATGGTATTTTGGTCTTTTTTTTCCACATAGGAGCCATGTAGCCATATGCTCAACTCCACAGCTTTTGCATAAGTTAGGCACGTACTTGGCATCTCCAGACTCTATGTCTGAATTCAGACATGAGAAAATGCAAAT
This sequence comes from Pomatostomus ruficeps, assembly GCA_013400735.1. Lineage (NCBI taxonomy): Eukaryota > Metazoa > Chordata > Aves > Passeriformes > Timaliidae > Pomatostomus > Pomatostomus ruficeps. Next base: position 205,185 of record VYZT01034639.1, on the reverse strand, counting down.
GTGCATGTAACTGCACAAATGGGTAAGTGGCTGCTGGAAAAAAAGGTGGACATCAAATAGATTATACAGTTACTTGGCAAATGCTGGGAGATATTCTGGTGAATTTTTACATACAAAGAAATAGAAATCTTAGTCACAATGTAATGGGATATTTTAATAAATGAAGTTCAAGAAAGGGAGAAGTTCAAAAGAGCAACTCTAACATTTTTCTGACAGAGGTGATATTGACCATTATTTGAGGCAGATTGTAAAACACATAGATTGGAAAGATGGGGATCACAGCATGAATGATTTGCAAGGTAATGTTGGGTTTCCGATTATACTAGAGATTCACTTAACACTATTCGGGAGGAATATGATGGGATCACCTCAAACTGCAATGACTAACTACTCAATTATTTCTAAAGCACCTAAAGGGAAATTACTTTTTGCTCCAGGTCTTCATTTTATGTGATGAAATTAGAATGATCAGACTTCTTTTGCTTCACAATACTGTTTCTGTTGCTAAAACCTAAACTGTATGTTCAGGCTATAATAAATCCAATTTGGTTCTTGCTATAACACCATGAACTTGCACTGAGTTTAAAAATAAATTGATGAATTTTATCACACTTACTTGGAACCAACAACTAGTTTCCTTCTCTCACAGGTGCTCATAGTTACTATTTTTACCTATATGTGTACATTCATTACATAAGCATACATATGTATACAAGTGTAACATCATCTTCATGCCCAAACTAAGTAGGCAGCTCATTGAATTCAAATAGTTTCTGCTTGCAAAGTTCTCCCATAAAATCCAACAATACATTTCAGAGTAAGAGAAAAAAGGAGAGACAAAAGAGACAGAAAGAAACCAGCACTGCTGAATGTATATGGAGCCTGGACTACTTCATTTCTCTGTGTTGAAACTAATTTGTTGCATTATGTTTCTATCTCTTGCATGTCCACATTGCCACAAGGTCTTATTTTTACAAAACAGACCCATCATTCTTTCCCACAGGATGAAAACACAGCTAAATACTTGCTGTAAAAAAACCATTATGTGATGTGCTAGCCAAATGATACACTAATACTCCGACGTAAGTGCTTTTTTGGCAACTACTCAAAGGAGCAAAAATTACATCGTTTTCAACCCCAGTGATGATAAGATTACACAAAAGAAAGCAAAATATACAAAACGGGTTGATGATAAATATTGTACAATAAATGGAGAATAAGCCGGTTTTCTTGCTGTCACACTCTTTGCAGTTTTCTGCAATTTTTCCATCACTTGAGGCAGCCCTACCAATTATTTCCATCATATTGGGTGTCCCCTGAAAAAAAACCTGACACAAATAAGGATTTGAAAGATTCCTTTTCAGGAACTTCCTCCACCAACTATTTCCTCCTTTTCAAATGGGGCTTTCAGAGAGGAAGTGGTGGCCAGCAGTAACATTCCCCACGGGAGGGACCCATCTTCCCTTCACATGTGGAGAAGCGAGAATATCGTCTTATGAGGCAGAGCAGGAAAAGAAATCATCCTTTCATCGACAGTGTATTCCGACCGGATAGGTGTCTGGTGCCGTGTCCATGATGGTACCTTCTGTGGAGTCATTGCCAGTTGGCTTCAAGCCCCACATTGCAGAAGGACAATCAAGAGCCCATTGGTTTATCCTCTACCCTACTTATTTCAGTTGGAAACAAATCAAGACATTAACAACCAAATAAAAAAGAGCAACCCTTGATCTTCACTCAGATCCTTCACTGTGGAAAGATTTTCTTACATCGCCAGTGAGGTGGTCAAATATTTCTCCTAGTTGCTAGCAGGCACAGAGTTGGTGTAAATGTTTCTTGCAGCCTTTCACCATTTTTTTCCCCAGTTTGCAAACCCAATTTCCTGCCTTCAGAGTATTGCTTTGCTCCTTATGAGTGTTTATGAGGTAGGTGGAAGGAACCAAATGCCGAGGCTGCACAGGAGCTGTGTGCTTTGAATATATTTTGTTGTGTTTAGATACATAAATCACAGTTGAGCTCCCTAGGTAAGCTTTTAAACAGGGAGAAGAAAAATAAGTACAGTTAGGATGAGGCGTGGACTCAGTGGATGGTAGAGCAGAAAGTCTGCAGCAAAGAAGCCATCACCTTCCTTATCATTCTCATTTGATGCAGTGTGTTTATTGCAATTGCCAAATGTCCAGTATCCCACAGGAGCAGCAGCTGGCAGACCAAGCAGCGGCTCTGCCTCCAGCACCAAGGCACCTGATGGCACACACCACACCCCAGAAAGCATCCAGATCCCTGGGGAACCCCAGCACCCGCTGCTGTCCCGGGCTGCACGATGCAGCCACGCAGCCGCCACATGTGGCCGAGAGCTGAGGCTGCCCCAGGGAGCCAGACGAAAAGCAGGCTCTCGCTGGCGGCCCGGCAGAATATCCCTTGTGCACAGATGTTTGGAAAGGCAGGCTCGGGGCGGGGGGGGGGCGGGGCACGGAGCAGGGCACCGTCCCCGAGGTGTGATACCACCAGGAAGGTTTGCAAACACCATTTAGCGGAACTCAGACGCCTATTTATCGCTTTCAAAGGGAGACGAGATCGGCTCTTAGTGCTTGCAGGATCAAATGGGTAAATTAGAGGCAGAAAAGATCGCCATTCAGGCTAATAGGATTTACACTCTCAAATCAAGTTATGTGGATGCATTATAGGGAGTACACATTGAGGGGAGCCAATTACCCCATTAGCACTAATAGGAATTGCACTAAGGCATCATGCGAGAAGACACATGCAAAAAGATCGCAGCTTTCCCTCACTTATTCAGGATTGTTTTGCTGAAACAAGGCAATAACTGATGGATCTCTCTCCCCTAAACACGGGCCAGGGTTTAGATGTTACGTGTTGGCTTCATCCAGCCCTTCTTTCATAAAGCTGGGGAGAGCCTTTTTCCCAGAGAGCAGGTACAAGGAGGGCTCACCTCTCCTGTACCTGTTGCCACCACTGTTGATGTGCAACAAGGGCATAAACCCAAGTAAGTCCTTCTGCTGCTAAGGACGCTTCATCCAGGGATGTGCCATTTATCTGTGGTTCCTTCTGACTCTCTGAAGCTTCTCGCTGGCTTTGTCTCCAGTTGTTGCTGTTTATCACCATCTCTTCACTGGCGAGCGCCCAGCGGACACATTTACTCCCTCTGCAGTGCACAGAGGCATCTTAAACAGATACCTGTAACCCTAATGACGGTTCTGTAATGAAGAAAAGGCAGCAAAATTAAATGCGAGTGGCACATTACCACACTTGTTTTAAATTGATATTTAATTAAAAAGTTAATTATTAATTAAGTTTATCAATTTCACATCAGTTGTTCAATAGAAAAGGGCTCATTCATTTAATTATCTGCGTGCAACGGATAGTATATGCTTTTTAGCCAGGCAAGGTTATCTCTGCATCTGTTCTAATTTAGATCAGTTTAGCTTCTAATCTATCGAGAGTGCTTCCTTTTGCGAGCTTTTGATTTGATCTATAAATGTTTACTCACAGAACTGTTAGGTTTTAGAAGCTGATCAAATAAAGGGAAGAGCTACTCAGAGTTGCATTGCGCTTACCAAAGGCTTGCGGTGGAGTTTTCTTGCAAAGTGCTGCTCCGGCTTTGCTTTAACAATGCGCCTGCTGTAAAAGTTTCAAAAAAGATAAACATCCACCCCGAAAGTATGTTAATAGCCCAAACAATGGGGAATCTTCAAAGGGCAAGGGAGGCCTCAGAGCAGAACACAGCGACAGACGGCCACCATCGCCTGGGGAACCTCCCCGCTGCTCTTGCTGCAGAGGATTGCACAGACCAGGGTGAGGGCTGTAGAGAGGTTCCAGCTTCAGCCCAGGGTGCCAGCCCACCGATGTTCCTACAGAGAACTAGGGCTCCAGCTTTCCTTTCTCTTTAAAATGATTCCTAGGTGCAAATCAAAAGCTATTTGTAGAGGAATTTTGGATGCCACATAGTAAACCTTGTAATAAACTCTTCCAGCACTTCGGTAATATAACAGAGAAAGATGCCCCGTGGAGGCTGTGACCCCAATAGTGTATTCTAATAAATTATCTTGTATTTATTTTAACTGTAAATCACAATCCTGTTCAGTTTCCAATAAAAGTAGCGTTCAGTGCATATATTAAAAATACTAAAGAGTCCTGGTACATTAGTACATTATTGGGGACCTGACCTGTCTGGTGCTGAGGATGCTGAACATCAGTGAAGTTAATACGAAAGTGAGGGTAACCATATCTGTGAGCACTGTAGGAAGCAATAGATGGGTGCTGTGTAACTAATTAGAAACAGCTCCCAGCTCAAGCTTTTGGGCTTCAGCCCCAAAATGTGCTGCAGCTCTTGCATATCCCTAAATGATTCTCATATCCATGGCAGGAATAGATGGCTTTCCACAGGCAACCACCACAGCACAGTCCCTGCCTCAGGAGTTCAACTCTAATCATGAACGTGTGACAAAAAATGCGGCAAACTACAGAGGGTAAGGCAAGGAAAAGGTGAGAAAAAAAGATACTACAAAACAGAGGGCGGATGGACTGCCTTGAGGGGGCAATGCTGAAACAGATGTGTCTTTTCAGGGCTTAGTTAATCAAGAAAAGGAAATGTATCACAACAAGTAAATAGCTGCTGCACAGAGGTTCATATAATTCAGGTGAACACCCAGAGTCTGCAGCTTGTATTTGATCTGAAGACAACAAGCCCAGGGCTGTCTCCAATCTCCTGAATGAAAAGCACTAAGGGGAGAAGGCTTTTAAAAGGAAGGTAATTTACAATGCAATATTGCCGGGGGTGGTGGTGCTGGTGTGTTTGTACAACTGGAAAGACGATAAAAGAAATCTCCATGAACAGTAACTCTATGTTTATAGATGGGTGCCTCTTTGCCAACACTGCATGCAATGTGCATTCATCTTCACCAGATATTCAAGTGGCAGGACTTTTTCAAGCAATGGTGTTTATAGAAAATGACTGTTTTGAAGCTTTACACACTAGAATTGGAGGAAACTTAAAATTTACATTTACAAACATCATCAGTCACCCTATCTGATAAATTAGAACAGAGGAATCTGGCTTAACTACTATAGACAGGCAGCAAATAGCAGTCAGTTTCTCTAGAGATTTGCTAATATGGGTTAAAATAAGAAATATAGCATGCATCTGCTCACAGAAAAAAAAAAAAGCCAAACATATCAAAGCATTCATTTGTGAAGAATTATTTATACCAGTGCTCTTTCTTGACTAGGGGACAAAACTGGAAAATTTCCTTTCTGTTGTATCACCCCATTTGATGCAGCATTGAGCCACAGGATGCTCCTTTCTCTCCAGTAACAGGACTAAAGTGAAAATAAAAAACCTCTGGATTGTCACAAGTTATCAATGAAAGTGCCATATAAGCCAGCAGCTCTGAGAGAGAGGGAACAGGGGAACATATAAAGCCAGTTTGTTTGTTTTTTAAGGTGCCAATGCACAACCAGATGGTTGATAAAGTGAGAGTTTTTTTGACTGGAGCTTTTCCACAGCTGGGGGACACCAGAGAGCCCTTTGCCTCCCCCTTGACCCATCCTCTGCTTAGGATCCTCTGCTGTATGATAAGGAGTGAATTAACACTGCAACTGTTTCCTAATAGGGGTGCTAATTTAGTCTGTCATCCTCAGTCAACAAGCTATTCTCACAAAGCCTGTAAGAATTTCATATGTCTGAGCTCTTTAGGCTTTGTGGCCAAGTTAGTTCGAAGAACTCACTTGGGGAGGGATTGAGAGATGCTGGCCTGATGTAGGACATCACACCATTTGTCTTTGAATTCTTGGGTTGAAAAAAACACCTTGGATAATTTAAACCATTTTTGCACCTATTGAGCAGTAGGACTTTTAGGATGAAACCATTTCTTTATAAGTTATGAGAAACCAATAAACACCTTCCTTCCATCTCCTGTAGATGCAGAAATTAGTTAAAAAGAGCTACGTTCCTCTAAACTTATGGCCCAAGAGCGTCAATGCTTGCCTGAGTGTTAACTCTGTCTTTCTGCCCCAAAGGGTGAACCCCTCCAGCTGTCAGCAAGCAGTAAGCAAGTCATCAATCAAGGACGAACCAGGTCTTCACACAACACTTTGATTAAACCTTTGGTTTCAAAGCTGAATCTCCCGTGCCCTTCTGTAGTCCCGGGCTCCACTGGCAAACAAACGCAGAAATGCCGCTGGGGAAAGCATGTTTGTGTGAGATTTCCAACCCAATTTTGCAGACTCAGATGTTAGGCAGTTTAGATAAGGGGATGATTAGAGGTCTAAGCCTAAGGTTTGAAATACCCAGACTTCCTGGAACCACTGGTGCAAATCCCAGCAGGGTTGACTCAGCCTCCACCTCCCTATGAAGATAAAGTGAGCTCCATGCACAAGTGTGACTTGTGAGGCTCCACCAGCCAAGACCCCACTGGGGTGGAGATAACGATGGTGTTGACAGTGTAGAAGGGGATTCCTTACGTGATGGAGGCAAAGTGCCCTGGGTCTGTCCCCACCACAGCTCCTGCTGGTGCTCCCATTTCTGGGCTCTGCCACAAGTGATTTACGAATCCTTAACTTTTCTAGAATTTCACTCCTGCATGTCTTGGTGTGTATGACCAGAATCTTGAAGTGCTCCTGGCAAAACTCTGGCCCTTCTTATCCTTCTGTTGCGCTACATATTGACCCCTTCAGAGGAGCTCTGTATCAGCACAGTTCGTGACTCACTCAGAGAAATGCCCTACAAAATCACATTACATCGCTTTTCTATCAATCAGTGCTGTGAGCCAATAATTTTTATTTCAGAAAATAAAATCTCTGGTATGATCTTCACACAAACATTTAGTTTGCCAAGTGCAGCTACCTAAAAGTTATCAGCAAAAACCTTTTAATAAACAATCAGAACGAATAGATTTATCCTTTCTTTTCCTTTCAGCTACTGGACAATTAGTCAACATGATAAAAAATTCTAGCATGCATTTCCTATTTGAAGTTATTCATAATATTCTCCTTTAATAATTCACAGAGTACTTGCAATTTATTCTTTTGTGCCATGTTCTGAAAATTAAGTCATCTGATCAGGGGCTCCTCAGGAAAAAGATAAAGAAAACCATACAATTTCTGTAACCATCAAACACAGCATTGATGACCGATTTCACAACAAAGAGTATCATTTGAAATGCACTTTAGGAAAGTATTGAAACAGCAGAGCTAATTAAACCTTTGCTTTCCAGTCGCATTCACCTCATTACAGCTCAGACATTCATAGGGCAGCAAATCTGCACAAGACACACATACTTGAATATTCTCAAGTAAAACTGCAAAAATGTCAGAACCAGACCCATATTTTGTCATTCCTTATCCCATACCGAGACCAATAGATTGATCACATTGACCAAACCAGGTAACAGATACTCAGTTCTATTACTCAGCCCAACATAAAAACAGCAGTAAGGAAATTTTAACCCATCATCTTTCTAGCTCCTGTTTTCACTCTGCCCAACTGGATGATGACTCATCAGCACCTCCACACCCAAAATGTTCTCCAAGAGAGGCAGGGGATAATGTGCTCATTCACGGTTCTTTGAGGTGTAAGAAGCATCTCCAAACTGCCACCCATCCAATCATACAAGCAAATTCAAAACGAACAGGTAACTTCAAGGGAGGTGGAAATAAGGACCCTGTTTTCCTGAACTTCATGTTCCCATGGTTGAATTATCCTGTGTCTTAAAAGGTACAAATCTCATGGAGATGTTGCGATGGAAACACCTCCAATGCCTGCAGCCACAATGGCTGCGAGAAAATACCTTACCCTTCTTGCCGTCTTTCTCACATCCTTTGATGCTAATCATTCTGCTTCTGCATGTACAAAAGCTTTTCTTTCGGTTGAAATAATGGTTTGGTTGCCTCTTCTCCTCCTAGAATTTTATTTTCACAAAACAAAACAGGAACACAGTATTTTTGAGACCCCTACCCTCCTGCCATCTTTCACTGAACCTTGCACATAGCCTCCAGTGTTACTGAGGGAAGAAGTGAAACATATTTCTTTTAAGCCAGGGCTAAAAATTACCCCAAAAGACATGCATGCACACAAGAAAAACTAAAATACTTAGTGGAACCCTTGGCTGTCCAAATAAAAGTGTCCACCTTCTGGTTTTTAATACTATGCAGCCAGCATTTTCACTCTGCTTTGGTCTGGCTTAAATTTAAACTCCCTTGGGGCAGTGTCTTTGCCTTTCTATTTGCTTTTAAAATGCCCTATGTGAGTAGCAGCTCCAAATATAAAATAATCTCTAGAGCTGCAAGGAGAAAAGTCTCCACAAAAACGCGCCTGAATTTTGTAATGAAGTTGTCTCCATGTTGAGATGTCCTGGTGCAGAAATTTTCCTCGACAGGGTTTCACTAGCACAAATACTTGCTTTTTGTCATTTCATGTTAGAATACACACAAAGACTGCATCTGAGCTTGGGTAAGCGTTCACATCAGAGCAGCTTTGTAAGTGAAATTCCCACTCAAGAAAACAGAAAGAGTGATTTTTCTTGACCCATCCCAATTTAGCAATAAAATTCAAATGTGGCAAACCAGACCATTCAGGCATTTTATTTTTCCTTTCTTTCTTTTCTCAATCCTTCACCCCTCCCTTTTTTTTCAAAGCAACAAACATTTTGTTGAATTGTTCTAAATAATGACAACATTCAAAACCACTTCAGTCTGTTTAAGATCTCAAGGGGAAAATTTGGTGAATAAGTGACTCAGGATAAATCAAATCATTTTGTTCTAATAACTGTGTCTCTCACTCTCATTATCTCAATTGCTGTCCCTACTTCTACGTGCTCCCAACTCCTGGGCATCACCCTTTTCTCTGAAGTCACTGCACTTGTCTCCAGCTCTGCAGTGGTCTTCATCCCACCTCCTCTCATCGACGTCCCAGGTTCCTCCTGTCTTCCCTTCCATTGCAACTCTTTTCTCCAGGCACTCCCCAGCCTCCTTCCACCAGACCGACTCACCTGCCAGTGCCTCCTTTACCTCTCTGCCCATCAAGCCTGCTGCACAGCTCCCTCTCTGTTGCTGTCTGGCTGCTCTTCTCCCCTAAAATCAACTTTCACACAGGCACCTCTCCACATCTCATTGTAACACGAAGCCAGCATCCTCCGCTTCTCCCCTCTCTCCCCTGCGCCGCCATCCCCTCCCCATGCTGCTGTTCACCGTTTGACACAGTAGCTGCAAAGCTGACGCGTCCTTTTGCACAGCCTTTGGGTACGGATTGCTCGGGAAACGCTACACGGCACTGAGCTGCCTCCCGTGCCCGGGCTGTGGGGCAGAGTCAGGAGAGGTCAGGCCGCTGGCTTGACCTCCTAAGCCCATCTGCCTCCACGCAAGTGAAGACACATGCTCTAAACATGGATTATCTTTTCAGGACATTTGTTTCGGGAGCGAGTTGCGCTAAGCAAAGGTACGTCAATTGATAATAAACCTGCTCCACACTGTCATTTGTGGGTGATTTGAGGAAAACCAGACCTTGTAATCAGGTCTAAGGGGTCCCTAATACCAGAGACGCTGGTGCTGTCAGCTATAGAAAATAATTAGAACGTTATCCCTGTGGCAAGGAGAATGTAAATACATCTAAAATACGACATAATGACATTCTCCTCTGTAAGCCAGGGGATCTGCTTCAAATAAAAGGGCCATTAACACAACAATTAAAGCCGAGGGGGCCGGTGAAGTAGGGAGCTGGCCTGGTGCAGGGCGAGGCGAGCGAACGCCCGGCGTAAATCTTTCGCCATCCCAGCCAGGAATGTGACTATTAGCCCTCTCATGACCCGAGGGCTTCCCAATAATGCATCTGCTCTCTGTCAGGGCCAGGATTTCGTAACGTCCTCCAGTGCGAGCCCAGGGCTGACTCCACGGTGCGGCGCCAAAGCGGGAGTCGGCGGGAGCGGGGCGGCTCCGCGCCGGACCTTGGCCCTCGTTCAGCAAAGCACTTAAACCACGGGGCCTGGACGCGGCCCTCCCAGGCATTTCGGGCACTGGGGGATGAGCGGTGGGTGGGATTCACTCAGGCACTCTCCCAGAGCAGAGCTGGGCCCGTGGTCATGTTGAGCTGTTCTTCTCTCCATCTCCGTTGTGGGGATGTGCCCGCGGAACGGGGAACGTCCTTGTGAAACCCCAGCTCAGGGAACCTGCAAGAACCGAGGCACAGAGAGCACCACGGAAATTAAGGCATTTTTCAAAGAAATAATGTCACTGCTTTCATCATCCAGACAGCAAGCACTCTGAACAGGCTCCAGGCAACACAGAGATAATATTATCTATGAGCTCTTTGGCTAACTTTCGGAAACGATGGACAAGTGCTTGGAGAGGCCAGCAGTTCCCACCTTTCATCCAGTCTGAAATAGGTGATGATAAAAGTCCCAAACATATCAGGAACTTTGATTCCAGACAAAATGCATCCAGCACATCCATGCAGGTTGTTGGCAAAGGAAAAATATCACTGAACTGGCAAAATCAGCTTCCACAATAACATCAGGGTCAGGCATAAGTTTTCCCAAAGCTGACAAGTTAGGTCACAGATAAAAATTTTATTTGTTTCCTTGTAGAGATGAAAGCCTCATCAGGTTCAAAAGACTTCTTTATACTTTTTTATCTGTTTTTGATTTTTACTTTGGTGACTTTTTGTAGTACATGCAAAATTTTATATGTCCAGTGGAAATTTATAAATGCCAGAAAACAGGAAACGGATGAGTTGTGCAGGAAGGGAACAGTATAAAATCCAACTCTTTTGGAAAAATCTGTCAAAAGTCAGGTTTATTCCCTCTTTTTCAATTCTAATAATGCTTGTAAGAGCATTACATAGCAGGGTCTTCAAAACAAAACAAAATCCTCAGAATTGGACTTTTAAGCCCCAGTGTTTCAAAATCCAAAGGTAACATGCTACCCGTGTCCTGTTTTGGGCATATGGACATTTCCACTTCCCACCCCAAAATGAATTAATTTAAATAGTTTTCCTTTATAAATAAGGAAGAGCTGAAAATAACAACTACAGAAGTCCCATTTTCCTTACGAAATCATACCAAATACCCAGAAGACTCACAGAGATAATTTCTCCCTACATGAATGACTTTCACAAAAGAAGCCCTTGTTTAAGAACTGAGAAGCAGAATAACTCAAGGTACACTAACTGAAAACCAGAACTTGTTATCCAGAAATATTTGCATCTCATGAAATGAGGCTGGGGCCTGGTTACCAAGAAATTCAGAAATTCAGACCCAATTTTGGGGCAAAGCAAAAATGTCTCATAAAGTCTGGGCTGTGTGGGCACTCAGTCTATCTGCCACTGATGGATACAGGATCAACACTCTCTAGAGGATGGACAACTGAGCTAAGAGAGAATTATGTATGTCAAGGTAGAGCTCACAGCACAGTAGTATCTCATTATGGAAGAAATTACATAAGCAAAATATTATCTCCATGTCCAATATAGAATAATCTTTGAAGATTCTCATTACAAGTAAACACAGGATAATAACTAATGGATAAGCTAATTAGTCATGCAAATCTGATGGATTTTCACTGCCTCCTTCCAGCCACTTACTTCTTTAGAATGCATTTCATTTTCTGAGTAGTGCACAGTTTAGCATCCAATTCATATTAGTTGGGCAAAAAGACAGTCCTTTAATCTTCTGACACTTGGGTCCTCAGTGTGAAACACAGGGAAACTGTCCAACGGAGAAACAAAATGAGTGATAATATAAAAGAAAATATAGCAAAAGCTCCCATGGAACAAAATGAGGTGGTGTTCTCTGGCAGATCTCATGCCTGAGCATTGTGGACAGCAGTAACTTATAACCTGCGATTGCAGGGACAGCACCTGACACATGTCCCTTTCAATTATGTGAGCCGCCTTATATATAATAAAGCTGGTAAAAATGATCTGAAATAAACCACAGCTAGCCTTTATAACTAAGGTCACACTGGCCAAAAGGGTTGTGAATGTTCCAGCAAGCTAGGAACAAGTTTCTAGACAGCTGGAGATATTTTGAGCAAACATGGGCCAAATTAAACCGATGTGGGAAGCCAAAGAGAAACCAGTAAAAGCTTGCCTACTCAGATGACTTTTGTTTGAGCTGGAAGCTAAATTCAAACAAAATTCCTGGGATGATACTGCTTTGACTGTGACAGCAGACACCTGAGTCATGTGACAAGCACTTTGCTTTAAAAATTCCACCATGTCACTCCTGAGAACACTTGCATATCAGAGCCATGAGAAGCAAAAACAAGCGGGGAAAAAAAAGGAAAAATAAAAGCTTTTGTACAAACCCTGTGAACCAAGTCCCCTATGTCTCTTTCCTTCCAGACATTTGTGAAAAAACAGCTCACTGGAACCACAAAAAACAACAACTGAGCAGCATTCTAATATGGGACATCCTGCTGGACCAGCCTGAGCCAAAGGGAAAAAGAAAGCCACAAACGTCAGAACTCAAATTGGACGCTCAAACCTAAAGCCTTATATTTTGGTGCATTTTTTTCATTTCAACTAGTGTAATCAATTGGTCACCATAATAGAGGCTTCAAGCAGCTGGCTCAGTTAGGTCCATCTGTGACGAACCCTGGAACCAAAGCCATGTGTTCAAAAGTACACACGCTTGGAAACACAAATAAATTATCAACTATTGTATCTTAAAATATCTACAGTTGACTTTGCGCATCACCACTAATAAGTATCATGGCACACTGTGTAGTCCTAATGCTGTTTGTGGAGCTTCCAATCAGTTCTCTAGAAATACAGTTTATACAGTATTAAGTCCTAGGGATGGATTTCCTCTCACACTGACTTAAAAACCATGGGTGAAGTTTTATCAGGGGTCATTGCCTTGTGCTAATGACCCTATCTTGGGAAAGACTGCAGTTCAGAGGGCACGAGAAATAGTATGAAGAGATTATCAAGAAAAGAAAGACTATAAGACAAGATAGGAACTTGGGAAAAGCGCATTCTTTTTTCCCAGGAAGCAGTAAATAAGTGGAAAACTGGAAGGTAAAAATCCTCCCTCATTAACTTGAAAGAATTCTTTAAAAGCAGACCCTTAAAAGAAGATCAGTGACAAGGTCCACAAGTAGGTCTTATCCACCTCTGTCTACGAGGTGGTCTCTACTTTGCTTCCTTCCTGCCAGCTGGACAGCAAGACCTCATGTCTCCCCTGAGCAGAGCAGGGCACTGTCACATAGCCCACACACTGGCATCCCAGTGCCCACCAGCCCGGAAACCAAAGGCTGCAGGGGTGAGGCACAAGTGAGCCCAGTCGCAGCCCAGCATCAGATCATGGCTGGACCTCGACTCCCAGACAGAGTCCGGCTTGGACCCAGGAGCTGGAAAATGATCCTTGGCCCCTATTCTACCTCTGGGATGTTTTTCAAAACTGAACCAGCTGCAGAGCCAAGGTCTGATAAAATGGAACCTGGGACTCGACCAGGCCTGTTTTTCAGATTTACAACCCCAAAATCCAACAGCCAAGACACCACAAATCCAACAGGATGCTTGACAAGTTGTGCTGCTGCAGGCCCCATGCACTTAAGGTCCACATTTTGGTTTATCATATTTTCCAGTACGGTGAAACTCTCCTTTTTGTGCCTTTTTACCTCAAACAGGACCCACACGGGTTCAGTTTTGCTGTCTTCACCTTCTCCACCTCCATTGTCTCTCTTCTCTCCACTACTGCTGTCTTTTTCCATGTTTAGCAGCCTCAAAGATAAACTCAGTCAGTAAATGGCCAAGGGATGTTGAGGCTGCTGCAAGAACAAAACCAACCACTGACTCTCTTTTTATCTATTAAAGCAAAGGCTTAAATTCTCCTAAGAATAAACTGGGTTTTGTTGCAAAAGAAAGAAAAATTCCTAGCAACAACAAGAACAGAGATAAATGTCCTAAGAGAATATCATGGAACTGAGTAAATTACTTTAAAATAAGAAGTCCAGGGTGATGGGGAAACTCCCCAAAAGTGAACAAGTGCTTTTCACATTTTAAATAAGGAAAAGATTCTCCCCCACCCCCCTTTTTTTTTCTTCCTTTCTTTCCAGCAGCTAGAAGTCCCATCTGGTTCCTGTTTCTATTCGTCTGATCTCCCAGAAATTTCTAAAAGCCATAAGCATCAGCCAAAAATTCCCCAGGCATGGACTCCTTTCCAAAATAGCCCACAAAACGGCATTTTTTAGGTGGGTTGGTTTGGAAGGAGCAGAAGGGGGGAATGTTGATTTCTGTAACGTTCCTAGGAATTTCTTGCATCTATTCTCCCCTGCAGAATTTCTTCTCTGCCTGAATTCCCCTTCCACTTTCTGCTGTCATGCCGGTCAGCACCAGGACTGCCCACTCCCATGTGGCAGGATCCAGCTCTTCTTGTGGGAGCTCACAAGATGATGAGAGGCTTTTATCCCCAATAAGGGCAAATGAAGTTGCAATTCCCTCACAGTTGAAGTCTCCTCTGCTGGGCTGGTCTCTGTGTCATCTCCAGGCTGCATAACTGGACATTTTCCCTTGCTAAGGTGTTGTCAAGACAGGAATTTTGGAGTTAGCAGCTAGGGGTAAATAGGCAAGATGGACAAGACAAAAAGGCCTGGATCAACTCTACATGCTCTGCTCCGTGGCCTTAGGGATAGGTGGAAGAGCTGTTCCAGGAGATCCGCAGCTCCTATCTTGCCTGGAAGCAGAGGCAGCGCCGTGTGGCACCATCTGGTCTCACCGCTAAAGGTAACAGTGGCTCTGAAAAGCAACCAGTGTGCCCAGTTTCTGTACACTGAGGATCTGGTCCAAGCAAGCTTTGGTGGTTCGCTCTCACTGACCTTGGTGTGTGCTTAGGAGCTTCCCTGGACATTTTACATAACTGAGACCAAACAAAAGCAGCCCCAATTAATTCATTATGAGTACACCTCTTGATTGCAACCATGCTTCTTGTAAAGGTGCACAGACCTGTCATGGAGACTCTAAGCTTCTTGGTCTCGTCTGTTTTTGAAGCCTCATGATCCTTCACTGAATCAAACAAACTTTTACAATCTTTCAGACAGTGATTCAGAAACACAGGGAGAACAGGGCAGCTCCAGAGATGGGACATGGACTCTAGATATCTGTCCCCCACAAAAAAAGCAGCTCAGGTCATTGATGCCTATAGGTTGCTACTTTTAGACATCTGAATTAATGAAAATATTTTAACCTCACAAAAGAACCCAGCTGCCTCATTGGACCCATCCAGTATTTATAGTAGAGTAATAGAATAATCTAAAAGGTCACAGCCTTATCTCTACATCCTGCACTTGCTTGTGCTTGCTTAAGAAAATAAGCCAGAGCCATAAGAGGGAGTAAGAAGGCTCTAAGGCTCTGTGGCACAGATCCACGACACAATGCCAGGCTGTGCAGCGTTCAGCACATTCTCTTGTGTTGTCAAAACTCATCCACTCAACAATTCTTGGGTCATCTTAGCATCTAGTTCCATTTGAGAAGATACCACTTGGCTCTCCTGGCACAACTGTGGCATGTCAGAGATCATCAAAAACCCAAGGCATCCCCTTCTCCTTCCCAGTCACAAAGTATTTAACCTAGCCTGGTTTTTGTACCAAAGACCAACCGTCATTTCTGGTCCATGCACAGTCTGAGATGCCGCTAAGAACATCTTTCAAACCCTCTGTACAATTAAATACTTCATCAATAAAATGTAAACACACTTCATTTTCTGTTATAAAAGAATCTCTCCCTCCC